>SSNP01000052.1:2202072-2252780 GCA_006937955.1 Pachypanchax playfairii
GGCGGTGACCATCATTGGGACACCAAACAGCTTTCAATTCAAACTTCTACACAACCAAAAACTAGCATGTAGGAATCTTGGTGAAATTGTGGAGCAAGACATTTTGTCATCTTTAAAAAATACCTTCCATTGGTGTGCGTCCCTGAGAAAAAGGACTTTTTACCAATGTTGTCCATTGTGAGATCAGACTGCTGCTGACCTCAGCTGAAGACTCACTGGAAAGAGTTCTTTAGACTTCAACTCATTTGATTTAGAATGGAAGCAACAGTTGAGGAAGAGCATGAGGAGATTTTCAAGGAAGTTAATTGATTCGTTCAAAAAAGATCTAACATGAAGGATGATATTCAATCTGACTTTGTTAAGGCTCAAGACGTTGTTCTGTTGTCTTAGTTGACATCACAATGAAACTGGCTTTCTGCAGCTGACTGGTGGTGTAAAAAATCAAAAGTCAATTAATTTAGTCAAGGTTAACGCAAAGCTCTCAGTAGGCTACTATGGTTGTAAATGTGTAACAGACGAAATTTATTTTGCCTGACCACATGGCCTAATGGACAAGGTGTCTGACTTCGGATCAGAAGATTGAGGGTTCGAGTCCCTCTGTGGTCATAATGTCCCTTGTTTAGTGGCTTCTTTGTACTAATCTAAACAAATATGTATAGATGTTATTAAATCTGTAGGCATACACGTTCTTATATGCTAATACATACTGCAAAAAGTTCTAGTCAAATGTCACGCCTGTGAGCTCTGAACGTTGGTGACTCACATTTGAGGTAGATGCTGGAGATGTCCCACGAAGCCATGTTAGCTAGTCGGAGTCTTGTTGGCGGTGACCATCATTGGGACACCAAACAGCTTTCAATTCAACCTTCTACACAAGCAAAAACTAGCATGTCTCTTAGTTGACATCCCAATGAAACTGGCTTTCTGCAGCTGTTGGCTGTTCTGCAGATTGGCTGCAGCAGATGTTATTAAATCTGTAGGCATACACGTTGTTATATGCTAATACATACTCCAAAAAGGCGTCTGACTTCGGATCAGAAGATTGAGGGTTCAAGTCCCTCTGTGGTCATAATATCCCTTGTTTAGTGGCTTCTTTGTACTTATCTAAACAAATATGTATAGATGTTATTAAATCTGTCGGCATACACGTTCTTATGTGCTAAAACATACTACAAAAAGTTCTAGTCAAATGTCACGCCTGTGAGCTCTGAACGTTGGTGACTCACATTTGAGGTAGATGCTGGAGATGTCCCACGAAGTCATGTTAGCTAGAGGGACTCTTATTGGCGGTGACCATCATTGGGACACCAAACAGCTTTCAATTCAAACTTCTACACAACCAAAAACTAGCATGTAGGAATCTTGGTGAAATTGTGGAGCAAGACATTTTGTCATCTTTAAAAAATACCTTCCATTGGTGTGCGTCCCTGAGAAAAAGGACTTTTTACCAATGTTGTCCATTGTGAGATCAGACTGCTGCTGACCTCAGCTGAAGACTCACTGGAAAGAGTTCTTTAGACTTCAACTCATTTGATTTAGAATGGAAGCAACAGTTGAGGAAGAGCATGAGGAGATTTTCAAGGAAGTTAATTGATTCGTTCAAAAAAGATCTAACATGAAGGATGATATTCAATCTAACTTTATTAAGGCTCAAGACGTTGTTCTGTTGTCTTAGTTGACATCACAATGAAACTGGCTTTCTGCAGCTGACTGGTGGTGTAAAAAATCAAAAGTCAATTAATTTAATCAAGGTTAACGCAAAGCTCTCAGTAGGCTACTATGGTTGTAAACGTGTAACAGATGAACTTTATTTTGCCTGACCACATGGCCTAATGGACAAGGCGTCTGACTTCGGATCAGAAGATTGAGGGTTCGAGTCCCTCTGTGGTCATAATATCCCTTGTTTAGTGGCTTCTTTGTACTAATCTAAACAAATATGTATAGATGTTATTAAATCTGTAAGCATACACGTTCTTATATGCTAATACATACTGCAAAAAGTTCTAGTCAAATGTCACGCCTGTGAGCTCTGAACGTTGGTGACTCACATTTGAGGTAGATGCTGGAGATGTCCCACGAAGCCATGTTAGCTAGTCGGAGTCTTGTTGGCGGTGACCATCATTGGGACACCAAACAGCTTTCAATTCAACCTTCTACACAAGCAAAAACTAGCATGTCTCTTAGTTGACATCCCAATGAAACTGGCTTTCTGCAGCTGTTGGCTGTTCTGCAGATTGGCTGCAGCAGATGTTATTAAATCTGTAGGCATACACGTTGTTATATGCTAATACATACTCCAAAAAGGCGTCTGACTTCGGATCAGAAGATTGAGGGTTCAAGTCCCTCTGTGGTCATACTATCCCTTGGTTATTGGCTTCTTTGTACTTATCTAGACAAAGACTCACTGGGAAGAGATTTTCAAAGTAGACTTCAACTCATTTGATTGACGATTGAAGCAACAGTTGAGGAACAGCATGTGGAAATTTTTAAGGATGTTAAATATATAATATATTGCACACATGATGTTAATTGGCAACTGTAAATTGTCTCTAGGTGTGAGTGGTTGTCTGTTAACAATTCAGGAAGATCGGTGTATCGTCGGTTTGGATCAATGACTTAACTCACAGGTAATTCTTGAAGTGAGGGACCTCAGAAGAGGCATACACTAAATAAATTAATTTAGGTACAAAAAAACTTGGAGGTTTACAGTTTCCACACTCGCTCTAGTTTGTTCTGCATTGCACTCTCATTTTTAAAGAAGTTATCTGACACAATACTGTCTCTACTACGGAATGCTATTTCGTGTATAATAAAGATTACCTACCTGTTTGAAAAAAACTGTTAGCAGTTTTGATAAAATTAAGAATTACCAAGGGAATTTATCTATGCCATTTATAGCCAAGCAAACAGTGTCATACATGCAAAACATAGACTGCACTGAGTCAGAAAGCTTTTTTTACAGGCATTTATGTTACTGAACAAAATCGAAGAAAGCATAATCATTGCAAATAATTCATAAACTAACATACTTTCTGCTCACAATTCTTCTTCTTTTGCCATTACTGCTACAAAGTCCTACATTTTTAGTTCTAATGCCTGCTGTTCAAGTGAAGAAGTGCTCTGTTTGGTGTGACTGAAGAGGAAATGTTCTTTTGGAAAATGTTGTGTAATTGTGTAATGTTACATAAAAAAATTCCAGAAGGCTAAGAACATGATCCATCATTTACAAATTGTGATTCCAGTGTAAAACATAATCATGACAGTTACCAAATTATATTTTGTATTAGTTTCATGTTACTGCTGTCATTTTCTCAAGATACAGATCTTGAGATGATCAGCCAGTTTGTAGACCAGAAGTCAAGTCCAGGCTGGTTCTGGAGGTAAGTTGATTTTACTGCAGATAAATTGAAGTGCACATCTCCAAACTGATGAAAACAGTTCCAAAAACAATATGATTATCATTTTGCATGAGTTTTAAAGTTGTTCTAACTCTATTCATCTTTGACTGTTTCATATCTATTATGTGATGTCTATAGACTTGTTGTTACATGTTTAGGAATGATTTCACTGATTTAGACGGGTGAATGAGCGAAAACATAAATTTACTGTTTATCATTTAAATATTATCTCTGTTTTTTCTGTGTTAATGTTTAGCATTCATATAGAGCACAGAGTCAGATAACAGCTGAAATTAGTCTCTAAATCAGTCTATAAAAGAAACAGCCTAGTTTTAAAAATGTTTTAATAGAGCCATAATTTTATGCTTTCCCAGTTCTGACATGATTGTCAGACAGGATTGTAAAGGTAGCTTACTGCTGATGGACAGCAGGATCATCTGAGGGTATTTCAGACTGTGATTTAAGTAGTTTGGCTTTGTTAACGCTCAAGACGTTGTTCTGTTGTCTTAGTTGACATCACAATGAAACTGGCTTTCTGCAGCTGACTGGTGGTGTAAAAAATCAAAAGTCAATTAATTTAATCAAGGTTAACGCAAAGCTCTCAGTAGGCAACTATGGTTGTAAATGTGTAACAGACGAAAATTATTTTGGCTGACCACATGGCCTAATGGACAAGGCGTCTGACTTCGGATCAGAAGATTGAGGGTTCAAGTCCCTCTGTGGTCATAATATCCCTTGTTTAGTGGCTTCTTTGTACTTATCTAAACAAATATGTATAGATGTTATTAAATCTGTCGGCATACACGTTCTTATATGCTAATACATACTGCAAAAAGTTCTAGTCAAATGTCACGCCTGTGAGCTCTGAACGTTGATGCTGGAGATGTCCCACGAAGCCATGTTAGCTAGTCGGAGTCTTATTGGCGGTGACCATCATTGGGACACCAAACAGCTTTCAATTCAAACTTCTACACAACCAAAAACTAGCATGTAGGAACCTTGGGGAGATTGTGAAGCAATCATTTTCAACACAGTGTTTAAAAAGCAAAGACGCTGATTGCGTCGCTAATCTCATAACACTAACAGACCTCAAGTCTGTTTATAGTCACACTCAATTTTCCATCTTGCCAGTTTCCCTGCTGAGGTCAGGTTGCAGGAAACTTTTGGACATGATAAAATAAAAAATACATGTAGCAGTTTAAAGAAAATGAGCTCATGATGATGTCGTTCCCCTTTAAGCCAACAGCTTAAATAGGAGTTTTCAGGGGTTTCACAAACTTCACTGCAGCTCAAGAGGGAGAGTGTAATGTAATTTACATGGTGTTCTATGTAATTTATGGAACACCATCATTTGAAAATATTTAACTCATGTGAAAAAAAAAAGAAAGTTATGCTGTTACAATTACCTCCACCAAGGAGGTAATGTTTTCATCAGAGTCTGTATGTCTGTCTGTTAGCAGAATAACTCAAAAACTTGTGGATGGATTTTGATGAAATTTTCAGGAAATGTCAGAAATGACCCAAGGAACAATCGATTAGATTTTGGGGGTGATCCAGATTACCAGTTGGATCTAGGAATTTTTTTAAGAATACAGAAATAATACTTTCTACATTATGTCCACTTAGCGGAGGTCTGCGCTCTCCGAGTGCTTTTCTAGTTTAGAGATAAGAACTGATGAATTTATTCTCTTTTAAAAATATTTTATTTTGTTTTGGATGTTATGCTGATTGAAGGATTTTGCTTAATCTGTCACTTTTTTGCCACTTGTCATGATGAGTTACCGCAGCAACAAAAGACTTGATTTTAAGAAATAGCAGCTAATTGACATTTTCAATGCTTTAACAATGTCCTCTAGCTAATCCTGAGCAGTCTGGGCCTAAAAGGTGATGAAGAGGATTTTGTAGCAAATTTAGATGTCAAATTTACTTTAAAATAATTTTACCGACTTGTAATTGTCTTGTGCTTCTGTTTTCGTAAAGATAAAGTTATAATTTTCATAAATCATAGACCCAGTGAGACTTATAATAAAGTATCCAATAGATATTAAACCTATTTCGTTATCTATTGGCTACTAGATTGTTAATCACACAGTAACAATAAACAGCTTT
Source organism: Pachypanchax playfairii (assembly GCA_006937955.1). Lineage (NCBI taxonomy): Eukaryota > Metazoa > Chordata > Actinopteri > Cyprinodontiformes > Aplocheilidae > Pachypanchax > Pachypanchax playfairii. The sequence continues at coordinate 2,207,580 of SSNP01000052.1, forward strand.
TTACCATTGATGAGTCCGATATGTTCGAATAAATAAAGTTGTAGTAGTTCCAGAAAAAACTCCAGCGATATTGATAGTAAACAAACAAGGTGAGACTCCTACACAAATTTCTGTCTGAGGTGTTTCTGGCATTGGAGGAAGGGAAGGCGGGGGGCTACTTGGAAAAAGACAAACAGCTTTTGAGATTCTCATTTGGGGCAAAATCTTCTTTACCACCTTTAATCAAATGTCATGATAATCAGAAGGAATCGTGGTCCCAAGGCGAAGCCCCTGGCTCATCTGTCCATGTTTCTAAGGGTTTTTCCACACTCAGCAACTCACATGCTGAGAAACCATCGTTCGTCTAACTGTCTAAATGTTCATGTTGGACAACAGGTCCAGAAGAAGGAGTAGCAGCTAATCAGTCAGGTCTATTGATTAGATTGATTGATTCAGACATATCAGGCTTAATACTTTCATTTTTGATAAATCCTATAGTTAGTGTTAGCTTAGGTTCTCCTTGTCCATCCCTTTAGTTATGCTTCAAATGTCTTAGACTGCTGGAGGACATACTGTCCACATGTCTTCACTCTGCTGTCTTTAATCTGTTTACACTTTGTGTTTACATTTGTTATTGTTGCTGCTATTAACTTTAACTCTGTTTCTCTTTCCATAGAAATGAAGAGTGATCCAACCTGTTTGTGTTTGTCTGGGTCTCGTTCCTGTCCTCTCAGATGCCAGTGGGTCCAGACAGGAAGTTCATCCTGGTTTGGGTCCTGCTGGAGGTTTCTTTCTGTTAAAAAGGAGTTGTTCCATTCTAGTTTCACCAGTCTGTGTTGCTCAGTGTAAGGGATTATGTTGAATTAATGATTCAATCCAATTGGCTCGTTCTTTAGATACAACATTTTTATTTATTAAGAGAAAGCAGAAAAGCTATGAGTATAAGCCTGAGTTTAATCTAAAGGTTGAAGGATCCCATCATAGGAACTAGTGAATTTAGATGAAAAAGAATCTGTTGTTCTTACATTCTGCTCTCCAACGTGCAGTTTGTTGTGGTGTGAAGACAACACAACAACAAGTCTGTCTTCAGTTATCTTCATCTGAGAGCTGAACGCTCCTCCATGTATGAAAGAAACTCTGAGAACACATCAGATTCCTGTGATATGTTTGTGCTTGTGCTGTTTTTATCAAGGAAATATGCATTTATCTACAAAAACATTCAAGGTGAGCCCACAACAACAACATCAGAACAATAACAAACATTCATACTGCTGTGTTTCTGGGTTTCTTCAGCTCTTCACTCCTGAACTTCACTTCTGTCTCAGTTTTCCATGAAGTATAACAGCACATCATGGTTTACCTACTTTGTTTTTAATTTTTATCTAGGAAATACCTGTATTAGCCCCACCATCACCCAGCCTCCTGAATTAAGCTGCCCAAATGACTAAATACAGTTCAGGATTAATATTCTCTTTAGTATAAACAACAATTGAGCTATAAAGTTACAAATAAAAACAACTATTCACATTTTTGTTTAATTCCAGGTGTTTTACTTTTAGCCTTTAATTCTTGCAGTAATTATTTTATTGTTTTTCTACCAGTTTTGTTCAGAAAAACTTTGTAATAATAGAGGAATAAGATAAATAAACATTTACTAATTAGCAACCATTAATAGATGAATATGAATCTATTCAGAATCCAGGAACTGAAGCTGAAACAAAATAAACAGTATAAGTTTTAAGTTTCTGCCAATCCATGTAAATGAAAGTGACAGTGAAATTGAAATAAATCTTTAAAGAGGCAATTTCATACAAATTTCAGGACTTTGTGGTTATTTCTTAAGTATTAACCAGTAATATGAAACATTTTATATCTAAAAAACGTCAGGAAACACTGATTAACAGACCTTTCAATCTGTCTGTATTAAAATTCGGGTGGTTCCGGCTCCTTCCGTCAGGCTTCGTCAGCAGCTCGTTCATATTCATTATTCAAATTTGCTGGACTCTGATTGGCTAACAAACTAGCCTATGTGAGCAAGGAATACTGTTTCCTGCCTCACTGCGCATGGCAACATCAGACGTCGTGTCTTCCTGTTTGCTACATCTTATGCTAACAGCTTTTAGCCAGCAGCATGCTAGGCGTGGTTTCAACTGCGGGAGCTGATGAATACTAACGAACAAAGGAGTTGTGATGAAACAGATACAGGCCGTTAGAACTCGGGAGAACTCGGGTTTTATCACCACCTGCGTAGTTTGAGAGATTAAAACTGAAAGAGAAATTGTTGACCTGTTTTCACACCCACTGTGAAGGTAAGAACACCTGTGGAGCTAAAATATTCAACAGAAACCTCAGAAAAAACATTTCTAATGGAAGAGCATATTTAATAATCTTTGCAGTTGTTTACTCTCTTTGATTCAAACAGTTCTTGCCATGTTTCTTTATGCTTGAATATTCATATTTCTTACGTTAAATCTTGTGTATCTGCTACATTTTTAAAAAGTTAACCTAAATAATTCTGTTAATCAGGGTTAGACCTACATGCATGATGTAAAAACAACAGACTGTGATATATGAGCTCTTCATGGACCTGATAAAACTCATCCTGAATGAGGTCATGTGTTCAGCAGGAAGGTGAAGCAGAGAGTCTGCTGACTGTGTCTGGAACATTTTGTGTGTATTGACATAAAAACTGACAAGTGGCTGTTTCTTTTTCAACACTTTTGTCTTGGTTAATTAAAAATGTCACTGCACTGAGTAAATTGTTTTCTGGTACTGACATGTTTGCTTCACTGCTTCTCCTTCAGTAAAGTTTGTCTTTCCTGTTGATCTTGTTGCTCATTTGGATTTTGTGGTTTAGATTCAGTTTCTGGGGAATTCTCAGGAAGATTTTGCTGAAAAGATCATTATTTCTGTGTTTGGCTCAACTTGTCAGTTATGCTTAGTTAAATAAAAAATTGCAATACGTTTCTTTGGTACTAAATGCAAATGGTAACATTAGCCTTTAAAACAAAAGTTGCTTCTAATATACTTGTCCTGGTTGTGTACATCAAGTATTTAAGTTTATATTTACATTCACAGTAAAATGAAAAGACACGAGACATGACTAAAACTAGACGTTCTTGCTAGTTTTTATTAAGATAAAAACAACATCAAAAGAACAATAAATATTATTTTTGTATAATTATGTTTTTTAGTTATACAATTATTATTTTAAATAAGTTCACCCTCACTGATTCTATATTTATTAATAATCTAAGTAACAACCAAAAGTTGTGTGTGTTAGCATAATGTCAAGGTATTAAAACCATAACAATCATCCCAAATAAGTAATTCTTTGAGAAGTGTTAGAATAAGTTTTATTGGAACAAACAGTAAAACTTCTGGATAGATATGAGAACAGTTGAGTTGTTTTCCTTTAGAACAACCAAAAGCCTCTCAGCACGGCGGTGGAGGGCTGATGATATGGGATTACAATCAGAGTACCTAAACACCTTACAGCCATGAACTCCTCCTTTATTGCTGAACAGTTTATTGAATTATTGCAGTGTTCTGCAACCTGCGGCTCTGGGGCCACATGTGGCCCTTCAGCCCCTCTGAAGTGGCTCCATGTAACTTTGACCAACATGAACCTGATTAACAGGAACTTGATCATGTTTCTGCAGCAGAATGACACTAATATTATAAAGAGGTTGTTCTGTCTGTATTAACTGGTTCCAGAACGATGTTGTAAATCTGTTGTAAATATTTTCAACATGTTGAGTTATTAAAATAAAACATTGTTGTATAAAACAGTGATTATTCATATAACAGAAATAAAGACCTCTGAAAAGACATAAAGGTGGAACTTCATACTTTAACAATAAATGGGCGACTTATTGTATAAACTGTTTCATTTTGATTTTAAAGCTATAGTGCGTAACTTCTGTCGCCCCCTAGCGGAATTTTGCGTTATTACAACAATGAAGCTGCTGCTTCTATATGACGTACGCCCACCTGTCCCCCCCCCACCCCCCTTCCCCCAACCGCTATCCCTCTGCCGCTGTGATTCGCGATTCCACAATATTTTTATTCTGTTTAAAATAAGGACAGCTGTTGAAAAAAGATGGACTCTTCGGAAGAGGTAATTATTGCATTTTTTATTTATTTTCCGCAGAAACGCAAATAGCTTATTACAAACGGGAGACAAGGTGTCTGCTAATTTGTAACTGACAGGTTAGTGAATGATCTCCTGCTACGAGACTCTCCGCTCGTCCTCCCCCTCCCTTCTTGTTGTGATGTAAAAGACGTAATTTCCTGCGTGCCAGCGCGGGAATGTCACCGGTCGACACGCAAAGTAAAAATTATATATATTGTAAAATACCGTGAGATGTTTGAGTAGCCGATCGGCTTAATCTGCATCGTGTCATCTCCTCTAATAGTGGCTTGGCTGAAACGGACATTCACGGACATGTAAAAGTTACGCACTATAGCTTTAAGGGTCAAAATGACTTTGTGGCTCTTTACAAATTAAATTTGTAATGAATGATGGGAAAATGTTTGTTTTCAGTAAGAACGGTTGCAGAAACCTGAATTATGTGGATACTAACGCTATCTGCTTGCACATTTCAATTTGGTTTATTTAGTTTTAATTAAAAACTAATAAATAACCATTATAAGACCTGGTGAGGAGCAAATAAGTTCATGTCATTAAGGTCGTTCAGTTGATATGTGTTTTTAACTACAACCATCTTTAACAAAATTGAACATTTTAAACTAAGAATAAGTTCTTATTGTGAAATATTTCAAGCAGATGTTGGTCCAGCTGCAAAATATCTACAGTAAATCCAACATCTTTCTTCCAAATTCAGAAGTATTGCTTCTTTTTTATAATATGCATATCAGAGTTCTGACATAAAGAAATCTCTAGTATATAATTTTCACGACTAAATGGAAACCTCCTTTAACCAAACATCTGTGTTTCTGTCTTAAAGAAGCTTGTCAGCATGTAGACTGATGTTCACCAACACTCATCATTACAGATAATCTTTTTTCCAGCCAGCGTATCTTTGCGTCCGCTACACTATAATTTAACAGCATAAATCCAAGTGCTGCTTCTCTGAAATCTACAGATGAATATATGAGTAGGTGGTATTCAGAATGGATCTTAACTGAGACCTGATTTAAACTGAAGTAAGAGAAAACCACAAGATAAAAAATAGTCTGCGGTGAAACAGCATGTACTAACCGCCGTGTGAGCCCTCCTGAAACCAAGATCAGGCTCATTTCATCTGTAATGAGGAGTGCATGTGTGTGTGTGTGTGTGTGCATGTGTGTGTGTGTGTGTGTCCTTGATTTTCTACCCTACTGGGGACCCGTTTCCTGACTTTTACTATCTTTCTGGGGTCCGAGGGTTCTTGTGGGGACCGAAGCCTGGTCCCCATGAGGGGGACTCCCCTTTTTAGGGTTAGGGGTTAGGTTTATAGGTATGGTGTGAATAGAGTTTTAGTTAGTCTTAGGGTTAGTTATAGATCAGTAATGGTTAAGGTTAGGAAAAGGGTTTGGGTTAGGTATAAATCTAGTTACTAAAATCAATGGAAGTCAATGGACGGTCCCCATAAGGATAACAAAACACACTTGTGTGTGTGTGTGTGTGTGTGTGTGTGTGTGTGTGTGTGGTTAGGCGTTGGGGTACTTCTGCAGCATAATGCGGGAAAGGTCAGCAGGATAGATTCCCAGACTGTTAAACAGCACTAAGGGGCATCAGGGAAATACAGATGTTATGTTCCCTCCCTGTGTGTCTCACACACTCGTGATTGGAAAAAAGAAAACTAAAACTAACAAAAAAAAATCCTTGCCCTTGTGATTTAGGAGCTCTCCAGAGACCTGATTAAACTCATCCTGAATGAGCTCATTTGGCCTGCAGAAGGATGGACCAGAGAAACTCTTCATTCTGTCTGTATCTGCACTTATTTGAGTTTCTTTGCAACATTTTTGTTTTAACTGATTAGAAATGACCCTGCTCATCATGACATAGACAGCTTTTGGGTACTAAGATGTTCACTTCACTTCTCTGCTACTTATTTTTAACATTTTATTTTTCTGGACTATGTCTTTGTTATTGTTTTGAAATCACAATGAAACTAAAAAACAATTCCAAGGAGAACAATAACCCCCCCCCCAGGTGGAGAGAACACTGACAGGGAGACACATTAAAGAGGAAAAGTTCAGATCTCCACCAAGTAGCTCATTTAATTCAAAATGTGATCTCACTATCAGAAAAATTCCTTTAAATAATTCCTTAATCTATAGATGGTGATCTGGATCACTCCCAAAACCTAATCACTTGATCCTAATGCCATTTCCAACCCATCCTGAAAATCTCAGCCATATTCATTCATAATATTTTTAGTTATTTTGTTAACAAACGGGTACATTAATAAAATAAAACCCACTTAGAGAGATCAGATCTTCTCCAGGTGGTTCATTTCATGGACGAGATGCAAAAGAAGGAGAGGAAAGAGAAAGAAAACAAGATGCAGGTTTGACTAAACTTAACAAGAACTACCAAATATTAACTGCATGTTAAAAATAACAGAATTTAGTGAAGACGGTCCTGAAGACATATGAATGGAGACAGGAAGTACATCACACCATGTGCAGCTGGACTGACCCAGTCAGACTCTAAAAGGACGTCTGGTGGATGAAGATTTCTGAAGAATCTTAAATAAACTCATCCAGCACGTTGAATGTAGAAGTTATAATGTAGCTGTTATTGTTATAATGTTCTGATAGAGATATTAAACTCTAGTAGGTGAAGAACACATCCAGACCCCAGTCTGACTGCAGGACCAGAACCAGAAAGACGTGGATCACATGCACCTCCTCTAATGTGTAAAACAGCATTAACACAGATTTACAGAAGGATTTTTATTGTGAAATTTATATAATAAAATTCATCTTGTCCTCAAACTGTGTTGAAATGGATTATTTAATGTATTAGTTTATGTTTTTGTTCCATACTGAAAAATGCAACTTTTAGAGTTTTTGAAAAGTTAAAAGTTTAAGTGACATAAAAATGACGCTGAGATTTTAATTCTTCACACATGTTCAGCGTTTCCTCGCTTCACACTAACGTGTGTGTTTTTCTTGGAACTTGTTTCCTTCTCATATTATTTGTTGTGTAGCAGCAGAGCAACAACATGCAACTTCTGCTTCCAATCAGCAGCTCTAAGAAGTCAACGTTCTCATGAGCGCCTGAAGATTTCATGTTGCTTAATACTCACTAATAATGTTGTCTTTCCAAACTTTAATCTGAAAAAATACGATCTCAGCTTGATGGAAGCTCTCTGTTACAGCAGACACACTTACTGGCTCTGACTATGAATGTTGGGTTTTTGGCTCCGGGGTCTGGATGAGGAAGGGGTGATGTCATCCTGAAGTGGGGCCTCACAACCAGCCGAAAGGCTATGTGGCAACACTTTGAGGTTTAGATACAGAACTGTGTGTGTGTGTGTGTGTGTGTGTGTGTGTGTGTGTGTGTGTGTGTGTGTGTGTGTGTGTGGGTTTGTATTTCTGACCTCCTGGGGACCCGTTTCCTGACTTTTACTATCTTTCTGGGGTCCGAGGGTTCTTGTGGGGACCGAAGCCTGGTCCCCATGAGGGGGACTCCCCTTTTTAGGGTTAGGGGTTAGGTTTATAGGTATGGTGTGAATAGAGTTTTAGTTAGTCTTAGGGTTAGTTATAGATCAGTAATGGTTAAGGTTAGGAAAAGGGTTTGGGTTAGGTATAAATCTAGTTACTAAAATCAATGGAAGTCAATGGACGGTCCCCATAAGGATAACAAAACACACTTGTGTGTGTGTGTGTGTGTGTGTGTGTGTGTGTGTGTGGGTTTGTATTTCTGACCTCCTGGGGACCCGTTTCCTGACTTTTACTATCTTTCTGGGGTCCGAGGGTTCTTGTGGGGACCGAAGCCTGGTCCCCATGAGGGGGACTCCCCTTTTTAGGGTTAGGGGTTAGGTTTATAGGTATGGTGTGAATAGAGTTTTAGTTAGTCTTAGGGTTAGTTATAGATCAGTAATGGTTAAGGTTAGGAAAAGGGTTTGGGTTAGGTATAAATCTAGTTACTAAAATCAATGGAAGTCAATGGACGGTCCCCATAAGGATACCAAAACACACTTGTGTGTGTGTGTGTGTGTGTGTGTGTGTGTGTGTGTGTGTGTGTGTGTGTGTGTGTGTGTGTGTGTGGGTTTGTATTTCTGACCTCCTGGGGACCCGTTTCCTGACTTTTACTATCTTTCTGGGGTCCGAGGGTTCTTGTGGGGACCGAAGCCTGGTCCCCATGAGGGGGACTCCCCTTTTTAGGGTTAGGGGTTAGGTTTATAGGTATGGTGTGAATAGAGTTTTAGTTAGTCTTAGGGTTAGTTATAGATCAGTAATGGTTAAGGTTAGGAAAAGGGTTTGGGTTAGGTATAAATCTAGTTACTAAAATCAATGGAAGTCAATGGACGGTCCCCATAAGGAGACCAAAACACACTTATGTGTGAGAAGAGAGAGGTGTGTGTGTGTGTGTGTGTGTGTGTGTGTGTGTGTGTGTGTGTGTGTGTGTGTGTGTGTGTGGGTTTGTATTTCTGACCTCCTGGGGACCCGTTTCCTGACTTTTACTATCTTTCTGGGGTCCGAGGGTTCTTGTGGGGACCGAAGCCTGGTCCCCATGAGGGGGACTCCCCTTTTTAGGGTTAGGGGTTAGGTTTATAGGTATGGTGTGAATAGAGTTTTAGTTAGTCTTAGGGTTAGTTATAGATCAGTAATGGTTAAGGTTAGGAAAAGGGTTTGGGTTAGGTATAAATCTAGTTACTAAAATCAATGGAAGTCAATGGATGGTCCCCATAAGGATACCAAAACACACTTGGGTGTGTGTGTGTGTGTGTGTGTGTGTGTGTGTGTGTGTGTGTGTGTGTGTGTGTGTGTGTGTGTGTGTGTGTGTGTGGGTTTGTATTTCTGACCTCCTGAGGACCAGTTTCCTGACTTTTACTATCTTTCTGGGGTTAAGGTTAGTAAAAGGGTTTGGGTTAGGTATAAATCTAGTTACTAAAATCAATGGAAGTCAATGGATGGTCCCCATAAGGATACCAAAACACACTTGGGTGTGTGTGTGTGTGTGTGTGTGTGTGTGTGGGTGTGTATTTCTGACCTCCTGGGGACCCGTTTCCTGACTTTTACTATCTTTCTGGGGTCCGAGGGTTCTTGTGGGGACCGAAGCCTGGTCCCCATGAGGGGGACTCCCCTTTTTAGGGTTAGGGGTTAGGTTTATAGGTATGGTGTGAATAGAGTTTTAGTTAGTCTTAGGGTTAGTTATAGATCAGTAATGGTTAAGGTTAGGAAAAGGGTTTGGGTTAGGTATAAATCTAGTTACTAAAATCAATGGAAGTCAATGGACGGTCCCCATAAGGATACCAAAACACATGTGTGTGTGTGTGTGTGTGTGTGTGTGTGTGTGTGTGTGTGTGTGTGTGTGTGTGTGTGTGTGTGTGTGTGTGTGTGTGTGTGTGTGTGTGTGTGTGTGTGTGTGTGTGTGTGTGTGTGTGTGTGTGTGTGTGTGTGTGTGTGTGTGTGTGCTGGCTGCAGAGAAAGAACAGTGGATATGACGGAGATGTATTTTGGCTCTGTTAATGGTCATGACATCATCTCTACTCATTACAGTGTTGCATATCAGTTATCAGTGTGAGTTATAAACCGACTGAGCTGTTTGAGTTCTGGGAAAGACGCCAGTATGCAGGAAGTTTCTTATTTCACTGATCAGAAATCTTTTTAATATGAATTTATATTTCTGTCTGTATGTTTTTATGCTTCTTCTTTATTTACAATCAGAATGTTCCATCCAGTTCTTGAGCTCACTTCCTTATGGAACCTCTGTGCTGTTTACATTGGGGGCCAGTTCACTTCCAGGACTATCTAATCCTCCCACAGAGGACACCGTGTCCAGACTCATTCACCGAGTGTCTCCCTCCATCTGCTCACTGTCTCCCTGAGAGATGCCTCAGCTAGTCATCAAGTGCACACAGGATTAGAAGAAGAGTTCACAGTACAGAAGCCTGGAAAGAAGAGCTCGTATTTTAGATGGAAAAAACACAAACGAGCCAACAAAACAAATCAGGTGAACTTTCTGACCCGGATCAGGTTCACCAACATCATTTACAATGTCAACATTCCTGTGTTCACTTATTAACTAAGTTTTTATAGTTTTTAATTATTGATGTAGATCAGATATTAGATTTCAGTACAGCTTCAGACCACAACATGCAGCCATATTTATGTCAAGTTTGGACACACACACATGCATACAGAGAGAAATCAGGATCACGATCAGAATCAGGATCAGAATCAGAATCAGAATCAGGATCAGGATCAGAATCAGAATCAGAATCAGAATCAGAATCAGGATCAGAATCAGGATCAGGATCAGGATCAGGATCAGAATCAGAATCAGAATCAGGATCAGAATCAGGATCAGGATCAGGATCAGAATCAGAATCCAGATCAGGATCAGGATCAGGATCAGAATCAGAATCAGGATCAGGATCAGGATCACGATCAGAATCAGGATCAGAATCAGAATCAGAATCAGAATCAGAATCAGGATCAGAATCAGAATCAGGATCAGGATCAGGATCAGGATCAGAATCAGGATCAGGATCAGGATCAGGATCAGGATCAGGATCAGGATCACGATCACGATCACGATCAGAATCAGAATCAGGATCAGAATCAGAATCAGAATCAGAATCAGGATCAGGATCACGATCAGAATCAGGATCAGAATCAGGATCAGAATCCAGATCAGGATCAGAATCAGAATCAGAATCAGAATCAGGATCAGGATCAGGATCAGGATCACGATCACGATCACGATCAGAATCAGAATCAGGATCAGAATCAGAATCAGAATCAGAATCAGGATCAGGATCAGAATCAGAATCAGAATCAGAATCAGAATCCAGATCAGGATCAGGATCAGGATCAGAATCAGAATCAGAATCAGAACCAGAACCAGAACCAGAATCAGAATCAGAATCCAGATCAGGATCAGAATCAGAATCAGAATCAGAATCAGAATCAGGATCAGTATCAGAATCAGAATCAGAATCAGAATAAAAATCACAATCACAATCAGAATCCAGATCAGGATCAGAATCAGGATCAGAGCTGGTTTATTGCCAAGTATCATTTGTACAATACAAGAAGGGTACAAATTCTTGTCTCTGGGGGTGTTCCCTGTAGTCCAGGTCCATTTTTGTACCTTATGAAGTTGTTCCACTAAAACAGTAAAATTATGCCACATTTTGAAGTCTAAAACCAACATTCTGAAACATAATATTGAAAATGATGGAAGAAACTTAATAAAATGGAGATTAACCAGCCTTGGCCAGGGTTGCAGGTGCAGTTGAAATGGTACAAATTTGTACCTTATATCAATTTTAACCCTCAGAGGGACATTTTTGACCTTTTAAAGACCAATATTGTACTTTTGTGGGAACAATTTACCTATAGGTACAAAAATGTACTTGTCTCGTACCTCTATTTCTGAGAGTGTACCTTGTTGTTAGAAAACAACTGAAATCAGGTGGTTACCTGTTTACAGTGATGTTTGGGGTTTATTGTAGCCTGATCAAATGAAATGTTCACTAATATGTATAACATTTTCATGATTGGTTGAGAAATGCAACATTTTGGGAGTGAAACGTAAAATTATAAACATTTTTCATGAATAACTGTTGAAGGAATAATGGCATCAAATGGATTCTAAACAATAAGCAAATGTTTTCATGATCAGAAAATGCTGATAAAATAAAACTGTTAGTTTTATGTGCAAATCACTTTATTAGGGAAATTAGCAGCTTGGCAGAGGTCTGTGCTCTCAGAGCTGTTGCTACAGAAACAGTTATAAACTCTTAAATTTACACATTCAGTTTGTCAAAATACTGTTTATTTTATTGATTTTTCTTACAATAACTAAAAAGACATTTGATAGAAACTCAGAAAAGGAAAAAACATGACCCACCAACAACATACTTTAAAACTGAGTCCAACGTTTACAGGAAGATGGAATGACACATCATGGAAAAGCGCTTGAGGAGCTCAGACCTCCACCAAGCAGATCCCTTCCCCCATAATGAGATTTCATAATAATAATTTACAAAAAAATTTTTAAAATATGCCAGGATGCAGATGGTGATCCAGAGCAGTCCAAAAATTCATTGATCCAGATTCCAACCTGTCATGAAAATGTAATCTGTATGCTTTTGTTAACAAACAAACAAGCAAACACATAAATAAATAAATAAATAAATAAATAAATAAATGAATGAATGAATGAATGAATGAATGAATGAATGAATGAATGAACGAACGAACGAACGAACGAACAAACAAACAAACAAACAAACAAATAAATAAATAAATAAATAAACTATCTGTTGGAGGTAACAACCAATAACTATGACACAACAGGACAAAAGTTACTAATAAAAATAGTTTTGAGTAAGAAACACCAGAGTAACAGTCTAACTCGCTAATAGGTGTTTAATGACTGAGATGGACCAAACGCGCCCCCTACAGGACATTACTGGCTATGACGTTTCTTACAACACCAGATTTACCAAAATAAAAAGTAACAAACACATGCTTTAAATCAGCTGCTCCCAAAGTTATTTAGAGCTGGTGGCTCAGCCTGCAGCGATATAAAGAGAAAGGTTTATATTTATGGGTACACATATACAGTGTGTAGAAGAAGAATAAAAAGAAGGAATAACTTCTTATTTACACTTAATTTTAAGATGAAGTGCATTTTGAATTAGTAATTGTAATTTTAATTATTTTAAATCTTACAGAGGTAATGTTACATATCTTTATTGTGTGGGGAAAAACAATGTAAATGTGTTCCACCATTACACTTTTCATCTCGCGCACCCCCTAGTGGCAGCTCACGCACCCCTGGGGTGCACGCACCACGCTTTGGGAATCCATGCTCTAAATAAAACTTATTTTACATTATCTGGAACTAAAACAATATAATCTGACATTTCACTGTGTAATTTATTTATTAGACATCCAATGTCAATCATCATACATACATATAAACAATTACAAATAATCCAAAATACTGAATCAGGCATGATGCCCACATGTGTGGATGCTCCTGTATTAATTACAGCAAATCAACAGAAATACTGATGTATCAGTAAGATTAAATGTGAATCAGAATAACTGTTATTTAGCAAGGGAACATATTTATGTATATGACTCTGCTGCTGCTTTATTTCAGAATCTTTTTAATTCATGAAACTCAACATGAAGAGATCTGTTTGGTCACATCCGAATTAAAAGTCCCAAAAAGAACTCAAGAAACTTAAAAACCTTTCTCTTTTACACGTGTTTGCTGTACATCAAAAGTTAAAAGCTGTTTGCATCAAAGAGCTGACAAAGGATGAGCAAAGCCTCAGAAGCACTCCCCATAAGGAGTAAGATTAGTGTAAAAAAAAAAAACAGGAATAATTCAGAATAATTTGTGCATTCATTTGTACAAAGTCCAAATTGACAGTTTCTTCTTTAAGAATACAACAAGCAGTGGACTTCAAACTGAGCTGTTTCGGACTGGAAAACATCCAGCTGGTGAAAATAGAAATGACATGTTAAACATGTCGGAAGTTCATTCATCACAGAAGAATAATGTCCGAATAACTTGGACTGGTTGGAACTTTATTATTCCCGTAAATTAGACAACTGGGATAAAATGTAAAAAAAAATATATATAGCCTATATAAATATAAATTATAGATTATTTACATGTAGGATAATAAATGTAGTATATATGGTAAAATAAATAACTGAGGTAATTACATGTGCCTAAAATGATGAATTGGATTATAAAGAACAGCAGATGGCAGTAATCTGCTCTCCAAGTCTCCAGTCTGCCTAAATCAAAGAAGAACAAGCAGAAAAAAACCGATCCGGTCGCGGAACTTGGAACTTGGAACTCGTTTCCGGTGTTCAACCTTGTTCGCTCCCACCTCAGAATACCTGACAGGTAAAATGGCACAGAAAGGAATTCATCTGGATGCTGAAACCTTCTCTTGTTCCATCTGTCTGGATCTCCTGAAGGACCCGGTGGCTCTTCCGTGCGGGCACAGCTTCTGTATGACTTGTATTAAAAACTTCTGGGATCAAAAGAACGAGAAGAAAAGCTGTCCTATGTGTAAGATGACCTTCAGACGGAGACCTGCTTTAATGAAAAACACCATGTTAGCAGATTTGATGGAACAGCTGAAGAAAGCTGGTCTCCAAGCTGCTCCAGCTGATCCTGCTGGAGCTGAAGATGTGGCCTGTGATGTCTGCAGTGGGAGGAAACTGAAGGCAGTCAGGTCCTGTCTGGTCTGCTTGGCTTCTTACTGTGAGGAACATCTGCAGCCTCACCAAGATGCAGCTCCATTAAAGAAACACAAGCTGATCAGCCCCTCCAAGAAGCTCCAGGAGAACATCTGCTCCCATCATGACGAGCTGCTGAAGATATTCTGTCGTACTGATCAGCAGTGTATCTGCTTAGTCTGCACGATGGATAAACACAAAGGTCATGAAAGCGTCCCGAATGCAGCAGGAAGAGCTGAGAAGCAGAAGGAGCTGGAGGTGAGTCGACAACAAATCCAGCAGAGAATCCAGGACAGAGAGACGGATTTAAAAGGGCTTCAACAGGAGGTGGAGACCATCAGGGTCTCTGCTGATAAAACAGTGGAGGACAGTGAGAAGATCTTCACTCAACTGATCCGTCTGATCCAGGAGAAAAGCTCTGAAGTGAAGCAGCAGGTCAGATCCCAGCAGGAAACTGAAGTGAGTCGAGTCAAAGAGCTTCAGGAGAAGCTGGAGCAGGAGATCACGGAGCTGAAGAGGAAAGACTCGGAGCTGAAGCAGCTCTCAGACACAGAAGATCACATCCAGTTTCTTCTAAACTACCCCTCAGTGTCAGCACTCAGTGAGTCTCCTCACTCATCCAGCATCAAGACACGTCCTCTCAGGTACTTTGAGGACATGACAGCAGCTGTGTCAGAGCTCAGAGACAAACTACAGGACATTCTGAGGGACAAATGGACAAACATCTCAGAGACAGTGTCTAGTTCTTTATTGTCTCAATCAGAACCAAAAACCAGAGCAGAGTTTTTAAAATATTCTTGTGACATCACACTGGATCCAAACACAGCATACAAACAGTTGCTGTTGTACAACAACGGCAGAGAAGCGATGGTGGAGTACGAGCAGGAGTCCTACATCAGTAGTCCTGAGAGATTCACACATTACAGGCAGGTCCTGAGTAAAGAGAGTCTGACTGGACGATGTTACTGGGAGGTTAAATGTCCCGGAATAGGAATAGTCATCGCACTCGCGTACAAGAGCATCAGGAGAGCAGGGAAATCTGAAGAATGTGCGTTTGGATTCAATGACAGATCCTGGGCATTACGTTATGATATTCAAATAGGTCTTCAGACAACACATCACACATTTTATCACAACAAAGTAGAGACTCCAGTCACAGGACCTGAGTCCTTCACACTGGGAGTGTACCTGGATCACAGCGCAGGTATTCTGTCCTTCTACAGCGTCTCAGAAACCATGACTATGACTCTCCTCCACAGAGTCCAGACCACGTTCACTGAGCCGCTACATGCTGGAGTTCGGTTTATATTCTGTGATGGAGGCACTGCTGAGTTCACGAACCTCAAAGAAACTGATGGGAATTAAATTAAAGCTGTTTCAGATCAGTCAACGTGTCTTGTGTCTTTTTGCAGGACCTGGTGTGAAATGGACAGAACGTGTGAACTGAATAATTTTTCATTTATTCTTGTTGATCCAGCGTTTAAAAGCAGATGATTCTGTGTGTTTAGATTCCATCCGCTTGAAGCATCTTTTTAAAGTTTACTGAATGCAGCCAACAAAATATATAGATGATATACAAATATATATGTATATATATTTTAATATATTCTTATTATTCTCCTTCCTTTAGGAATCTGAGGCTTTAATAACTCGTCATTTCTTTCCGTTCCTGGTTCTGATTGTTTTCATATTGTGTTATAAAAAAGCTGCAGTTACAATCCTACACTTGTGGAAGGGATCAACCCCTTCAGGCTGTGTTTCATATCCTGTCAGGGGTCATAATGTTCTGGCTGATCTGCGTATGTACAGGTGCTGATGAAATGTAGCTCTGTACCACCACTTCTAAAAAGACACAAAGACATATTAAAACTGTAATTTTTTAACTTTTGTTTTGTTTGTTTTATAAACACATTTAACTTTTCATTTTCCATCATCAAACAAAATTAAATTAAAATCAGTGCAACAAAAAGAAGATTTACAGAAAGCTCAAATAATCTAAAAGACAAAAAGTCAATCCCACAAAACTCCCCAAAATGAATGTGAGTGAATGAAGAGTTGCAGTCCATCTTAGCTGTGGTCTGATCTTCTCACGGTACCGAAGCTGCTCAGTAAGGTTTATTCTGCTCAGAAACACACATTCAGATAAAAACACACTGATTAAGTTTTATATTGTTCTGATGTTGATGGCTAAATAAAAATGTTACTTTACCTTCTTGGACTTTCTTACTGTGGAGAAAAAAAATCACAGTTTCTCTTAGGAATCAAAATTTCACGTGTTGTTGCTATAGCAACATGTTTTTTGCTATATCTATCTTTGTGATCCTGTTTGTTTAAGGGACTCACCTGAGTGCAGGTAGCACAGAATCACACCCACAACAACCAGCAGTGTGAGTATAATGAAGCTGACGGTGAGGAGAAACAGCCAGCTGGTTGGTTCTGCACAATGAAAACACACAACACATGAAGCTGCACTAACACCTGGAGGTGGTGGCTCGTGCTGCAGCGCAGCCAATAAGCTCATCTCACCTTCCACCGTCAGGACGAAGGTCTTCTTGATGGGCATCCTGAGGGACCGGTGGGAGACGCTGCATATAAACTGTTTCCCTGACGCCTCCAGCGAAGCTTGGAGGTAGAAGAAGGCCGACACAGAGAACGTCAAGTCCTGGTTGTGTTTGTGGCTGGACAGCAGGATGTTCGGCACCACCTTAGGGAGTGGTGCTCCGACCCGCTGACCCGATGCAGCCGGGTCCTGCTCATACCAAACGATCTCCACATCCAGAGGGTAGTATCTCTCTGCCTCACAAACAACTTTGTGCTCACTACCTTCCTGCAGCGAAAGGGTGGGGCCCACACTGAGGGAGACACGGGGAGGCTCTGAGGAGAAGGAGGGGGGAGATCAACTTCAGCAGAGGTTAGAATAAACATCTGAAACATAAACATTCTATAATAGAAAACTTAAACTTCAAGATTTTGTTAAAACAAGTAAAACTGGTGACATGATCAAATTACCAAACAGAAATGAGTTTATGGTTAAACTCTAACATCTTGTTTCTAACAAGAAGTTTAATTGATAAATTTACAACAGCTGTTTGATCCATTCATCCACTAATAAACTTCCTGCTTCAGTCAGAATTACAGCTGCAGATCACCGAACATCAAAACAGCTTCAAACTCCAATCAGCAGGTACTAAACTGTCTGGCTGTAGGTTCTAAACTGTCTGACTGTAGGTACTAAACTGTCTGACTGCAGGTTCTAAACTGTCTGACTGCAGGTTCTAAACTGTCTGACTGCAGGTACTAAACTGTCTGACTGCAGGTACTAAACTGTCTGACTGCAGGTACTAAACTGTCTGACTGCAGGTACTAAACTGTATGACTGCAGGTTCTAAACTGTCTGACTGCAGGTACTAAACTGTCTGACTGCAGGTTCTAAACTGTCTGACTGCAGGTACTAAACTGTCTGACTGCAGGTACTAAACTGTCTGACTGCAGGTTCTAAACTGTCTGACTGCAGGTTCTAAACTGTCTGACTGTAGGTTCTAAACTGTCTGACTGCAGGTTCTAAACTGTCTGACTGCAGGTTCTAAACTGTCTGACTGCAGGTACTAAACTGTCTGACTGCAGGTATTAAACTGTCTGACTGCAGGTTCTAAACTGTCTGGCTGCAGGTTCTAAACTGTCTGACTGCAGGTACTAAACTGTCTGACTGCAGGTTCTAAACTGTCTGACTGCAGGTACTAAACTGTCTGACTGCAGGTACTAAACTGTCTGACTGCAGGTACTAAACTGTCTGGCTGTAGGTTCTAAACTGTCTGACTGCAGGTTCTAAACTGTCTGACTGCAGGTTCTAAACTGTCTGACTGCAGGTTCTAAACTGTCTGACTGCAGGTTCTAAACTGTCTGACTGCAGGTACTAAACTGTCTGACTGCAGGTATTAAACTGTCTGACTGCAGGTTCTAAACTGTCTGACTGCAGGTACTAAACTGTCTGACTGCAGGTTCTAAACTGTCTGACTGCAGGTACTAAACTGTCTGACTGCAGGTTCTAAATTGTCTGACTGCAGGTACTAAACTGTCTGACTGCAGGTTCTAAACTGTCTGACTGCAGGTTCTAAACTGTCTGACTGCAGGTTCTAAACTGTCTGACTGCAGGTACTAAACTGTCTGACTGCAGGTACTAAACTGTCTGACTGCAGGTACTAAACTGTCTGACTGCAGGTACTAAACTGTCTGACTGCAGGTTCTAAACTGTCTGACTGCAGGTACTAAACTGTCTGGCTGCAGGTTCTAAACTGTCTGACTGCAGGTACTAAACTGTCTGACTGCAGGTTCTAAACTGTCTGACTGCAGGTACTAAACTGTCTGACTGCAGGTACTAAACTGTCTGACTGCAGGTTCTAAACTGTCTGACTGCAGGTACTAAACTGTCTGACTGCAGGTTCTAAACTGTCTGACTGCAGGTACTAAACTGTCTGACTGCAGGTACTAAACTGTCTGACTGCAGGTACTAAACTGTCTGACTGCAGGTTCTAAACTGTCTGACTGCAGGTACTAAACTGTCTGACTGCAGGTTCTAAACTGTCTGACTGCAGGTACTAAACTGTATGACTGCAGGTTCTAAACTGTCTGACTGCAGGTACTAAACTGTCTGACTGCAGGTATTAAACTGTCTGACTGCAGGTTCTAAACTGTCTGACTGCAGGTACTAAACTGTCTGACTGCAGGTACTAAACTGTCTGACTGCAGGTACTAAACTGTCTGGCTGTAGGTTCTAAACTGTCTGACTGTAGGTACTAAACTGTCTGACTGCAGGTTCTAAACTGTCTGACTGCAGGTTCTAAACTGTCTGACTGCAGGTACTAAACTGTCTGACTGCAGGTATTAAACTGTCTGACTGCAGGTTCTAAACTGTCTGACTGCAGGTTCTAAACCGTCTGGCTGCAGGTTCTAAACTGTCTGACTGCAGGTACTAAACTGTCTGACTGCAGGTATTAAACTGTCTGACTGCAGGTTCTAAACTGTCTGACTGCAGGTACTAAACTGTATGACTGCAGGTTCTAAACTGTCTGACTGCAGGTACTAAACTGTCTGACTGCAGGTTCTAAACTGTCTGACTGCAGGTACTAAACTGTCTGACTGCAGGTTCTAAACTGTCTGACTGCAGGTTCTAAACTGTCTGACTGCAGGTACTAAACTGTCTGACTGCAGGTTCTAAACTGTCTGACTGCAGGTTCTAAACTGTCTGACTGCAGGTACTAAACTGTCTGACTGCGGGTTCTAAACTGTCTGACTGCAGGTTCTAAACTGTCTGACTGCAGGTTCTAAACTGTCTGACTGCAGGTTCTAAACTGTCTGGCTGCAGGTTCTAAACTGTCTGGCTGCAGGTTCTAAACTGTCTGACTGCAGGTACTAAACTGTCTGACTGCAGGTACTAAACTGTCTGGCTGCAGGTTCTAAACTGTCTGACTGCAGGTTCTAAACTGTCTGACTGCAGGTTCTAAACTGTCTGGCTGCAGGTTCTAAACTGTCTGGCTGCAGGTTCTAAACTGTCTGGCTGCAGGTTCTGCATATTCACATGACTAATTTTTTTACTGAAAGAAGCTTGAAGATGTGTGAGACCAGTCATTGTTCCAGATATCAGGCAACATGAACTAGTATTTTTAATGTCTCACCTTCAATGTGTAAATTTATGTCCACATTTCCAAACAGTGGATTCACAAGTACAGAACAAATGTAGGTTCCTTCACTGCTCATCTTGGTGAAGGGAAGGGTATAGGTGGCATCTCCTGCTGCGAGGGCCTTTATTCCAACACCGGAGCCCTGGTTCTTCTTGGTCCGGCTGTTGTAACCAAACAGTTTGGTTCTCTCGCCGCGATATTGCCAGTGCCACTCCACGGTGGTGTTCGCTCCCCGGTGGTCAATGCTAAACTGGCAGTGGAGCTTCTGCTCAGACCCCAGGTTGGCTTTTACTGATGGAGATTGTGTTTTCATTACCATGGCGACTGTGAAAACAGATGAAACAAACAGAAGCAGAGAGAGAGAGCGAGAGAGAGACACCATTAGCCAGTGGAAAACCAAGAACCTGAGCTGTTACTAATACGAACAGCTTATGGAAACGTCTCGGTCATGTTTACCTGATGTTGTGATTATTTCTGTATCAGCTATAGGGGCCCACTTGAGGTAGTCCTGGTGTCCTGGTGGAGAATGTTCAGTTGGATATCTGAGGAAGCTAACCACCGTGAAAAGACCCTGACTGTGTTTGAGGGTGCAGGTGAACCACTGGTTATACTCCTCCTTGGCGTCCTGACTAGGCCAGTGAACATGGATGCCCTCTGTGCTGTATCTACGCAGCTCACACTCCAGCTGCTCTGCTTCTATCTCGTCCAGATATCGCCGCATATCCACTTTGGATCCTAAAGCAGGATATGAAAAATAAAACCCAATAGTTTTAAATCCTTTGGCTTGTAGACAGAGTAACTTACCTGTGATCAGGAAAGTGATGGCATGTGGATCAACAGGAGAATCTCCTTTTTGACCAAACTGAAGCATCGCCCTTCTGTGGTTGAGCTGGGTTTCTATATGTCCCTCCTGATTTAATGTCACGTGTTCATCAGTGAACTGACAGGGCAACCACGGTAACTGATAGATGCAGTTCACACCTGGAGACACAGTTATTACAATACTTCATTGATCCATGTGTGCCAGTAGGTTTAAACACGTTAAACAAGCACAAACTCACTCCAAAAATCACAAATTTGTAATATCCTTTCAAGCGACTCACCAACTATGATAAAAAAGTGCAAAAGAATCGTCACTAATCGACTCATGGTGAATATTCATCGGACTTTCCACCTGGATTCTCGCTTCGGGTGCACATTCGGCGCATTAGGATATACTTTCACTTTCATTTCAAAGAAAAAAAAACATAAACCTGCTTACAGCCCGATCACGTGATGATCAGATGCCGTTTCACGATAAAATATTGCAAAAGAAATAATTTACATGTGAATCCATGTAACTGTGTAGCAAGTGCGTATCTTGCCGGTTGTTTGTTGTTTTGAGGTTGTGTATCTGCAGTGAAGGCCATGTTCACCACTACACACATATGCGATGTTCAGTTATTTTTCATAGTTTAGCACCAAAAAACACAAAAGGAACAAAGAAAAGACGTAAAGTTGAGTTTTAGTGAAGTTTGTTTCCAGATATTTCCAGTTTCAGTTTCACACCCGACCAGAGGTGGCGCTGTGAAAATTCACCGCCTCTTCAGAGCAGTGACGTCGATACGCTGACGACGTAAAGCGGAAGCGGTTTCTACAAACTTGTTGAGATGTGATGGTGCGTTCAAGCAGCTCGTTGTGATTTAGTGTAAAATATTATATATCTGACTAGCTGAGCTTCGTTTACCTTCACAGTTATGACGCTGATAATGAACAAAGGTAAATGTTGTATGTTCTGTATGTTACTCTGAAGTCTAAAGTTTGTGTTTCATGAATAGAATTAATCTAACCTTGTTGACGGCAGGTGTCGTGGCACTTCTCTTTAACTTTTCTTCCTCTCATGTATAACGTATGACTGCAGTTTATTTTAAGTCAAAGCAATTCTGATATTTTGGCAATTAAAGGGTTAACGTTGCCCATTCGATAATTTCAATTTTTATACATGGCTGCTCGGTGGTGCAGTGGGTATTACTTGCCTTGCATCAAGAAGGTTATGGGTTTGAAACCCCATGGAGTTTGCATGTTTTCTCTGGACATGTGTAGATATTCCTGCCGCAGACCAGAAACATGCTCTAGGTGTTTGTGTGAATGTTGTCCATCTTCGTGTGGCCCTGACAGGTTGGATCTGAGGGCTTCAGTGACTCTTGCTCTCTTGTGTTTTCAGATTCAGCAGTTCTTCAGGGAGCTTTTCTCCAGGCAGATAAACTGTGTCCCTCGTCTTTATCCTCGATACAGAAATCTGACTGGAGTGGTGTGAAACATCCGATCCTACAAGCGTTCAGAGAAATCTGTGAACACAATGAACCCAATGATCAGCCAAACCTCCAGGCTTTAACCTGGAAAAAGAGGATTATTTGTGTTTTATGGTTGAAGCTGCTGAGCAAAGAGGCCAATGACGATGTTGAGAAGGGATGGAAGGAGAACCCATTCTTCTCTCTGCAGAACAGCCTCCCTGAGGTGAACCATGTTGTCCTGCTGGAATTAGTGAAGTCCCTTTCAGCTGCACCTATCTTTGCCAGTTTTCTCGGTTGTCTTCCTCTGCATCAGATCTGTGCAGAGCTGGAAAGGCTGACAGAGCATGTGACAGAAGATCCCACTGGTGAGGATGTCGGCTTTTTTCTGAACGTGTGGTGGGAACTGTGGAAAGACAAAGTCACGGTTACCACAAGGAAAGAAGAAAGCATAGAAACCATGTTTACCAACCAGTTTGCACGTCTGTCCTCGAGCTCTCCCAGTACGTCTCCTCAGGGTGCAAAAAGGTTAAAGTTAGATCTGCCGCCATCATCATCATCATCAAACTCTGATGTTCTGCATATTCTTCTTCATGCACTTCAAAACATGAAAGATCGGGTATCTTCCACCAACTTGTGTTTGCAGGGTCTGTCAATTTGCCTTGATGCTCTTTACACATCCTTTCTCATAGACCAAGAAGTCGTTCTTCCAGTTGAAGAGAAGTTGCATGTTCTGTGTAAAGTTGGCGACACCAGAGGACAGAATGAGACACTGAGCTCTGAACTTATTCGAGAGACTCTAAGAGACCTGCGTGCTTCTCACTCACCATCTCTGTTTCAGGCCACCAGGATAACACTGAGTCAGGGCCTGAAGATTATCACAGAACTCGCACAGTTCTGGCAAGAAAAAGGGCACCTGAAAGTCCACGACTTCTCTGATCTTTACTACGCTGCATTCCAGCTACAACAGAGTGTCCAGAGAGTCCTGGCAGCTCTACATGGTGCAGAAACTCCTGAGTTCATGACTGATAAGAACATACTCAGAGATCTATTGAAGTCACTGGCTCTCCCTGCCATAGAGACACGCCCTGAAGTGCAGGCTCAGATCACTGCCACCATCATTAGTCACCACCTGGAGGACTACGAGAAGTTTGCCATGTTGTTTGCCAGTCAGACATCCTGGACTCATTACGAGGAGTTGTGGATGGGCTGCCTAGAGAAGAACCAAGAAGCCTTCTGTCATCCCAGCACTCTGATCAGCCTCTCATCCACCATCATGAGTTACCTGCAGACTGAAGGTTTAAACCACAGCAGGTGCAGGAAAGTGATGAAAATCACTGCAGATATCTTCTCTGCTCTTTCTTTAGAAGATAAGAACAAAGTGCTGGCTGCCATGCTGAAGTTATCCAGCAGGGGGTTCTACAGTTGTCCTGTCCCCTCTGCTGTGAGAGAAGGGTTCGAGCAAGAGCTCAACATGACTTTCAACTGCATCATCCAGGGAGGGGGCGGAGCCCCAGCAGCATCTCGGGGCAACCTGACTACAGCAGCTTCTCTGGTTGCAAGAGTGGCCTTTCAGAACCCGGAGGCAGCTCTAAAGTTCTGCTGTCACTCAGCTGTTTTCAATAAGGGAGCTTTCTGTCTCGTGGCGAAGATCCTGCAGCAGTTACCTGGACTCGGACAACAGAGAGGGGGAGAGGGTGAAGATGATGGAGAGGTACTGAAAGATGAAGGCAGGGGTGTTGTGGTTGGTAGTGTTTTGCTGTGCAGATGCCTGCAGGAGACTATCAGGAACAAATCCCTGTCAGTCAGTGAAAAGGAGCAGTTCCTCAAGTTTCTGGGTCTGCTGATGACGCCTGACGTGATATCTGAGGTAGAAGAAAAGAGACAAAGCTTTCTGTCACCGCAGGAGGTCGTTAGCACCTTCGTCCTGCCGAACCTCTCAGCTAAAGGTGAGAATCATCATCCTTTAATCTTGGGAAGTCATCAGTAATTTCAGAATTATAGCTTGGATGTAGGGTTGTTAAAAGTGTCAAAGTATCATCAGATACTAAAACTGAAGGATTACATAGACCTGTCTCCACCTCAGAATTATGGAGCACTGACACGTCAGCAGAAAGAGGTTTTACATGGTGACTGCTTGTAAATGTAAAATCTGACATACTTGCTTATCTACACAGAAATGTGATGAGTGTCCATGTGAGTATCGTCTCTCCTCTGTGCTCCTGCAGGTGATGTCACCTGTGATGCAGAGTTCAGCCTGCAGCTTCTCCTCACTGCTTTGTCTGTGGATGTCGAGGAAGCCTCCCCCTCCTCACACTGGGTGATGGACTGCTCTCCCTTCCCCCTTCTCTACGTCCTGCTCCAGCTTTACAACCAGACTCTTAGGTGTGTACAGTGACTGTGCATCAGACTCTCAGTCCAGATCCCGTCTTTTATTCTGAAACCTTTTTTAATGATGTTCACTCAGCAGTGATTATTGTGATCTGATCTATTAGATGTTGGGAGCAGCCACCAGATGGCGCAGATCACATGTTCTCCATTGACACCAAGGAGCTGCTGGAGTCAGTGTTGACCACGCTGGGGAAGGTGGTGGGTGCAGAGGTGGTGGCAGACCCCAGCAGCTGGTCTAGAGCTCTGTTCTGGCTCTACAACAAGGTGGAGGAACTGGACTGGATGGTCCGGTTCCACTTGAAGCCTGTGTGGGGGGAGCACTTTAAAAACGAGGTCCCCTCATCTCTGCTGGCTGTGTGTGACCTACCTGATCAGGTAGGAAGTCCAGCAGCACCATGTGTCAAAACATGTTGATGTTAAACAGTAAAAGTTTGGAGTTCAGTGCATGCTGGGAGCTTGTCAGATCTTTTTATCTACCCATAAACACTGGGATCTGCTGCAGTTCTTCACACGTTCTCGTAACTTGACAGTTGGCTGTTCTGTTCTCTGGCTGCTGATTGGACAGTTATGACAATAATTTCTTTAAAATCAGATTTTTTTCCCTCTTTATTTAAAACATAAAACATTTTTCCCAAACAAGATCAGCAGACTGTTTATTCATGAAAATAATAACCAGTAAATGGGACAGTACTTTTCATTCCGTTTAGAATTCAGTTAAATATCAAACTAACGTGTGTGAACGGTTATTTGCAGCATTTACAGAATAAAACAGAAGAACAGGTTGTTTTATTTACAAGCTGATTGTTTTTGTCTTGATTTTGGTCCGTGTCCCCGCTGCAGGAGTGGTCTGGCCTGGACCTCCCTCAGTATGGCCAGGGTACGGGTCTCTTAGCCTGGATGGAATGCTGCTCCGTGTCTGACTCCCTGCAGTCCACCATGTTGTCCCATCTCTCTTTGGACCAGCGTCTGCCTGACCACGTCAACATGTTCAGTAAAGGCCTGCTGGTGGCGCTGACTCAGACACTCCCCTGGTGCTCTGCCTCCCAGTGGAGCCGACTGCTACGAGCCCTGAAGGACCTGATCCTCTCTGGACGCCTGAATGTCCCCTTTTCTCTGGAGTATGTGGACTATCTGCCTCTGCTGGACCTGAGACTGTTTTCATACGAGCTGCGCCTGTCAGTTCTGCTTCTTCGAGTCTTTCAGCTGCTCTGCGGCTCCAGCTGCTCTGACTGGCTCTCAGCTGGCGGCTGGACTCACGTCAGCAGGTTATACGCTCAAGCTGTGAGAGAAATCATGAGTTCAGTCAAAGCTAAGTTACCTTCTGCTCCTAAAGCTCCAGGGTCCAAAGACATTAACCCTGTCAAAGATCCACTGCAAGACTCTGAAAACTCTCCTCATAGGGATTTAAAGACAGAAGAGGAGGCGGAGCCAGCTCCAAGCCAGGAAGTTCTTTTTGTTCTTAGTCAGCTCTTCTGTCACGTTCAGCACATCCAGGTGGGAATTATCAACTTCAGTATCAAGGTTCCTTCATAGAGGTGTTTGATGGTTAAACAGAAGCACCTACATCAACACAGCTAACAAACTGAAAATACATGATATATTCAGTTTGTGTTTGCTCATGTTTAAATGTCAGTAGATGTTGGAAAAAACATTTTTATTCTTTTTTCTGAAACTTTCTTTAAATCTTCATTCATGAAATTTGTTTCTTCCAGGTGATGATGCCTGGAGGCCAGTTGGAGCCTCTGTTCCTGTGCAGCCTGGAGATCCTCAGTCACTGTGAGACCATCATGGCTGCTTTCCCAGACAGCTGCAGCCCTGCAGAGAGCGACAACATCCGCCACTTCTTCTCCACCATCACCGACAACCTGAACAACCAGGAGATGAAGGCTGTGCTGCAGCAGAAGATCTCACAGCTCGTGTCTCGAGCAGCTTGACAGTTATCATGTGTCTTCTGAAGAATGCTCAGTGCTCAGGATTCGAAGCATCTGTGAGGACTAAACGAGGACACACTGAGCTAAGGCTCCTTCAGAGGAGTTTGTAAAAGGACAGAAAAGGGTGAATAAAATCTGTTATTTGTCACTTGTTCTTGTGGTTCCTCGCTTTCCCAGACAAGTACAGCCTTGTGCATCTTCTCACCATCACCACATACCTGGTTAGTGGTCGTTTTAACTATAAAAGTTTGTAGTTTCTTCCCAGAGTAAGCCAAACTCTGAAAGCTTTTCTATAAACAGTGTGTTAGTTGTGTTTAGACAAAATATTTGTTAAATCTGTTTGAACTTAGTTTGTAGGATGCAATCCTAACTAAAAAACCAAAAGAATGAAGTTTGAGTTAAAAAAACTTTTCTAATAAGTCTGGAAGAAAAGCATTTAAATGTCTTATTAACATTTTGGAGAAGCTGATGATATGAAATACTACATAACTGCAATGCTCAACAGTCTGGATGTTCAGGGTTTTGTCACATGGTTTAATTTAGACCACAGCTTGGATTCAAAACCTCACATTAACCTGCTGATCTAAAGTTACTGATGGAGACGAGTAGATTTGTGAAGAATGATGAGTCCAACACCTTTTGATCACATCTTTCAATTAAATTTAGATTTGTGAAAGTAAATATTTCCATTGGCAGAAGAAAAGAAGTTATTCTTTTAGAAACACAAAACATTGGCATTGAGGTAGAAATCGATAATATTTAGGACATATTTTGACCTATGGAGGCCGCCATGTTTTCCACGCGCAAAGCACTCTGGGGGCAATGACGTAAATAGGTTGCGCTTGGTAGAAAAGCGGTCGTGTTTGTTTTCGGGCTGCTGACAGTATTATTCGGTAAAAATGCCACATTGCGCTGCTTTTGGATGCAATTTCCAGTCAAAAGGCAACAAGGGGACTGACGTAAGTTTACACAGCTTTCCTACGGACAAGAAGAGGAGAAAACAGTGGGAAGCTGCCTGTGAACGGACGCAACTTCCCAAAGATCCGCGGCTGTGTTCCCAACATTTTTCTCCGGAGGCGTTTGAAGCTTATTGTCGACCACAACTCCTGAAAGATCTCACCGGAGCGGCTGGGTATAAGCGAAGACTGAAACCGAGTGCTTTGCCGACCATTTTTCCACGGGAGGAACGTGAAATGCGCGGAAAAAATCGCCAAAGACAAGAGACGCTAGACGTTCTCCTGAGCAGGCCTGATCCTGCAGTAGCCGCTTCAGTCACGTTAGGTGAGCCGTCGGACACACCACTCATCACAGACGAAGCTGATAGTTCACCTCTCCAGCCGGTAAAGCAATCTGTAAGTCTATCAATACAATGCTCGCCTATTTTGATCGACGTTCTGTGATATCTGCAGTCTTTTCACTGTATATCCTACTTATTTCTAAAGCACACGGCAGCTCTGGATGTTAATAATCTCCAAAATTATGAATAATTGAATTACTTAAGTCACACGATAGCTTACCATTTACTTCTGCTGACTAAAACTGGAGCTCTCGAGAACAGACGCCCTCCATAACACATATTATACAAAGTTTTACGGGGATAAGTACCATGGCACAACACACGTGTTGTTCCATAAAGTGACTCATTGCCATAAACTGGTTCAGCGGCCGCGGGAGCGCGCACGGGCTATGAAACTAAATTTCTCGACGTAACTCACAACAACTGCGGCTTAAAACTTTGCAAATCAGACATGATCGACATTAAAAACACAGTGCAGATGTTTATGTGCGCTTTAATGTTATAATTTTCTCCAAAGACTTGCTGTGTTTCATGTTTCATGCCGTGTAGCATGTAGCCTGAATGATGGTTTGTCCGGACACATAAACACACATCGCTAGTCAATCTTACATTGTGATTGTTCATTTGCCGAAAAGCGATTATAACACCCTGTTTACCTATGAAGGGTTATATATGCCTCAAAATGTCTTTTTCTTTATTGTTGATTTAATTGTAGACATCTCAGAAATACAGTCTTTAGCATGATCATAAATACTCCCAGATGGGCAAAAAGAACAACACAATCACTTGACAAAAATAATTAGAGTATCCTGTTTACTCACAGAGGGATGGATTGACCTAAAAGGATTTTCATCATCATATATGTTGGTGTTATTGTAACTGTCAAAGCACAATGAGTCTTATCTATAATCATAAAAACTCCTGAAATGGCCAAAAGTGACAATTTTACTTGCCAAAAGCTGATGACAGCATCTTGTTTACTTATGAAGGGTTAAAAGCCAAAAAAATGACTAACAAAGACAACATTAAGGGTTTTTATGACACTTTATTATATATGATAGCAACATTTATCTTTTAAGAACCACTAGTTTTTGTAGCCGGGGATTCCCAACTGGCCTTAAACAGAACCCGTCAGTCTGCCTTCAGCCCACTGTCCTGCTGTCTCCTCTGCCTCAGGTAGAGTCGCTTTGCTTTCCTCAGCAGCAGGATAAACCAGTAGATCTGAGGAACCAGGATGGCCAAGTTACCCACGTTACACTGCAGAGGCAGATGAAAGGCAACTCTGTGCAGAGGAATTCCAAACTGCCGGCCATACATCCAGTACATGAAGGGGAAGACCAGGATCCGACAGGTGAAGAAGGTAAGCAGCACGATAAAGCCGTTGATTCTGTGCAGCTTGGTGTCGTCGAGGCGCAGCTGGATGTCGGGAGACAAGCGGAGAATTGATCTTCAGCTTTTGTTTCTTAATGTTCAGATTTTATGTTAATTCTTTATAATGACTTAGACAAAGTTTAAACCTGTTAGTTCTACAATCTTAAATTTTAATAAGATTTTCATGTGATTCACCTGAATGAGAATCTTCCCAATGGAGATGAAGGGAGTGCTGAGTTCTGTGATGAACAGGCAGCCGATGAAGAAATCCCCCAGTCCTCTTCTAAAAAACTGCAAATCAGACACCAGTCGGTGTTCTTCACATGTGGAGTCTGAAGGGTTCTGTCTCCAAACCACCCAAATCTCACTCCAAGCTCAGAAATTTAAACCCTGTTGTAATTCCTTCTAGAACCAAATCAACACTGAAGAATTTAGGTCCAGATTCAGCCAGATGTCAACAAATAAACAACAGAACCATCCATGAAAACAACAGACTGCTGAGAGCAGCGTGGTGTCTCAGAATGATGACATCAGCCCTTATGTGTCACATTAAGTAAAACCTGATCCCAACAACATGATGCAAAAACTGAATTTATTTGCACTTTGAGGAACAAATGAGATGAGAAGTAAAAAAACAACTTCATACGATGCTCATTTCAGCTGAATTACATCAGCACTGAAAATTATAAGGACACAAAGGCCACTGACACCTGCAGATGGGCGGAGCCTCCATTACATCTGAGAACAAGAACATAATCATTGATTTTAGAGAGTAGAGATGATCCAACATCGAACATGTGGAATCTGATAAATACCTTGGCATTTTATTTGATTCCCAGTTAAATTTTAATGTCCGCCTGAGTGACATATGGGCTTTATTGTTATTATATGTTGTTATTATTTACTGTTTGTTGATGTTAGAAGTGAATGTGGACTGGACTTTACAAACAAACTACCAAATGAATCAACAAAGTTATTAAATTTCTTTTAAGGTCTTGAGGGTGCTGAAACATTCCTAACATTAATGAGTATTTATGGGATTCAGAACTTGGATGTTACATTTGATGTGCAAGAGCAGCAGTGAGGAGAGAGATGGAGGAGGAACTGAGTATTCTGTGTCCTCACCAATGTGATGGGCATGAAAATGAGAAGCAAGGCACTGTGATGGAGAACCAACATCCAGTCCTTGATGAGGAACGTCCTCAGTGCGTGAAGAGAACCCCCCCTCTGAGCTGTAGAACCACCTCTGATCCACTCCGTGTGGTAGTGGCACAGATACATGGCATAGAGGTCAAAGGTCATGTAGGGAGCTCCAAACAAAACAAAGGTGTTGACCAGCCAGTGACTGTATACAGGAGACAAGAGGCATTCACTGGAATCAGGACATGTCAGTGTTTGCTGTGGAAGTTTAATGCCCTGGATGGAAGTGAAGCCCACCTGTCATTCATGACGTCTCTGCAGGATGAAACCACCAACACTCCCACTGCAGAGGCTACAGTAGCATGAACAGCAGAGACCAGCCTGAAGAAACAAATCCAGACATTCATTCTGATCCGGATCACATCAAAATAAGAGTGGTTGGTGTTCATGTAAAGAGTCTGAGGATTCTGACCTCTCACTGACACAAACTGTGTCTGCTTCACTCCACTGTCTAAAAGTCTGTTTAAGAATTTTCCTAAAGCCGTAGAAAAGCCCCGGAAACATCACAGCCCCGCAAACCAAAGCAAACATCATGTCAGCCGTCTCCTCGTCGTCCTGAAGCACTCAAACACCTTTACAGCCCATTTACGTCACGTTAACGACATCCAGGACACCGTAAAATCACGAAAAAAAATCTTCACCTCCCGTGATGAAGCATGGTTAAACTTCCTGGTTCGGGTTTGTTTACTGTGCTACTCCGGCTGGAGTGTAAACGTCCACCGTAGTAGTTCGAGAATGTGACGTCATTTCCTGGCGTGCAAGTTTGTTGGAGGGCAGGAAGTGAAGTGGGTAAAGACTGCATATACATGCCTATGATAGACTGGACCCATAAACATGTATATAAATGATTTATATGGACCCCCTATCAGCCTACGTGACGACCCGTCACATTCCGCTCTACTGTACTGCGCATGTTGGCAGAAAGCGTTAGTTTTTAAGCTTAACGGCTATCATGCCAACATCTTGTTGTGTTGTTGGTTGCACAAACCGTTACGATAAAAACAATAAAACTCGCAAGTTTTACTTAATTCCATCAACACGGACCCCCTTTAAGGAAAACAGAAGACGTCTTTGGTTGCAAGCCATCAGAAGAAGTGACTGGAACGAGCAGTAAACAAAAAATGCATCGATCTGCAGTGACCTCTTCATATCAGGTAAACACAACTTGAGCTCAAAAGTATGGTTAACACAGTTCAGGGTCGGTTTAACACACTGAGGATACAGCTAAGACCGTTAGGAAACGGTTAAAGGAAGTAGGATAGGGTTTTGTATGCAACTGATGGTGTTAGCATTATGCTAACGTGACGGTAGAGACTCAGCCATGCTTGTCACTGCTAGTTGCTGCTAACGCAGCATGACGTCACTGGAATATTTGTTTCTGTACAGGAGAAGCATCCGAAGACATTGACAGCCCTGACTTTGTCCCGTCTTTCTTCCCCTACACTACCCAGTCCGACAAAGACAGCAAAGGAAAAATGGAGCGGTAAATTACGTTTCATTGCTTCTGTATGTGTTGTTGTTGTTGAACTAGCGGCATGACTCCACATACTATGAGTGGAAGAAATGGAGATGTCTCCAAACTGTGGCTCTGGAGCCTCAAGAGGCTAGTTATAACTTCAACAAGTCTCAGTAATTTTACCTAAAAATAATAACTAATTTCTGTTTTTATTTTTAACTGACTCAGGGTTTAGGATTTTTTTTATTGAATAAATGAAATCTGGCTCCATGGATTGTAAAGGTTGCAGGCCCCTTGCTTAGAACAGTAGTTGATAGATTTTTTAAAATGCCCCCTCTTTTCTTTATTCAAAAGGGTTGGTTGCTACCTACGTCACGTTGCTAAGACACCAGCGTTCGAAGTGCAGACGGAGGGCCGGAAGTGAAGTGACCTGTTCAAATAGCCTGGGAAAATGCCTCTATTTTGTGCAGTTTATGGTTGTTCCAATCGAGGTAACAGAGAGAAGGATGCTCGTTTTTTTAGAGTTCCGAAAGTTGTCGTCCACAAAGGTGAAAAATGCAGAAAACTGACAGAACAACGCCGGAAAAAGTGGATTTTAAATCTCCGCCTTCGGTCAGGAGGAGCAGAGTCCCCTAACGCCCGCGTTTGCGACCGCCACTTTGTCAGAGGTAGGTCATATGTTATTTTACTGATCAACGTGTTTTTGGTTGTGTTTATATAGTATTGGGTTAAATTTAATAAAGATATCAGTTGTCTAATATGGACTTCATTGGGACTTTTAGGCTGTCCAAGCTCCTTGGCTGATGTCGAGTCTGTAGACTGGGCTCCGACGCTCAACCTCGGTTATCAGGCAACCAAGCCCAAATCAGAGGCATCTCTTAAACGAGAGCAGAGGATGAAGCTCAAGGAAGAAAAACAGTCGGAATGTGCAGCAGCTGTTTTAGAAATCGGTTCAGACGAAAATTCACTCATCTTCATGAGGTATGGGTCCCGTCCAACATATTCTGTGATCAGCTGCGTATACCTCCCTTTTGCTCCCAGGTCTAAATCCGCACAATAGGCACTGACAGGTATAGAAACCTCCATTGACAAGCGCCACATATTTACTTCCTGCCCTCCATCTGTACTGCGCATGTCATCCAGGTCACGTGCCTGAAACCCACCTATTACGTTTCATTGCTTCTGTTGTTGTTGTTGTTGTTGAACTAGCGGCATGACTCCACATACTATGAGTGGAAGAAATGGAGATGTCTCCTAACTGTGACTCTGGAGCCTCAAGAGGCTAGTTATAACTTCAACAAGTCTCAGTAATTTTACCTAAAAATAATAACTAATTTCTGTTTTTATTCTTTTTAACTGACTCAGGGTTTAGGATTTTTTTTTATTGAATAAATGAAACCTGGCTCCATGGATTGTAAAGGTTGCAGGCCCCTTGCTTAGAACAGCAGTTGATAGATTTTTTTAAAATGCCCCCTCTTTTCTTTATTCAATTATTGTCAGTACCGCACCACTTTTTAAGAAGTTCAGCTGTGGAAATCAAATTGCACAGACTTATATTAAATTGGAGTATTTGATTTTTTTTTTATATTCTGATTGTGACTTTTTGCAAGAAGTTATGGTCAGTTGGAATACAAATGAGCCCTGGTGTCACTGGGGATTCCCGTGGTTTTAAAAAGGCAACCCAAATAAAGTATTTCTTTGTACTAAATAAGTTATTTTGTGTGTAATTCAGATACAAGAGAAAAAGAAGGGATGAAACCCCAAGCAGTTGTCCAGGCGATGGAGATCGGTCCACACAAACTTCTGTTTCTTCAGATGACACACCAACTTCCGCCTCATCAAACGATTGTGGAATGGAGCCTTGTACTGGTAAGATGACTTTGAACACATTTTCTTTGTGTTTCTACATTTTTACATGCTCAATGTTGCAGCCTGGGACAATAAAATGATAAGTCCTGTTGTCATGTTTACTTAGTTAGAGTTAGTGCTGCAAAAATTTTGCAGCTCTTAGTTCGACTGTTTGGACATTTACAGAGTAATTTTTACTTACATGAAAATACTGCTCAGTTGACTTTTTGCTGGCCCCGCCCCCAAAACGGCCATCGTCCAATCATGCAACCGTTATTATGTGAGCAGGTCCGACAAACATTAACTCCAAGCAAGATGATGAAGTGGTGCACCCACATTTAACTAGACGTCAGGGGGAGCTTGAGCTCCCAAGGGGTAACGCAATCCAACCGCAGATGAGCATGAGCTTGCTCGGGATTGCCGCTGGCTCTTGGCAAATGGTAGGGCCGTGCTTTGGAGGTGCTCAAAGTGAGATGAGGAGCAGAGGGCAGCCATCTTGAACAGCGCCTGGGGTGCAGTTAGGAGGTTCAGTATCTTACCCAAACATACTTCGTCACGTAGCCTCTGCTGGGACTCGGGATCAAGCTCCGGTCAACCTTCTACCTGATAGACTATGGTTGCCCTGAGGCAGTGGCAGGTTCAGCATCTTGTTCAATGATACTTCGACGTAGCCTGCCGGCACCGGAGATCGAACCCGTGGTCTGTGCTGCCCACACCTAAATTTGGGATCAATTAATTATTTTCAATTAAATTATGCTGAACAGGAGCTCACCTTCCATGATTCCTCTTTCCATGACTCGGTTGAGTCTTGGTCTGGTGATAACAGTTTTATTAACTGGTCCTGGTTTCACTCCCTGACAAAATAAAAGGAGTAATTAACACTCAGGGTTTTTTGTGAATACCATTGCCATGGCAACTCGAACTGCTGTGAAACCATGATCAATCATATCGGGTCTCCGATCCAGTTGATATGATATGTGTGATCACAGCTTGTGGTTTGGGGTGGGGGGGCATTTGGGGGAAGGATTTTGACGTACCGTGTCGCCATGGTAACAGGTTTTTAAAGGTGTTGCAGCTTAAAGGCATACTATGTAGAAAATAATGGAAATATTGGCTTTTATTTCCAACACCATGTGACAGTAATGAGCTAAATAACAACCACGTCCAACTCTTGGTATGTAGACGCTTGGTCAGGGTCCCTCTGCGTCACATAATGAACGAGTATTATTCTTCACTCCAAGTCGCAGTTCCTGTTGACTGAAACCGACCTATAACTACAGAGCAGTTCAGTCACCTGACCAGCACCAGATCTTCTGCTTTCTTCTCTCTCACACACACCTGTCGCGCTTCATCCTCTCCCACCGCCCCAGAACTCACCGCCAACACAAAACATCTGTAATTCTCAAAAAAAAAAACAGCGAACATTTTGCAGCAGTAAACAGAAAAACATATCTGTAACGTGGCGATCAAAAGAAAAAAAAGTAAAAAATCGAGAAATGTCCCAATGAAAACGGTTCACGTTAACAGCACAATTTAATTGAACTCTCGCACAAACTAAATCAACAGCGAGTAAGAAACGAGCATTTCAACCGGTTGTTTTGGAATGAGACTGTCCAATTGGTTTATTTGCATGTTAAAAGCGTCACTTTTTATATTTTAGTAGAAGCCAACTCAGGTGTGATACTTCTTCTTCTTGAGCAGCAGATCAGCAGCTCGGTCAAAAACTGGCATACTCACTCTAGTGGGGAAAAAAGAACTACAAGTTTTCTGGGCTGACAGAAATTAAAGATCACTAACTTTTTAAAATAAAAACAAATGGAATTGTGGCAAACATGTTTATCTCTCTAATTATGCTATGACTTTACTTTTAAAAAGCATAATAATGACAATTCTACATATTCTGCCTTTAAAGCAGGGCAACCACTTTGCCAATTTGAAATGACATTTGAATAACATAATACTGTAAATGTTGCATAAGCATATTTAAAATGAGAAGTCTATGTAGAAAGTTAAAGGTATAAAATCAACATTTTTGTCTGTTGTAGGTAAAGACCCACAAGCTCGAGAGTCTCACTGTCAGCAAGCAAGAGAACGCCTTGCACATGACACGGATATGCCCGTCCCAGAGAGCATATCACATTTAAATGCAGTGCTGAAAGATCATGATTACATCTACCATTCCTCTCCTGGTGAGTATTTATAAATAAAAACAAGCTTCTTTCTTATGGAGAATTATGAGATGTGTAAATCACATAGTCATAAACAAATAGAAATATACAAGCCATCCTGTTTTTATTTCAGTACCCCTTCAAGCTCTAAGGAGTATGCATATCTACAATCGTGAAACAATAGTTTATCTTTCTGGCATCAGTCTAAATGTTGTGCAATATTTAAGACAAGTTATTACCATAGAGACAATGCTTTGTTCTTTTCTTCTCCATGAAAATTAAGAATGTTAAGTTCATTGTTAGCATCTAGATGTGAGTATAAAGTAATAAAGTGTAAGTCTTTTTCCCTCTAAAGGTGAAAGGGTCAGTCCTGCTCTGAAGATTCAGCAGTTGGAGGTGCAAATCTTGACACTTCAGCATGAAATCTGGCAGAAGACTCAGAAGCCACTGATTTTTAAGTTTTGTGTCACAGATGATGATTATCGTTATTACACAAGGTTCAGCTCCAAGAAGGTCTTCACTGTTTTTTGGGAATCTGTTTACCCTTCTGCATCGAGGCTTGTTTTTTGGTCCAAAGCACAGCGAGCAGTTGAACCGATGGTTAGCTCACAGCGGAAGCTTGAACTGATCGATGAACTGTTCATGTTTCTCTGTCGTGTTGCAGCTGGTCTTCAAGAGAAAACGTTGTCATCTCTCTTTGAAGTCAGTGTGACGACTGTTAGTCGCATCATTCTTACTTGGACAAACTACCTTTATCAGCTTCTTGGCTCACTACCATCTTGGATGACAAGAGATCAAATACAAGCTACAACGCCTGACAAGTTAAAGCTTTATTGTCCTCAGCTGAGAGTCATCGTAGACTGCACTGAAATCCACTGTGGAACAGCATCTTCCCTTTCATTACACTCAGAGACCTTTTCAAGCTACACAAATCACACCACCTTTAAAGGTCTGATAGGTGTTGCTCCATGTGGTGTCATCACGTTTGTTTCTAAACTTCACTCAGGCTCTATTTCAGACATAGAAATGACAAAGAAATCACAACTTCTACAGCTACTCCAGCCAGGAGATGAGGTGATGGATGATAAGGGCTTCCTGAGTGAGAAGATGCTTTCAGAAGTGGGAGTAAAACTAATAACCCCGTCATTTAAAACGTCCACTCAGCTCAGCAAGCAAGACACTCAGAAGACTCAGGCTTTTGCCCGTCTGACGGTTCAAGTGGAGAGGGCCATACGCAGGGTGAAGGAGTACCACATCTGGGATGGACTTGTACCGCTCTCTATGGTAGAATCAGTCAATCAGCTGTGGACAGTCTGTTGCATGATGTCAAACTTCCAGGAACTTTGAGGACAAAGCAGTCTGAGACATCCTATCACACTGTGAGCGGCTATACAGCCGCGATTCTTCAGACTGTAAATATTAAGATATTGTTAAAAAATGAAGTTTGAAAAGTGACACTGTTTTCAAAATGAACTACTTCTAAGACTCAAGCTGAATCCTCTTTTTATGCTCCTCACATAATATTTAGTGTTTCTGTCCTGGGAGAATTTATTTGATAGATAAAATGTATTTTGTTTGGTTGTATGTTCTAGTGAGTAAATCATGTATATTT
Source organism: Pachypanchax playfairii (assembly GCA_006937955.1). NCBI lineage: Eukaryota > Metazoa > Chordata > Actinopteri > Cyprinodontiformes > Aplocheilidae > Pachypanchax > Pachypanchax playfairii. The sequence goes on from SSNP01000052.1 coordinate 2,245,184, forward strand.
TATTTCATTGTGCTACATTTGTATGACGGGTGCTATATAAATAAAAGTTGATTGATTTTACTCTTAAATTGTTTGAGGATGACAAAAATAAAGCAAAAATTAAAAAAGAACTGCATTATTTGTTATATGCCATATTATATTATAATATTTAACATGTGATAAAGGAAGACATTTTTAAACACTTCATGAGTAAACTGTGCTAAAATCACTTTTTGACAAATTATCATGTTCTTATCATTTTGTGCCTTTTTTATGATGCTGGATATGCTGTGATGAGTAGATATAAAGTCATTTTTAGGTAAGTATCACCCTTAAACAGTAAACAAGATGCTGTCATCAGCTTTTGTTTTTATGATGATGAAAAAGACTCAGTATGCTGTGATGGTTATAATAACACCGACATGATGATTAAAGTCATTTTTAAGTAAATCCATCGCTCTGTGAGTAAACACAATACTCTAATCAATTTTTGTAAAGTAAGATTGTTTTTGGGAGTATTTACGATCATGTAACAGACTACATTCAGTGAGTTCTACAATTAAATAAAAAAGGAATAAATAAAGACATTTTAAGGCATATAGAACGCTTTATAGTTAAACAATGTTATAATCACTTTTTGGCAAGTGAACAATTTTAAAGATTTTGTATCTGCTGAAATATATTATTTATACTCACGCAGTGTTATTGTAGGAGCTTGATAAGTTTGATCACATTTTTCAAGTAGAAATGTACCATGGAGAGTTTCTATAGTAACAAAAAAAAACTTTAAAATAATTAACTGTATCTTCATGTTTAACTGAATAAAAACAAAGTAAACAGTGCAACATGTTGTAGGTCATGTTATTAAAACGTTGGCAAAACAAAAAGATTGATCACATTTTTCGGAAATGATTTAATTTCTATAACTTTTCACTTTACATTCAAAGCAGCAGTGTGACGTGACGTTTATTTTAAATAACTATCAAAGACATACAGACAAACCATCTCAGTTACATTCAGGCTACATGCTGCGACCCTTAAACACAGAACCTTCAAACATCTTCTGAAACATGAAACACAGCAAGTCTCTGGAGAAAATTATAACATTAAAACAGACATAAAACATCTGCACGCTGTGTTTTTAATGTCGAAGTTTGATTCACCAGATTTTAAGCCGCAGTCGTCGTGAGTTAGTTGAGAAATGCAGTTTCGTAACTCGTGCACGCTCCCGTGGCAGCTGATCAGTTCCTTGCAAAGAGTCGTTTTATGGCACAACACCTGTCTTTAGGCTGGTTGCCATGGCAACACGGTGCAACGTTTTGAGAAACAACATCAACACATTAATAAATGATAATATTTCATGAAGTTGTGCTGGAGGTTGTAGAAGGTCACTAAACTAGAATCAGACGTGTTCATTCACTTTGACTCGAGAACGTTTATTTTATATTTTTAACTTTCTATTGACAGAATTCCTGTTACACTGCTACACCAAACCATATCACAAATTCAGCAAATAATTGTTTAAAAATCCTTTTGACTTCATGTGAAAGGGACTTAAGGCAAGATTTGTGAAAAACTACACATGCATTTCCAGTTTATTCAATGCTAATGGGTCATGAAGCATTAAAAACCCAAAATAACGAGGCCATCCGCATATATGTCTGTTGCCTTGGAAACGCTGTGTGCCACATAATGCTGCAGTTTGACGTCCGAATTTCCCGCGCAGTTGTAGTGATGTGACGTAAATTGACGCTGCATGCGCGTTGCCGACAGCTCTTGAACAGGAAGTACATGGCCGCCGTGGACTTGGATTCAAACACTGAAGGTATACTTATGGATGTTTCTGCAGCCAGCAAACGACCTGCATCCACTCTCACCCCCCAAAAAAGTGGCAACACGAAGAAAAAAAAGACTTTATCAGCGGCATCTCGTGAGTCTAAAAAAAAATATGACCGAAGCCGGGCAGGCACCCGCATAAATATTGGATATGCGTTCGGTTCATGGAGGGAACTTCAGCTGCATTTGGGAGTGAAAACGGATGCTGACATGGCTCATTTCCTTGTGACCAGGTGAGAAAACATTATAGGTCGTGTTTAGAGCCTGATACAGTATGAAAATGATGAGATCAAATCAAATAACAGAGTGGAGAGACCTGACGTGAAGTATGTTAGCCTCCCCGGTGCAGTGCTGTGAAGACGAACCGTCTGTAAAGTGTCTGTGCGCGCTCCCGTGCCGGCTTGGCTGGTGGCTGCAGTTAGCCACAGCGCCTGTCGCGGCAGCACTGAGTCAGATTTTGTAAAGCTGCCTTAAGTTCCTTTAATATGACTTTAAGAACAATAGTGCACAATAAAACATTATTATAACTCAGTGTTTGTAAACATGATCATCCTTTAAGGTTAAATAAATATTTAAATAATGAAGAACCAACAGCTGATCTCAGATCTGATTTTTGTTACATGACAGGAAACATTTGGGTTTATCTTCTCGATGATCTCCTCACCTTCTCCAGGAGCTGCTCAGCTTGAGCTGGATCAGCATTATTTGCATTGACCACATGATGTTGGTGGTTACACCTCTCCAGCACCCGCTGCAGAGACTGTCCCGTCTTCTTAATGTAGCTGTCAACTGTCTTTCCTTTCAGCGCTGCTCCATAGGAGAACAACACCACCATGTTCCTCCAAACGTTGTCTCCCAACACGCTGAGGTACGTTTCCACACATCTCCTGTCTTTCTCCCCAAATGAGTCTACAGGTACGACCAGCAGGAACTTTATTCTGCTCCTTACAGGACAGAACGAGGGGCTCTGACTGATCTCCCTCCTGACCTTCTCAGGATCAGACAGACCAAACAGACTCCACCCAGGTGTATCCACCACCGTCACAACCCACCCTGAGACCTCTGTTTGACCTGCGGAGCATTGTTTGGTCTTGATGTCCGTCTGAAACTCCTCCCTGCCCAGGATCATGTTTCCTACTGAACTCTTCCCTGATTTTCTTCTTCCCAGCAGGATCAGACTGAGGGCGGGACTCGAACTACCTGCTGCACATGGTACAAAGTCTGAACATGTTCATGAAACGATTGTTGGACTGGAGTGGCTGAGCGGGGACTTACCTCTGGACACATGTAGCCATAATGATGGAGTCTCTATCCTTCGTTCTGGAGCATCATTGTACACATCACCCATCTCTGTCATGACCATCTCCTCCTGCCTCGTGTTCCACCTCCTCCCCTCGGTCATGTGTCCAAGCAGGGTGCTGGCTCGGTTCTCTACCTGCCTGGGACGCTTTTTGGCTTCTACCATCATCTGAATCTTCTCAAAGAGTTCTTGAACATAAAACTGTGATGCAGTGGACTGGTTGGTTATAAGCTGGTACCTGTTCCCACATCGCTCCAGCAGCCACTGAAGGCTCCTCCCCTGTCGCCTTATGTGCTCCTGAATCGGCAGGTCTGTGAACATAATTTAGAACACCTGACTGTGAAAACTAACACAAATCTACAACTGGGATCTAAGAATCGGTGGAAAAATAATAGATAATCTTTTTGAATAAAAAATAGGTATTTGTCATCCGTGTTTGCAAATTCCATTTAAAATATGCAGGATCGTGGCCCTCGAGGTCTGGATCTGGATCCAGACACACCTGAGCTAACCTGTGCTGTGTCACTACCATTAAGGGGAGGGAGACCCCGGTCTCAGCTGGTCTGGGTTCCTCTTTGAACGGTAACACAGGATAAACAACACGATAGAAAACACGTCTGATTTCGTCCGTCCATCTGTCCGTCTTCTTCCGCTTATCCGGGGTCGGGTCGCGGGGGCAGCTGTCTAAGCAGGGCAGCCCAGACTTCCCTCTCCCCGGCCACAACCGCCAGCTCATCCGGGGGGATCCCAAGGCGTTCCCAGGCCAGCCGGGAGACGTAGTCCCTCCAGCGTGTCCTGGGTCTTCCCTGGGGCCTCCGTCCCGTGGGACGTGCCCGGAACACCTCACCTGGGAGGCGTCCAGGAGGCATTCTGACCAGATGCCCGAGCCACCTCATCTGGCTCCTCTCGATGCGGAGGAGCAGCGGTTCTACTTTGAGCCCCTCCCGGATGACCGAGCTTCTCACCCTATCTCTAAGGGAGAGCCCGGCCACCCTGCGGAGAAAACTCATTTCGGCCGCTTGTACCCGCGATCTCATTCTTTCGGTCACTACCCAGAGCTCGTGACCATAGGTGAGGGTAGGAACGTAGATCGACCGGTAAATCGAGAGCTTCGCCTTCTGGCTCAGCTCCTTCTTCACCACGACAGATCGACGCAGGGTCCGCATTACTGCAGATGCCGCACCGATCCGCCTGTCGATCTCACGCCCCATTTTCCCCTCACTCGTGAACAAGACCCCGAGGTACTTAAACTCCTCCACCTGGGGCAAGACCTCGCCCCCGACCCGGAGAGTGCACTCCACCTTTTTCCGATTGAGGACCATGGCCTCGGACTTGGAGGTGCTGATTCTCATCCCCGCCGCTTCACACTCAGCCGCGAACCACCCCAGCAAGAGCTGCAGATCACGGCCCGACGAAGCCAACAGAACCATGTCATCCGCAAAAAGCAGAGACCCAATCCTGCAGTCGCCGAGCCGGATCCCCTCAACACCTCTGCTGCGCCTAGAAATCCTGTCCATAAAGGTGATGAACAGGATCGGAGACAAAGGGCAGCCTTGGCGGAGTCCAACCCTCACCGGAAACGGATCCGACCTACAGTTGGAAATGCGGACCAAGCTCTGACACCGGTCATACAGAGACCGGACTGCCCGTACCAGGGAGTCCGGTACCCCATACTCCCGGAGCACCCCCCACAGGAGCCCCCGGGGGACACGGTCGAACGCCTTCTCCAGATCCACAAAGCACATGTAGACTGGTTGGGCGAACTCCCATGCCCCCTCCAGGACCCCGAAGAGGGTGTAGAGCTGGTCCATTGTTCCACGGCCAGGACGAAAACCACATTGCTCCCGTCTGATTTCCACTAATTTTAAAGTTATTTTAAACACATTTAAAGATTAATTAATAACAGAATTAAAATAAAATAAAGTAATAACATATATACACAACCACTCAGTGATAACAGATACTAGTGATCACTGGTTTACCTAATTTGTCTCCATGTGTGAACAGGACCATGGCTCTCTGCCAGATGGGGATTTCCAGTAGTCTGAGCTGAGCCTCCATCGCCCTCCATTCCTGCTGACCAAACATCCTGGAGACGGACAGAACCAGTAAGATGGCGTGAGGTCCTGGGTGGCAGAGGGTCAGACCTCTGAGCAGCTCTGAGGACACCCTGTGTGGAGTATCAGAGTGGGACATCCACCCTGGGGTGTCCACCACCGTTACCTGCAGCAGAAAACTGAGACTAAGTAAAGATCAGATTTATTAAATGAGTAAAGAGAAATTGTAAGTTTGACTAATTACCTGAGATCCAAACATGGAGCCTTTCTTCTTACAGCTCCGGGTAGTTTTCATCTGAAAGGTTTGTCTGCAGAGGATTGTGTTTCCTGCTGAGCTCTTCCCACTTTCTTTCTCACCCAGTAACAACAAAATCCATTCTGCCTGCGTTGACTCTGAACCTGAGAGTTGAGGATTTATCAAGTACGTATACTGTATGAAATGTCTGCACAAACAGTTTCAAACTAATTTACCATATAAGACGGCCATGAAAACAATCGGAGGTGTAAACGGTTGAGAAAGTTCTTCAGAAATAAATCCAGTGTTGATGTTTTGGATCAGTTTCCTCCTCCTCCTCTCCTCCCTGCGGTTGTAAAAGCAGTTCTGTGGAAGCCGTGAATCAAAGCTTTTACTGGACATGGTGTTTAGAATCAGGGTGAATGGTTCCAAAGTTCACAGCCAGGAATTCCTGATACCTGGATTCCAGCCATAAAATGATTATTAACAATCACAAAGTCAATACGACGAGCACTTTGTGAGTAAAGTACAGTTATAGTCTGTTTATGTTCACTTATAGACCTGAATGTCATCAGTTCAGTTATACAACATACTTTTAGAGACAAGAACTGGATTCACAAGCTAAAATTTAGGATATATTTTCACTCATGGAGTCAAAAATGATACAAACAAGCTCCAAAATATATTTACATTCAGCTAAATGTTTCATCAAGTTATGCTGATGGTTGTAGAAGATCATTAAACTTGACGAGTCAGAGACTTGTTAGTTATTTGTGATCCAGCTGGTAGTTTCCCTTTAATGGCGTGAAAAAATCTTTTGTTTCGATCAACCATTAATCTGAACAACAGCTGATTCTGAGGAACTCAGTGAAGATGTGAAGAGAATCACACGAGTTGGCAAAGCTGCTGGAATCATTTCTAAACAACTTCAGATTCCAAAATCATTCCAGGATTATTTGGATGAGTCTAAGCTGTTATTCTCAGATGAAAGAAAACTGATGGGATGTTCAGGAACCACCAAGACTCAAGCTGACCAGGAATCTGCTGGAACACCAGGATCCACAGTGAAGTCAGTGTTTATCACCATGTTCTAAACGAGACTCCTTCAAACTCAGCTGGACTCTGCAGCGTCCACAAGTCCAACACTGTTGAAAAGATTTATGATCAAACCAGACAAACATTTGTCCACAATGACGAGAATCGATGGAGGATTAAAGATCAGAACCAACTGTCAAGCACGGTGGTGGTAGCATCATGCTGTAGTACAGGTGTACTGCACAAGGTGAATGGAATATTAATGATGGAGGACTAACTCTAAAGTCTTTTAATTAATTTAAAATAATCAGATAAATCCGGTTCAAGCAGGCCGACATTAAGCTTCAGGAACGACCTTCCCAAAGCCCCGCCCACAACTCTGCTGCAAATTTATGGTCAACACTAGAAGACTGGCTCAGTGTTGGAGAACAACCAGTTTAAATTAACTGTGAGAAAAGTGGTAAAATATCAGTCCAGAAATCCTCCAGAAGTTTGCTGATGGCTTCAAAAACCGTTTGGTTGATGTACAACTTGCTGAGGTACTCTGACCAAATGTTACTGAGACTATAAGGAGAATAATCTGCCTCTTTGTATAATACTGATCGATATGGAAGATAAAATACGCAATTAAATTAAACCTGTGAACAGAGTTTTTGAAGAGTGTTGAAACATGATTCCACCATGAAAAACAAAGTAAATCATTCTGAGCCACAAACTGATGAGTGAAAATACAGTTCTGATCACAATCGTTCTTTATTGATGGAATATAAAAGTGACAAAAAATGGGAAGAGTTGGAAGGTACTGATTAAAATCTGCTTATTAACAACAAGCTGCTAAAATGCTGAAAAGCCACAGCAGAGTTATTCCTCTGCAGCAGATTTGCAGGGTTCTTCTCCCCACGTTCCCAATAAAAAAAATAAGTCAGCAGCGTTCATTCATCTTTGGCACCTACAGCTTCAAACTGAACCAGCCAACTAGTGTTTGGGAGGTCTAACTGCAGACATGCTAGAAGCAACACCAGTGTGGGTCCTGTAGCAGGATGTTGTTCCTGATAATGTAGACATTCCACATTTATGTAATGAAACCTAAAATCTTATTTTATTCCTGCTTTAATACTTGCAGCATTATAATTATTTTTATTTATATGATTGTTA
>SSNP01000052.1:2252790-2369361 GCA_006937955.1 Pachypanchax playfairii
AGAGGGTCAGACCTCTGAGCAGCTCTGAGGACACCCTGTGTGGAGTATCAGAGTGGGACATCCACCCTGGGGTGTCCACCACCGTTACCTGCAGCAGAAAACTGAGACTAAGTAAAGATCAGATTTATTAAATGAGTAAAGAGAAATTGTAAGTTTGACTAATTACCTGAGATCCAAACATGGAGCCTTTCTTCTTACAGCTCCGGGTAGTTTTCATCTGAAAGGTTTGTCTGCAGAGGATTGTGTTTCCTGCTGAGCTCTTCCCACTTTCTTTCTCACCCAGTAACAACAAAATCCATTCTGCCTGCGTTGACTCTGAACCTGAGAGTTGAGGATTTATCAAGTACGTATACTGTATGAAATGTCTGCACAAACAGTTTCAAACTAATTTACCATATAAGACGGCCATGAAAACAATCGGAGGTGTAAACGGTTGAGAAAGTTCTTCAGAAATAAATCCAGTGTTGATGTTTTGGATCAGTTTCCTCCTCCTCCTCTCCTCCCTGCGGTTGTAAAAGCAGTTCTGTGGAAGCCGTGAATCAAAGCTTTTACTGGACATGGTGTTTAGAATCAGGGTGAATGGTTCCAAAGTTCACAGCCAGGAATTCCTGATACCTGGATTCCAGCCATAAAATGATTATTAACAATCACAAAGTCAATACGACGAGCACTTTGTGAGTAAAGTACAGTTATAGTCTGTTTATGTTCACTTATAGACCTGAATGTCATCAGTTCAGTTATACAACATACTTTTAGAGACAAGAACTGGATTCACAAGCTAAAATTTAGGATATATTTTCACTCATGGAGTCAAAAATGATACAAACAAGCTCCAAAATATATTTACATTCAGCTAAATGTTTCATCAAGTTATGCTGATGGTTGTAGAAGATCATTAAACTTGACGAGTCAGAGACTTGTTAGTTATTTGTGATCCAGCTGGTAGTTTCCCTTTAATGGCGTGAAAAAATCTTTTGTTTCGATCAACCATTAATCTGAACAACAGCTGATTCTGAGGAACTCAGTGAAGATGTGAAGAGAATCACACGAGTTGGCAAAGCTGCTGGAATCATTTCTAAACAACTTCAGATTCCAAAATCATTCCAGGATTATTTGGATGAGTCTAAGCTGTTATTCTCAGATGAAAGAAAACTGATGGGATGTTCAGGAACCACCAAGACTCAAGCTGACCAGGAATCTGCTGGAACACCAGGATCCACAGTGAAGTCAGTGTTTATCACCATGTTCTAAACGAGACTCCTTCAAACTCAGCTGAACTCTGCAGCGTCCACAAGTCCAACACTGTTGAAAAGATTTATGATCAAACCAGACAAACATTTGTCCACAATGACGAGAATCGATGGAGGATTAAAGATCAGAACCAACTGTCAAGCACGGTGGTGGTAGCATCATGCTGTAGTACAGGTGTACTGCACAAGGTGAATGGAATATTAATGATGGAGGACTAACTCTAAAGTCTTTTAATTAATTTAAAATAATCAGATAAATCCGGTTCAAGCAGGCCGACATTAAGCTTCAGGAACGACCTTCCCAAAGCCCCGCCCACAACTCTGCTGCAAATTTATGGTCAACACTAGAAGACTGGCTCAGTGTTGGAGAACAACCAGTTTAAATTAACTGTGAGAAAAGTGGTAAAATATCAGTCCAGAAATCCTCCAGAAGTTTGCTGATGGCTTCAAAAACCGTTTGGTTGATGTACAACTTGCTGAGGTACTCTGACCAAATGTTACTGAGACTATAAGGAGAATAATCTGCCTCTTTGTATAATACATGCAGTTAATTTAAACTCATGAGTCCATGTTATATCATATAGTTTGAAATTTAGTAAATTTCATTTGAGAACATTATTTTACGTAGATAATTAAATATTTGGGTGTTTTTTGTTTTGTTTTATGATTGAAGAACAGCTGTTTACCTTGAAAATGTGACTCAAAGATGAGAAAGAGTTGAACTGTTCCTGCCAGCTGACATGTTACACTCAGGTGGTGGGTGTGAAACAGCCCCCCCCCCCACAGAAGACACAGACACGTTGTAAAACCACTGTGTTGCTGACCTTTATTCATATATATATATATATATGTATTTGTATACTACTGCCACTGTTTAAAAGCGTGACTCATCACATTATCACCTGTAAGCATAAATAAGAACTTTTTTTTCTCTCTTGAAACCTGGTAAATAAACCAACTGAAAACAGTTACGGGTCATTTTCAGCACCATTGAAGAGTACATTCTCTATATTGCATCAAGATATAAAAATATACAGATTTAGTGTTTCTTCTTGAAAACATTCTTTCTGTGATGTTCAATGGTATGAAACAAGAGAGGAAGAAAAGACCCCACACTCGAGATGCGGATCGTTACCGTATTCCTGTTTCTGTTACTCGTCCTGATCAGATCCGCGCTCGACTCGTCATCCTGTCATTCATTCACAGCACTTTTAAAAGCATCAGTAGCATCCACACGTGGAGAAACAAATAAAACACAGAGCCTTGTACTCTTAGAGTTCACACTCACAGTGCCAGCGGCCCCCCCGACCACGATCAGAGAGTGAAGAAGTGCTAACAGAGACGCGGGAGTGTTGCAGTGCAGTGGGGGGGAGGGGGGCTGTGAGTTCCAGTTCTAACGCTCATGGTGCTTCGCTATTTACCACATCCGCAATTAAACAAACAAAAACAAAACATGGACTTAAAGAAAAATAGAACATCAAAAACTGTGACGTGAGTTTTAATTGAGGCAAAACAGAGAAGAAGAAGAAGAAGTGAAGGCGCCGTTAGGATGAGCGTTTGGTTTGCAGTGCATAGAGAGGGACGTCTGAGATGATTCACCTGCTTGGTTGGTCAGATGGGATTATTGCCCTGTGTCTGCTTCACTTCCACACACACACACGCACGTGCACACGCACACACACAGCTCCACCCAGGATGAGCAGAGAACAGAGCTGGTTGATCGGGTTCCTGTGGAGAACACGGTGTTCTCTTCTCCAGCTGATGGGGGAGTGTGTTAGTGAACCATTAATGTCCAAATGCAAGTCTACAACAGGTCACACTCCAACAGCCTCATTGTCCTTCCATCCATCACGTGTGGTGCTGCGGCTCGCCATCCTTCAGGAGGTCTCACATCCGCGAGGACGACGCCAGCTCGTAGAACAAGACGTAGGCGTCGCTGCTGCGCACTTGGCTGGACGACATTGGCGTAACTCTAAAAAGACACACAGAGGGGAGGTTTAGATCTGTTGCATGCTGGGAATACAGAACCATCTTAGTCACCTTGAACTGCTTGTTGAAACAAGCGTTTGTCCCACGACACATTTAAAACATGTCGGGATCATTTATGCAACATTTCCCAGCTTTTGGAACTTCACACGTCCGATCCAATCAGAACTGAGCTCATGTTCAGTAAAATGTGTCCTGCATCATTTAAAGAGGCCATTTCATACAAATTCTTAAGTATTAACCAGTAATATGAAACATTTTATATCTAAAAACCGTCAGGAAACACTGATTAACAGACCTTTCAATCTGTCTGCGTTAAAATTCAGCTGGTTCCGGCTCCTTCCGTCAGGCTTCGGCAGCAGCTCGTTCATATTCATTCTTCTAATTTGCTGGACTCTGATTGGCTAACAAACTAGCCTATCAGAGCAAGGTATACTGTTTCCTGCCCCGCTGCGCATGGCAACATCATACGTCGTGTCTTCCTGTTTGTTATGTCTTATGCTAACAGATTTTAGCTAGCAGCATGCTAGGTGTGGTTTCAACTGCGTGAGCTGTCGAATACTAACGAACAAAGGAGTTGTGACGAAACAGATACAGATCGTTGGAACATTATCACCACCTGCGTAGTTTGAGAGATTAAAACTGAAAGAGAAGTGGTTGACCTGTTTTCACCCACTATGAAGGTAAGAACACCTGTGGAGCTAAAATATTCAACAGAAACCTCAGAAAAACTGTTTTTAATGGAAGGGGGTCTTTAAACACCAAACCTGCATCCCACAGTCAGCTGATCTCCACCAGAGTTCAGACATAAACATGTTGCACTTTTCTACAGACACTTCGAACAGTTCAGTTATGATGAAGAAGTTTTTCATCCTATAGACAGTACATGGGTGAAAATGATTTACTGTGCAAAACAGTTTTATTTATAAATCACCATCAGGTCCAGTTCACATCAACACTCACAAGTTTTATGGAAACATTTAAATCAGACTTCAGTCTAGAACCAGGATAAACGGGTTTATTAACTACCCTACCTTCTGATTTATTCCCAGAGATGCAGCTGAGCCTGATTTCACAATGATTCACACAGAATCAGGTAGTAACTTCATACAAGTAACTCACCTCGAGTCGTTAAATGTGTACCATTCTCCCGAGCTGGGGTTGCGACAGTAGGCTGTGTAGTGACCGCCCATGGTGGTGCCTGAGTGGTTGGACACTGCATACAGGTTGTATACTGCATTTGCTGTGACGGGACAGAAACAAAACACCATTAACCTAAAAGCCTTAATTTACATTTTAATTAGCTGGAATTGACTCAAACCATCATTCTGTATGTTTATGTTTAGCTTACTGCTGTTTTCAGAGGCAAACTCTCGCAGGTCGAGATCCTTCATGGGGAAATTCACAAAGGTGGACAGTTTGCTGGTTCTTCGTGCCTCAGAGAAACGTTTCAGATCTGCAGTGGTGACAGAGTCAAGGAGCAGCTGCTACCCAGAAAAGCTGCATGTCACCATCTCTGAGACCATTTACACTGTTAAAATCCCAAACAACAACATCTACAGCACAATCACACACTGGCGTCTGGGTGGAAGGATACGCAGCACTAAGATCTTGGGGAACTTCTGTATCATGAACTTCTTGGTGCACCTCCGTCTGGCTTTACACTTGTAGCACGTCTGTCAGGAGGAAACACAGCAGTCAGTTCAGACACTGTTCCACACCGGTCTGTTAGAACTGGATGTGGCTGTGCTGTCACACAAAGTCACAAACACAAAAAGCTCTACGATGTGCAGTAAAACAACATTTACAGAAACTGAAGCTTTTTGCAGAAGAAACAGATAAAAACAGTATCAAACATCAGGTTTAAGTAGAGGCTGTCCTCACAGCTTTTAACACGTCTGAAGACATATCTGTCTTTTTACATCAAAATGGTACAACTACGCCACCTACTGGTGCAAATCTGGGTAGTAAAACATGAAAAGAAGGAACATCTTAATATCACAGATAAAAACTGAATTATCTGCAGATGATATATACAAATAAACAACAATTATCCATCTGTCTTTTTTCTACAGCAGCTTGTTCCTGAGCTGGTGTCTCTCATTGGTCATTGGACATGAGGTGAGACTTCACTCTGGACAGGTTGTCAGTCCATCACAAGATCACAAAGACATGAACAATCATCCAATAAGAAGCTGGGAGACGAACCAGGACCTTCCTGCTGCATGGTGACAGATCTACCAGCTGAAGCTCAACAACCATCATCAGAAACTTTCTTTACAGAAATAAATCCCTCTTTTATTTCTATTGATCTCATGATACACTCGTCAGAAACCTATTCCACAGATCTGACAAAGAAACTACAGATACAACATGACATAAAAATTCTGATGAAGATCTTCTGTGCTATATTTTAACTCACTATAATTATACAAATCTGTTTGTGATGGTCACAAACAGCTGACATCATAAACAGCTGACATCCTAAACAGCTAACATCATAAACAGCTAACATCACAAACAGTTAACATCACAAACCACTGACATCATAAACAGTTAACATCACAAACAGCTGACATCATAAACAGTTAGCATCACAAACAGCTGACATCACAAACAGCTAACATCACAAACAGCTGACACCATAAACAGCTGACATCACAAACAGCTGACATCACAAACAGCTAACATCATAAACAGCTAACATCACAAACAGCTAACATCATAAACAGCTAACATCACAAACAGCTGACATCACAAACAGTTAACATCACAAACCACTGACATCATAAACAGCTGACATCATAAACAGTTAACATCACAAACAGCTGACATCATAAACAGTTAGCATCACAAACAGCTGACATCACAAACAGCTGACATCACAAACAGCTAACATCACAAACAGCTGACATCATAAACAGCTGACATCATAAACAGCTGACATCACAAACAGCTGACATCATAAACAGTTAACATCACAAACAGCTGACATCATAAACAGTTAGCATCATAAACAGCTGACATCATAAACAGCTGACATCACAAACAGCTAACATCACAAACAGCTGACATCATAAACAGCTGACATCACAAACAGCTGACATCATAAACAGCTGACATCATAAACAGTTAACATCACAAACCGCTGGCATCATAAACAGCTGACATCACAAACAGCTAACATCATAAACAGCTAACATCACAAACAGCTGACATCACAAACAGTTAACATCACAAACCACTGACATCATAAACAGCTGACATCATAAACAGTTAACATCACAAACAGCTGACATCATAAACAGTTAGCATCACAAACAGCTGACATCACAAACAGCTGACATCACAAACAGCTAACATCACAAACAGCTGACATCATAAACAGCTGACATCATAAACAGTTAACATCACAAACAGCTGACATCATAAACAGTTAACATCACAAACAGCTGACATCACAAACAGCTGACATCACAAACAGCTAACATCACAAACAGCTGACATCATAAACAGCTGACATCATAAACAGCTGACATCACAAACAGCTGACATCATAAACAGCTGACATCATAAACAGTTAACATCACAAACCGCTGGCATCATAAACAGCTGACATCACAAACAGCTAACATCACAAACAGCTGACATCATAAACAGCTGACATCACAAACAGCTGACATCATAAACAGCTGACATCACAAACTCTTTCCAACATTCAGCAGTAAAGTACATCGACCTCAGAGAGGCTTATTACAGAAGCTAGTTGTTGCCATGGATACCTACCGGTTTCTCATCCCCATCAAGGACATCCTCTTTGGTGAAGAGCCGCATGCAGTCCATCAGACTCACTTCACCGTAGCCCTTCTGAGCACAAACACAGATGCAATACACGTTAGCACGCACCCAAACATCCACAACAAGTCACACGCAAAACGACAGAAAGCAAAGCACGAACAGAGACGAGAGAGAAACCAAAGAGCTCGTTAAGATCAGTGAACACAGGTATGAAGGTGTGTTTAATACATCAAGACACTGAAAAACAGTGTGTGTGTGTGTGTGTGTGTGTGTGTGTGTGGGTGGGTGTGTGTGGGGGTGGGTTTGTATTTCTGACCTCCTGGGGACCCGTTTCCTGACTTTTACTATCTTTCTGGGGTCTGAGGGTTCTTGTGGGGACCGAAGCCTGGTCCCCATGAGGGGGACTCCCCTTTTTAGGGTTAGGGGTTAGGTTTATAGGTATGGTGTGAATAGAGTTTTAGTTAGTCTTAGGGTTAGTTATAGATCAGTATTGGTTAAGGTTAGGAAAAGGGTTTGGGTTAGGTATAAATCTAGTTACTAAAATCAATGGAAGTCAATGGACGGTCCCCATAAGGATACCAAAACACACTTGTGGGTGTGTGTGTGTGTGTGTAGTCTAACCTTGGCAATAGGCAGAGAAAGATCCCAGAAAGGATCAAACACAGTGGAGCAGAAACCACAGTGGCTGCAGGTCAGTGAACTCTTCAGCTGCCCCACAAACAGATCTGAAAAACAACAATCAAACTCTGAAGCTGAGATCACCAGATGCAACTTACACCACTTCTTATTTAAATACACAGCCATTATCCTGTTTTTTGTCAAGCCGAAATAACTAAAAAGAAGTTTTGGAGTTTATCCGCCATGTGGGAACTTTACCAGTCAAACCTGATTCTTTTCCCTTTAACTCACCAACTATCTTGCTGTCTTCTCTCTCCAGGTATTTGCTCCACATCTTCTTCCCTTTCTCTTCATCTCTGTGAGTGAAGCACAGGTGAGAAATCACAAAGCTGAAGTTTTCAAATGAACATGTATCTATTACAGCTTGATTAACCATCATAAATAAACACTGAATATCACTGATATTTGAAATGAATGATATGTGTCACACATGTGGAACTACAGTGCTCATCGTAACCTTATCTGCATCATAAATGTACGTTGTTTCAGCAGTAAAACTGGTGCTGATTTGATTTTCCTTGAAGAAGCAAATCTTCACTGGTTTCACAGACAACAGCAGCAACATGTCTGATCTTCATTGATCCACCTTATCCTTCTGTCAACAAGAGCTCGCAGGTGTTGCTCGCTTTGTCTGAAACACTCCCATCAGCTCACCAGGGTAACGTACAGTAACCAGCTGGTGACAGAAGGTGGCGCTCTTCTGTCTGATTTAAAAAGCAGCTGCTGCACTGACTCCTCAGATTTTGTTCCACTCTCTACTTCCTGTCTCTCTGTGAAAAAGTATTTGCCTCCTTATGTCCCACTTAAATGTTTCAGATCAGCAAACAGATTTAAAAATCAGACACAGAAAAACTGTAAATACATTGATGTTTATTAGAGACGCCAACCTGGCCCTATGAAAAAATAACAGTCAAGAACAGAAATGAAGGAACGACACTGACACCTGTCCGTCTGGACGGGGTCACACAGTCCTTCTTAATGCTTTTGACTGCAGTGAGTCTTTTACCTCTGAGATTAAACTGATATGGAAAATCCCTCTTTAGATTTCACTTATTTACAGCTGGTGTCAGTGTTATATACAGTAGATGTATTATTAGCTGTAGCACCTTTAAAGAACTTATTTATGTGCAGCATGAAAAGTGCAACATGTTTGTAACAAGGACAGTGTTGGTGATAAGGTGTCATGAATAGATCACCAGGAAGACATGAATGTTTAGATGCTCTCAGAGTAAAAAAGGACACCACGTTGTCCTGACATCTGGTTGCCACATCTGGGTGGCTCAGTTTCAGATTACTGGATAAAAAAACACTTTCTTTACTTCAATCGATTCATTTGAAGATTTTTCAAACTTGAACACTTTGATGTTGTTTTGAACATCAGAGAAAAGCTGTTTAACAGCGATGAACTCTGACCTGTGCTGTGAGATAACTAACACCAAGCATGGTGTTCTCCGGAACTCAGCCTTAAATTATGACTAATGATACATGCTGTCTTGATCTTGTTTTTTTTTACATTTACTTTGGCAAAATCAAATATTCCCAGTTTTAAAAAGCACTAAAGATAGGTGTGTTTGTTTGATTGTTTACAGATCCAGCAGGTCTGCTCGGCCTGTGATCTGATGACTTACGGCAGGTGATCAAAGTCCTCCGCGGTTCCTCTCGGCCTGACAGTGACCCTGTTTACTTCGTTGTGGAGGCCGTCCAGGAGGAAACGCAGGAACTCCTGAGCATCCTGTTGGCTGTAACACACCAGAAACAATCATCTCTAACTTGTAGGGATTCAGGTCTTCAAGCTCTTATTGTGCTTGTGTTACTCTCAGATTTCCAAAAACGATGCATAAAAACAGAGAATCAGAACTTACTTGTATCCCACAAATCTGGGAGCGTATCTCTGGATCTGAGTTTTAAATTCAGATGGGCTGACTGCTTCACTGCTGGATGATGTCCAAATGGTCTGTATCAACTTGGCAAATTCTACCGACACATAAATACGAAAGTTACTCACAGGATACAAGAATCAGCAGCACTTTCACAAATATCTTTAGGCTGATAGAGACATTTTGTTTTACATCGAAGCATTTAAAACCAACACAAAATGATTCTCAGTGTCTCTTCTCAAACGATAAAGACACATGTGCAGCTCATTAAGAGGACAGCGCTGCTTTGCAACCAGCTGGGTGTTTGTTTTTAACTCTAAGGGGACTGAGTGACTCATCTCTCACCTTCCATGAGGGCTGTGTTGGTGCGGCTGTTGTTGTTAAGGTCTCTGCGGTGTGAGTTGTGCAGGCAGTAGTCTCGCAGGCTTTGTGTGTTGCTAAGACACTGCAGGATACTGTTCATGAAACACTGTAAGGAACAGGACAAGATCTTCAATGACACATTCCCTCGACACTCAGAAGTTGTTAGTTTGCATTTAAACTCATTAAAGGAATTTGGTTTTGTTGTAAAATATTTTTGTTTTGCTGCAACATTTAGAAAGTTTGATCTTAGTTTTCTCTAAAAAAAGTAAATGATTATTCATGATTCTAACCTGACAGGAAGAACAAAACTTCAAAAAACAAGAGGCTCATGTCCTGTATGAAGCAGTATGACACATGTGAGCATGACAGCAGAGTCTGTGTGTAAACTGCTCCCATCATGAGTCTCTGAGGCACGTGTAGGTTAGTAAGATCAAACCAGTCAAAGAGAGAGCGAGTCCTCCTCGGTTCATAGATCAGACTCTGATTAGGTTACTGTATACACACACACACACACACACACACACACACACACACACACACACACACACACACACACACACACACACACAAGTGTGTTTTGGTATTCTTATGGGGACCGTCCATTGACTTCCATTGATTTTAGTAACTAGATTTATACCTAACCCAAACCCTTTTCCTAACCTTAACCATTACTGATCTATAACTAACCCTAAGACTAACTAAAACTCTATTCACACCATACCTATAAACCTAACCCCTAACCCTAAAAAGGGGAGTCCAGGCTTCGGTCCCCACAAGAACCCTCGGACCCCAGAAAGATAGTAAATATCTCAAAACTGGTCCTCAGTAGGGTAGAAAAACAAGAACACACACACACACACACACCATCTCTATTTATTTTAGGAGCTGTGTATCTGGTTGTTGCCAGGCAGACATTGTGCTGGACACATCTCTCTCTCATAGCAGTTATCAACCAGCTCGTCTCAACACTGACAGGATTTTGGAAGTGATGCTGTGAGTCAGTTGAGACTAAAAGAACTTCCAGCTGTAGGGATTCAGACATACGGGTTACTTACAGTGTTTCCTAAGTTCTTCAGTCCCACCAGGCCCTGGGCGCTCTTTGAGTTCTGAGAAAGGAAAGAAAAGGTGATGTTTAGGTGACAAATCAAATCTTTTACAAACAGGCAGGAATAAAGTAAACAGCAGCTGATTTTATACTTTAATAAAATGTTTTAAAATACTGCCATTCTTTGTTTGATTACTAGTAACAAGTATCGTTTTATTGCTTCCCTCCTTGTTTTCTCAAACATGATTCTTTTTTAATACATTTCATTGCAGTTTGGATGCTGTTGTTACTTTGTCATTTTGACACCTGTTAGGATGCGTAACCATAGCAACAAGCTGGAACTTTTAGACAATTGAAAGGATGAAATAACAGTGAAATTGAGACCCCAAAAGAGAAAATGCTGCAGCTGTAGAGCAGAGAAAAGTGGAGAGAAACAAAGAGGAACTGTTGATTGTCATGAGGAATGTGAGATCTTATGCAAATGAAACTGATGAGCTTGAAACACTGTTGAAGATCCAGCCAGAGTATCAGGAATGCAGTATGATTTACTGAGACCTGGTAACAGGAGCATATCCTGGACTCCAGCGTGTCTCTGCCTGGCTTTCAGAGGCACACAGAGATCTGAAGATGAACATTAAAATATGGAGGTGGGATTTCTGTTCTTGTTAACAATAGAAGGTGGAATCAAGGCTATTAGCTGTTAACTATGTTTTTCCACTGAGAGAGTTCACCAGTGTTCTCTTAGTAGCTGGATTCATTTTGCCATAAACTTGATGTGTGGCAGCATCTGCTCAGATGTTGCTAAGCTACAGATTCAGCACCCCAGTGTGTTTGTGGTAATATCTGAAGATCTTAGCCACGCTTCTCTCTCTTTAACATCTCCAGCATTTTAACGTTTTATAGCTGCTGCACCAGATAAAAATAAAAGAGTGGATTTGTTTTATTCAAACTTCAGGGATGCAAACGGCATAACGTACTCTCACAGAGATGATCAGAATCTGGTTTCTTTGCTCCTTGTTAAAACTATTTGTTCAGACCTGTGATTAGCAGGAGGTGTCACAGCACCTGTGTGAGCCACATGGAGGGAACATCAATGCAATAAACTTCTGTATGAACAAAATATTCACACCAGACAAGTGAAAAGCTTCACGAATAACAAACCCTGGATCACCGGTGACCTGAAAGACCTAACATAAACTACTACAACTCCACAGCTGGAACATCTGTCTGAAGAAACATCTGTAAAAACTGAGTTACAACAACAACTATCTTCTGTTTGGGACGTATTTCAAATCATCAGCGATCGTGTTGTATTCCTGTTAAAGTGACAGACAGGTGCTTGTTTTCAGTATCTCTACTGATAATCTCTCCCTGAGGATTTTTATATTACACTGAATCTTCTCAGAGGAAATAAACCTGAATAAACATGAATGTTTCAGCTCAGAGAAACATGTGACAATGTAGAAATCTGAAAATGGCACGAAATGCTCCAGAGGACTTATGTCATCACTTGATACAGTCACATTTCATTACATAAGTTGAGTGGTTATATAATTGACCAGCTAGAGAAAGTGCTAACACAGAACACGGGGGTGGATAAGGAATGCACTGGTGTCCTTGACAACAAGGCAGAAGCAGGACACAGTTATGCCTTAAAACACCTGAAATGACTCAGAAAAAAATCTTTTTTTTTTTAAGTTTCATCAAAAAAATGTAAATAAACCCGAGTCATTTGTAACTGCTGTTATTAGTTTCTGTGCTTATTTAAAGCACGTGCTGCTCCACAACCACTGAAATCACATGAATCTCTCAGTCACTCCTTTCTGCACGTCTTTTCATGTATTATTTACAATAACACCCTTCTGTAAACTGTTCTTCCTCCTTTTTTATTTTACTGTATTATTTTTTAATGATATTGTTATTATTGTGCACGATAAATGTGGTTTAAGAACAAGTTATTTATGAATCAAGAAGAGAAAACAATGGACACGTGAATATGAACCTGGATTTTGTAAACTTGAAAGTGACCGCAGTCACCTGATCTTACTGGTTGCTGAAATCCATCCTGCTCACATGCTTCCTGTTCGACTGGCATGTGGTGAAGCCAGAGCACACTCACTGAGAGCAGTACACATTAAGACCACCATGAAGATATAAATCTAAGGTGAGGCCACACAAGAGTCCTGATTGTTTTACTGTAAACTGACAACAGACAGATGAGAGTTTTCAGGGTTTTGAAAGTCCTCGAGGGACAGAACACTGATATACAAGCAAAAGTGACAGCTTATTATATTCTTATGGAAACAAAGAAGTGACTTAAGCCTTCAATCTGTTTCTAAACATAATTAAACCACAGGAATGCAACATGCAGTCCTGAAGTCAGAACCAAAAAAAGGTCACACACAGCTTCAATGTTGCACAAATGCTCCAAACTTCTAATTACAGCTGAAAAATGTTGAACAGCTGTAGAAGAACCCAGTGGGTTCATCACAATGATCTGTCATCATACTGTTCGTCTCATCCATTACTGATACTGAAACACTAAGTGCAGCTTTTAAATAAAACTAGAATGTGTTTTGTTTCTTGCAGCACAGTGCAGTTTGTGTTGCATGCTTATAGAGAGGACACTGAATGTGACTGAGCTCTGCTGTTGGTGCATATTCACGTGACTGGAAGCGTGTTCTGTCTGTTCATCTCTAACATGTGTCTGCAGCTCATTTCGTTATAAGTTCGGCTACAGAAAGAGCCTTTTACTGTTACATAAAAACATTCTGCCATCTGCCTCTTTTACAGGAGATACAGCAGAGCGTGTAGGAGAGAGAGAAGAAAAATCTACAGTTTAATTAACTGCAGCTTATCCAAATCCTCCTTTCTGTAAAATCCCTGCAACAGATTATTAGCCACAGTGGTGTAATGTGAAATGAACATATACTTCCTGCTGTGTGTCTATCATGAGTTCAGAGATGCAGACACCCCCCCCCTCCTCCAGTCTCCTTGGTTTTTATTAAGTTGCACACTCACACAAATGAAACTCCATCATTTAAATGGGTACGTCTGACTTTGCTGCACTCTGATGAGTAACGCTGTTCAGGCCCCCAAAAATAGCAGCTTTGCTGTTAATAACTGCTGCTTCACACACAATTGGCTGATCCTTCGTCCCGCCCGCCGGACGTCATGACGACGAAATAAACGTTTCAACTCTGTCTCCATAGCAATGACTTCTCTTATTTGTACTTTCTTTTGTTTTGTTTTTTTTGTGGGACAGAAAGCTTGAGGACACGGTGACATCACAGGAGCAGTGAGAGAGTGTGTGCATGACTAAGTGTGCGTGTGTATGAAAGTGCGAGTTTAAGTGGGAGGTGACTAAATGCAAGCAGATGTGATGCATTTACATTTGGACTAAATTTAGACTAAAATAATTTCTGTTGTAAATTTGAAACAATATTTCTAATCTGTTTGTGATTTCATAGCAGACACTGGTCTTTTTAAAATGTGTTTTTCACATATAAACAGTCTGTAAAGCTGTTTAATGACAGTCATAATAAAGGCTTTAGTTTGGGGGAGTTAAAAGCTTTTCTTTACATCGTCATCATTTTAACATTTTAATGAGTTTTTAAGAAACAACCTTCACATTCCAACAGCATCTGCAGCTTATATTTATCTGCTAAATGCAGCGTAATGAGAAATTATGACTCGAGTTACTGAGTCTTCGTTTATGCAACAATGAAACTGACAGAGTGTTTGTTATGATCCAGGAATCACTGGCTCAAGCTGTGATTCCAGGCTGCAGCTCGCTCCATGATACAGGCTGTTGTGATGGTTTTGTTGTGACTCTTCTACAGTAAGTGAAGAAAAACATCAAAGGATGTGTTTTTCAACTTTTTTCATATGTTGGGCACATACAGAAGAAAACTGTGAAACAGCTGAGGAGTTCTGAACAACACCAGCTCCTCGTGACCAATAAACAGCCCATTAAACTACTTTTCACCACAGCTTCCACCACAACCCTGCTGATGTTTCAGAGCACTGATGGCATGAGTACAAAGGGAATTATACAGGGTGGCTTAACACTGTTGGGGGAAATAAAGAGACAAACTGAGCATATCTGCTGCTGTTTTCACTTATGAAGAAACAGACACACCAAACATTCAGGCTTTATCAGTCTAAAGGGAAAAAAAGAGTCAGTCTGGGTTTGAACTGCTTAGAAAATCTGAAATATTTTACTTTTCCACATTTAAAAGATCATATTTAGAATTACAACAAAATGTCACATTTACCACAAACTTTTAAAAACCTGTTCAAACTATTTTTCAGTTCGAAAAATGAGAAATAAGTTAGAAAGTAAATGGCTTTACATTTTCCCCTGTGAACTGGATAATTCTGTATATATGGCACAAAAGAGGTTTAAGTAGGAGAGAAACTGAATAGCTGCTTTATTCAAAATGTCAGAAGCAGCTCAGGCAGCTAGTGTGCTACTTCTGAAAGCCCAGTCTGAGACTAAAAGGTATACTGAACAAAGTGGCTGCATTAAAGAGCATTCCAACATCTGAACTGCTCCCTGAAACTGTTTCTGTGGCACTGAGCCAGGCTGGTGGGGGGTTAAAAAATACCTCTGTATTGTGCTCAATGAATCCAAATCTGCTGGCCTGAGAGACACAGAGGGTGCTGGAGGGGAAGAAATGGGTCACTGCAAGGTAAAAAAGCTGGAAGGGATGAATAATCTCTGATTCAAGGAAAACAAATTCAATCTGAGAGTGATGGCTGGAGTTTTACTTTCCTGATAAATATCAAAGGAGAACTTGTTAAACTGAGGTGACTAAATAAACCCAAGAATCTACAGTATTTACACCAAGCATCGTCTGAGTCAGTGGAACAAATCCTGACTCAAACATCAGCTGATACGGATCTAAATATGATGACAACAGGTTTATCATGAGATGATACATGTAAGATATTAACAGATCAAATGTGAGAAAAAACACATCTTTCTGCATCATTTTAGACATGTTATTGTGTGGATTAACCCCTAAATTTGGATTTTCATGGTCTTAAAAAGTCATTTTCTTTTGTTTTAATTACAGTGAAATTAATGTGAAGCTGTTTTTTAAAATCATCTGTTCAGCTGCAGTCGTGTCTTACTGTGAGAAAATAACAAGCCCAGAGTACAAACTAATGAGCTATAAGCTAATGATATCCCATGGGGGGGGGGCTGCTGAACACTGCACTGTGTGACCTTGAGGTAGACACTTGTTACTCCTTGGTATCATGATAACACACCTAAAGCCTCCACAGCTGCAAAATGACAAAACTTCCACCTTTACAGAGGAGCAGACTCGTATTGATAATCAGTTAATCAGTATATTTGATTGTCAGGACCTGGTTGCTAAATTGTTGTAAAGTTGCAAGACTAGACTCGGTTTTTAAAACAAACGATCTACATTTCAGCTCAGCTTTTGTTCAATAAGACCAGACTGCTACAAGTTATCTGTTTTTGATCAATTAAGGTTTTATCTGTGTCTTTTTGATGATGGTTTAGTTAAAATCATCTTTTTTTTATTATGTTCTAAAAATCTAAAACAGAGATGAATGTTTACTGCTGTATATTAACAATACAAGCAGTTGTTTTCATTGTCTTTACTGAAGCAATATTTAGCTGATAGTGGGACTCAAAACACCTCATTTACACATGATCATGAACCAAAAATAACTCAGTAAAAACATCATGTCCGATTGTTAGTAAGGAATGTTAGTGGTGTGTTTTTAAAAAGCTTCAAAGTGCCACATCCTCTGCTCTCGCTTTGTCCGTGTCTCTTGGGGCTGTAAATTAAACTTCACACCTGCAGCAGGATGCTCTGGTTCACCTGGGAGTGCAAAATGCTAACTGCTGATTGGCTGGCATCCTGGCGTGAGAGAACAGTTTGTCCTGACCTGTCTTTCTGTTTGGCAGATCATCATGAACAGTCTGTGTCACTTTCTGTGAGTGATCGCCTTCGTCAACTTCCTCCTGTGACCTCCTGTGATCTGTTCACTCACTTCAAGGTGTGGATGAATGTTTGATTTCTTTTGACAGCCACATTGGGGTGCAGTCAGCCGCTGAAGTCAGCTGAGTTAGAGCGCAGCAGACAATACAAATTAATAAACAACCTCAAAGGCAACAAAGTGTCCTCTCTGATCATCTGATCAGATCAGAGGCTGAACGAAGATTCTCTTCACACGCTTCATTCATTGTAGGAATGAGATTACAGTCACATGTCTCAGATCACAACTAGACAGTATAAAACACTAGTAGCTCATATAACCACTCAGATCATCACACAGATCCAGATGAAGAAAATGTCTTCACCCACAACGCTGGTTAAGCAACAGGCTTGTGTTTACATTTAACTGAATCCTGGATTCTACAGCAGCCTGTGTCTAATCACAACATATCACACCACGAGCCCTGATGAGTGGGTGTACAACAACACGCATCACCTCAGTACAGCTCTATAAAGATCTAAATTTAAAACAGATGTAAATTCTCTTGCTCTGTTTAATAAAGCAGGTATTACAGCTCAAACAATCCTCACTGTGCAACATAAATATCACAGCTTTAAAGATTCTGCTGCATTCGCAACAAGAACACAAACAGCTCAATGTAAATGAAAACAGATCATGCACGTTACAGCTGTGCACTTTTACAAATACTCACACTAAAAACACTAACATGTTTCTATATGCATGCTGTGGAGGAGGAAGAGCAGGATGAGAAAGACAGAAGAGGAAGACCAGGATATGAAGGACAAAAGAGGAAGACCAGGATATGAAGGACAAAAGAGGAAGACCAGGATGAGAAGGACAAAAGAGGAAGAAGAGGAGGACAGTGATAACAAAACACACAAGCGTGCCAAGTTGTCACCCCTGGCCGGCGCTGGAGTGTGTTCTAATGCAATTTCTCCTTACATAACAGAAGCTGACACACAGCAGCTCACACCAGGCTGGAGTCACAGAGTACACACACACACACACACACAAGTGTGTTTTGGTATCCTTATGGGGACCGTCCATTGACTTCCATTGATTTTAGTAACTAGATTTATACCTAACCCAAACCCTTTTCCTAACCTTAACCATTACTGATCTATAACTAACCCTAAGACTAACTAAAACTCTATTCACACCATACCTATAAACCTAACCCCTAACCCTAAAAAGGGGAGTCCCCCTCATGGGGACCAGGCTTCGGTCCCCACAAGAACCCTCGGACCCCAGAAAGATAGTAAAAGTCAGGAAACGGGTCCTCAGGAGGTCAGAAATACAAACCCACACACACACACACACACACACACACACACACACACACACATATCGACCAGCAGTCACAAGCCTCTCAAACTTAGTGATTTCTCTTCTAGTAATATCTGGCAAACTGCAGCAGAAATGTTCATATATTTTATTTGAAACCAGAGTGTATGTAGTTCAACCTGCATGTGTCAATCACTTAATGTAAGAAATCTGTCTAACACTGTGAGCTGCAATGTAAGAATCCCAAAGCAGGTTCCTGTGCAGTGTGATGTCAATGGATTTCATATTTTTTATATTTTTGACTTGTGAAATCTGAAATATTATGTAGAAATCTACTGCAAGCAGATTAGATAAGTAACAAACCACCGGCAGCTGTTCGAAGTATTCCAGCCTACTCTTTCATCCACAGGCTGCACCAGCTTTCATTGATTTTCTGTACATTGTGTACTAACAGGTTTATTCATCAACACACTCTGTTGTAATCATGATCGAACTGACAGAGGAAACACAGACCATACGATCATACAGTGCGCGTTTTAAACCGCGTGAAAATTGGTTTTATTATCTGTATTTCCTTCCAACACATAGAAGCGGTGTGTTAAGAGCAGGCGAAGTGTGTGTGAGGGTCGGATTATGGTTATATAAGCAGTGACCTGCCAGTTCGGGCCCACTGATCCTGAATCCGGCGGCTTAACAGAGCGGCTTACCTCTGCAAATGACTCAGTTCTACGTTAAACGGACCAGATGATAGTTTCTGTAAGACAAATACCTTTATATGTCAATTAAAGCCCAAACCTTGATACCGGTGCCGCACAGCTCCCCAACAAAGATCCACGTACCATTCTGCCTCATTCTTAAGGTGCACACAAAATATTCATTATATTTATTTAACTGTATATTATACAGGATGAAATATCACGGCCACACGACAGTAAACGTCTCTTATATTCGGTAAGAAGTCAGAAAAAGCAGTTTTCTAACGAGACTCGCAAGAACCCAAATCCTGAAACTTGGACTAAGTTTTTAAACCAGTTTAGGGGGACGTGCACAGACCAGAACACTTGCTGGGGGTCTTACCTTGGCTTGGTTTATAAGAAGCCCCACGAAGGTTGACACCAGAACCGAACCGGACACGCTGCCTTTCCGACGCATCTCCTGCTTGAGGAACGGGAGGGCAGCGGCAGGCGGCTCCTCCGGTACCGTCACCGTGTATGACTGTCGCAGGCTCGGCATGCTGCTGGGGAGGACACAAGTCTTCTACCGGAGGGGTCACACGGCAGCACGGGACAACGGACTCTTCTCTTTTAAACTAACACCGATTCACTCGATTCCTGACAGATGACAGCTTGCTTTCATTCATTCACTCGTTCAGGGACATGACGTGCCAAATCACGCCTCGAACCTGTGGCTCGACCTCCACTACAATAACAGTAAGAACACGAGAAAAGCGCGAGGAAAGTAGAAAAACAGAACACCTGATAATAATAACAACAACAAAACGCAGCTGATGGCAGTGTCAGCTCCTGAAGGTGTGAGCAGCGCACAGATCCATTCAGTCAAACAGCATGAGCTGAGTTTGGAGCTCCCATTCCGGTTTTACATGAGCTGGGGTCCGCCCCCTCTTCGGCTGGGGGAAGTCAGCCTACAACAAACGTCAGTGACCGCCTTCTGCCGTGCTCTCTACGTCACAGTCCATCTCTTTTCATGCTGCTGTAACCTGATGGACTGATGCTGAGGTCCAAAGACACGACCCACCTCCTCCAGGGTAACAACTGAGACCAGGACTATTTCAGAGACATCAACTGTACAAACACAACGGCAGCATGTGGGACAGACACCAGCAGATTATATAGACGTGTTTGCAACAGGCTGCTTCTAAAATTAGTCCCTGCAGCTCGAGTTGGGAGTGTTAAATAAGATTTTGGTGATTCATCAGCAGCAGCACAAAGAGGACAGAAGATTCAGTAGGAGTTCAGTTCAATCTGCTGGTCTGAAGGATCTGTCACTCATTCAGATCCAGTCAATATGAGACACACTGAAGACGTGTCCAATAGAATGCAGCTGTAAACTTACATTCATTTTTATTCCAGTATTAAATGTTATTATCGAGACACATCAGACAGGAGATTTGAAACACTCGTAGAGCACAGCAGCTCACATCCCCTTGGGATTGAAAGTGTTTCTGACACTCGGGTCTCAATAAAACATTTAGAAACTTTATAATTTTGTTTAATGAAACGTGATGCAAATTTGTGTGTTTGACACTTATAAGGGGAGTATGAATGTTTTAATGAGCTTCAGTCTCAATTTGAGACAGGAAGTGATGAAGCACAAGAACACAGCTGTTTGTTTACATCTTACATGGACATTGAAAATCATTTGTGAGCTTGTGTTTTCATTGATAAAATGGTGAAACGCTGTATAGCAGCTGGTACTGAGAAACATGTGAATGTTAAAAATAAAAGGGACTGGAGTTTGAAATGAGCTGTAGCTGCAGGTTAACAGGATCTTTCAGCGAAACAAGCTGCTGTCATGAGGACGAGTTATGAATGTTACTTTATTCACAGCTGGAACCACACATACACACATACACACATACTTGGGCACTCCTACAATTCACTTGACTTAGTCATAATAATTAAACCCCCTAAAAACACAGATAATCAGAGAGAGAAATGCTTACGTTGCACGTCAGAACATTAGTAACACCATCACAGACTTCTGGGTGGATTTTGGTATCTTTTCTTTCGCTTTCTCTCCTCCTTCTGCTCTGATCTAGCTGATTCATCACAGGCAGAAACAAAATTAGATTCTCTATATCTCTGGTAGAATTGACAATAAAGTTGACTTTGACTTGACTTTATGGCGCTATAGCATTTTTTTGCAGTAGTAAAGATGGAACAGTATATTATGGACAGCCAACTAAATATTAGACACTAGATCAATATCTGTAATAACAACTCTAGCCATAAGAATCACCTCTAATGGACTAAGATAACCTGTTTATGGGGTTTTCTTGTAAAATTTAAAGCACATTCCTCAACAAAAAAATGTAAATCATGTGCTTAAATGCTGCCAATCAAAATATTTGTTTTAAAAGTGGTGTTGCATTAATATTTTACAATCTACTGAGCTTTGTCAGGTGATAAAGGTTAGTTCTGAGTCAGGCTGATGACCATCTAAAATACAAAAGGCCTTACTGCAGATTTCTTCAGAGAAGTGACGAAAAACAGTGTGCGTAGTTTTAGTGGAATTTGTGTTTAATGTGAAAAAGTGCAGCATGTACCCAGAACCCAGCTGACTGAGGCTTGAGTGTGTACACAACAAAAAGCCAATGAGCACATTCCTTTACAAGGGTTAAGAGTGTGTGTGTGTGTGTGTGTGTGTGTGTGTGTGTGTGTGTGTGTGTGTGTGTGTGTGTGTGTGTGTGTGTGTGTGTGTGTATACGTGTGTGTTCTGATGTCCAATGTCTAAATCCTTGAGGTGGAAATTATGAGAAGGAGCAAAATTTTGTGTTTGTATTAATATCTGAAGGAAAAGCTGCAGTCTAAAAAAGTACTTCTTAATCCGTCTGTTTCTGGAAGTCAGAGAAAACTAGAGTTAGGGAACATATTCTGTTTCTGAACAGGTGTATCAACATATTGCTGAGTGAACTAAAGTAATTTACAGTCATCAGTTACTGATGTGCTCTTCCTACCTTTAATTTGCGAGCTGATGCTGAATACTGACACTATCTTGTTAGAAGTATGCAGGAGTAATGGGAAGGTTGTGGAAAATTCAAGAACACACAATGAAACGTTCTGTCTCATTGTTTTACACCGGGGACAGAGAACCCCATGTCATATTGTATGCATCAAGTGGCATTTCTGACACATATAAATATAATACACTTATAAATGTCATGCTACTGCATACATCAGTGATCACTAAAGTATCTATAAATTAGCAGAACTGTTCATAAAGGAGACACAGTCACACTTATAACAGTAGCAGTATCTTCTGATAATAACAAGCCTATAATATTCCCTCAGTTTACATTTCAAGAAGACTGATGGTATCAGCAGGTGGCGGAGTCTTTAAATAGGACATCAAAATAAATGTTATTACACCAGAATTAATTGTAGCCTCGTACAAAAAGTCTTTGTTTATAAAATATGTCATAGCAATGTTTTAACAACATTCAGACATGGGTTGATTTAATGTACCCATTAAAGTAAACCAATGAAATAAATGAATCAAGCCACTGAGCAAAACACGGCAAAAACAAAGACGAGCTGCTACGGGAGCCCAAATGTCCCAGAAGGTATAAAAATCGGTGCCGGTTCAGTTGTAGTTCCAACAAGTCAGTGTTCGTGGTCATTACCGAAGTAACGGGTGTATTCTGTGATGAGTGTCATGTTCCACATTTATATTTTTCTGTAAGAAGACTGTTGCTTTAAACCTTTTACATGATTATCACATGAAAATTTGCGCCACTGGAGTTTTAAATGCTTAAGTTTGAATGCTTGACAACTTTTAAATGTACAGTACAATCCATATATATTTGTACTGAAACATGTTTTTTTAAAATAATAATTCATACTTTAGTGAGCCCCTTAAAGAAATGATTACTCTGTATTTGAACCATCCCTGAGGTGCAGCACCCAGGGGGCAATTTTAAGGTTTGGTAGCTTAACCAAGGTACTTTGATACGTGGCCTGTTAGGGCTTGGGACTGAACCACTTACTTCTGGATCAATGAACAACATCCTTCCCCATTAGCTCATGGCTACAACAGATATACGTATATATGTATAGATATAGTGGCCACACATACAGTAACCGCGCTTGTTGGATCCAAAAATCTGAGCTAACAGTGTTGTGTCTTCAATCAAACATTTCTTTATGTGCTGCTACAGAACTACTTTGGACTAATAAGTTATCTCTTCTTTTCTGAGACAGCTGGTTTTCAAGTAGTTTTGTCTTTAAGAGTGATAACAACCTCTGCTGTGACTGCTGTTCATGCTGGTAACTGCATCACTACTCAAGTTAAAACTAACAACTTGTTCTTTTTTAGTGTACTGACATATACAAGCTAATTCTGAACATTTAAGCCACATATAAAAATAATTTCAGGTGATATAAATAAGCAGGTAAACTTTGATTATAGTTAGTCAAGGAAAATAACAATAACTATTAAAACAAAAGATTAATACTTTTTTCATGCTTGACAAAAAGAACTAAATACAGCTAATGTTAAAAGTGATCCATATTTGACTATGGTCAAAGGTCTTCATCAATCCTTGGAAACACTGGAGTCACGGGATTTACACACGGTCCAAGTGGATGACATAACAATCTAAGCTGTTGGCTAGACTCACCGTTCACAAGCAGGTTATGTTTTGCTCTCTGACAGAAACTTTAGATTTAACCTGTTTATTTGACCTATTACCTCAAGATGCTCAGACAACAAATGATGCTGTGTAACAGATACAGATGTTTAGTGGGTAAAGGGGAAGTTTAGCCTTTATCATCTTAAAGAATCAGGGAAGTTAAAACCTACAAGCCAGTAACTTACTGAGATAATCGTTCCAAAGTTAAATAAACTGATGCAGTTTTCGTCTCCCATTCTGTTTTTAAGGTCTGTTCAAAGTCTAATCTAACCCCTAGATTTAAAGGGTTTGACTTTATTTAAAGAGTTCAGGTTGATAACAGAGGTGCGATGGCACCTGGGATATTCCCGTAATGATGAAGGTGAGCGCAGTGCTGTAACAGGTGTCCTCACAGACTTATTACACTCTGACCTACAGAACCGTACTAATCAAACAGACTCACAATAACAGCACTGACCCTTTTTGCCAAAGAACAATGACAAAGCTCAACTTTGAATCAGACTTTGTGTCAAACCATAAGCCGTCTGACTACAGAGGCAAACCAAGAGTCAGACAGTTTAAAGTTATTGTTGACTCAACAAAAAGTCTAGATACAAGGCAAAAACAACAGAATCTCCTTAGACAAGAAATCATGACAGTTTAGACTTGGACATGCCCCGCAGGCTGCACAGCTAACCTGCAGGAAACAGTAAAGGAGGAGTGGAAAGTTGTTATTGTCTTTTTAAAGAGCTTTCATTAAACTCAAAGTGAGTTAATGTGGTCCTTCAGTAGACTTCTGATCAAATCAGAAAATAGAAAGTAACAAGAGTCAAATATTGAGGTACATACAGCAGAATTTACAGCATCTTTTTTGAAGAGTTCTGAACTCCGTATAGTGTGTGTTCACCAAGAGATGCTGATTAAGTAAACACACTGCACTGATCATTGCTTAAGTTCCAAGAAATTCAAAGGGACAAACAAGATAAAAAGCTAGTTTAGAAATAAGGAAAAACAAAGATGACGGTAGTAATTTAAACCAACATGGCACATGGTGAACAGAACCATGAGGCACTAGCAGTGGCTATTTTTGTCTGCCAAGGTTCTCAGAAATGATTGGGATTGGGTTTAGCTCTCTATGTCAACCCTATTTTAAGGGAGAGAGTATTAAGCAGAGCCGTGAATGAGCATGTTACATTTATGTTACCATAAAGACGAGGAGAATTGTTCTGAATTCAAGCAGCTCATGTAATTCTGCATGATGTGTACCCTGGCCTTTAGTGGACACTGAAAAACTGGAGCTAGATAAAATAAATTAGAATAAGCTTCTTCTGTGGGATTGGAAGTTAGAAGTAAATCAAGAGCTTTACCTTTTGGCTCAGCCCCCTTCTTCACTCAGAAAGACCAAAGCAACACCCATGACTGTAGATAAATCCTCGATCTCTTGGTCAATCTCCTGTTCCATCCTACTATCACTCATGAACAAGACTACATGATAGTTAAACTCCTCCACTTGAAGCAAAGACTCACTTCCAACTGAGAGGGGTATTCCAAATATCTCTGGTGGAGAACCACAGCCTCAGATTTTGAGAAGCAAAAAGGAAAGTTTTAAGACTAATCTTAGAAGTACACATGGTGTCTGCCTCACAGATTAAAAGTGGAAGCTGGTTCCACAGGAGAGGAGCCTGATAACTGAAAGCTCTTCCTCCCATTCTACTTCTGGAACTTCTAGGAACCAGAATCAGACCTGCAGTCTGAGAGTGAAGGGTTCTGTTAGGAACACCTGGAGCAATAAGATCTTTAATATCAGATGGATCCTGGTTGTTTAGATCTTTATATGTGAGAATAAACATTTTAAACTTTATTCTGGATTTTACAGAGAGCCAATGAAGTCACTCTAAAACTGAGAAATATGATCTCTTCTTCTAAATCTCATCAGAACTTTGGCAGCAGCGTTTTGGATCAGCTGGAGGTCTTTTACAGAACTATTAGAACATCCTGATAATAAAGAATTATAGTAGTCAAGCCTAGAAATAATGAATACATAAACTAATGTTTCTGCATCACTTTCAGTCAGAATGCTCCTAATTTTATCAGTCTGATGGTAACATGTTTTGTATGAGAACTAAAGGAACGTGTCCTGGTCAACGATACACCAGGTTCTTTACTGTTGGCAGTCAAATTCATGCTATCTGAGATAAGTTAGTTTGTTCCTAAAGTTCTCAGGTCCAAAAACTAGAATCTTTATCAGTGTCATTAAAGATTTTATGTCATTAAGACAAGCTTGTAATCTGAGTAACTGATTGAATTCATCAAGCTTCATTGTTAAATATAACTGAGTATCATCAACATAACAACGTCAAATTTTACCCAGCAGTGGTACATACAGTGGACAACAGTTATATGCACAAAACTGCTGGGCACGTTGCCGTGTCATAGAGAATCCATACGCTTATATGCACAGCGCCGACGGATATATGCACAAAACAGAGAGTTTTATTCTCCTAATTACATAATTTCTGATTATCTGTTATCAATACCGAACACTGCTACCCGTGTTTACAGTCCAAATGACCACCGACGGATAAATGCACACAACGCTTTCATGCACAAAACTGCTGGGTACCGAGGTCGTGCATATAACACAACGGCAAAGCGATCTTTTTCTAGAGGGAGCGGGATTCGAACGGTGGCCCTCTGGTTACTACTAGACAACCTGCTTTACCTACTGAGCTACTGCTGCCGCATTTTTTTTCCTGTGAGGAAAAATGACAAACTATACACACACCCATCCTTTAAAAAACTAGCTATTACTTTGCATAAGTCAGTCACTGTATTTTTAAACTTAAAAAACGTTTATGTGCTCAAAGAGACATACACTAACAACCTTAATCTTCTTTTAAAAAGGTGCTCGCAAACCAGTGATGCTCCATTGAGAGTGCAGAGCCGATACTTCAGTGACTGACTAATAAAATCTAAAAGCTGTAGGCTCTCTGTGAAGATTACATCTAATCTCAACAAAATATACTTCATACATTTCTAGCCCAACTGACCCATTTCCCCTGTAATTCAGAGGAAAAGTGGGTCAGTTGTGCTTTCAGACCTGCTAAGTGGAAACTTGGGTAATTAATACTGAGCCTGGAGAACTGGACCACAGACCCAGCTCATCATAGCCAATGAGCTCACCCAGAAAGGTGTAAGCAGGCTAATTGTTGGCATCAGGTTTCCAAGATAAAAACTAATTTCTCACACACCTGGAGTGTTGGGTCTTCTTCTGTACGCTGGAAACAAGTTTGGTTTTTACAAGTAAGAAGGAAAAAAACTCTTTACTGACTTTTTGTCATCACTGTTGGTAATTCTAACTACAGAATATGAAACAGATCAACCTGTTTGATACATTTTTTGAAAAAAACACAACTATAAATTCAGTGAAAATAACTTGGCCAACAGTGCCCCCTTTTGGTCAAAACAGTTCCACTAGCAGCATTAGGAGGCCTTTTCTGTGTGTCAGCTTAATGAAATGAAAGCACGGTGCAGCTCTGATTTCATTCAGCCTTATTCAGCTCCTGACTATTGATCCTCTCTGGAAGAGTACATCTCAGATCAAAGTAAAACAAGAAGAGGACTTGGTCTTACCCTGGAGTCCCTGCTTGGGGAGTCAGACAACCCATAACTGCTCTGCTCCCATATCGAAGAGCTAATCGCTCTGCTGCTGCTGAAGGCCTCCTGGGTGGAGCTCCGTGAGAGGGCCTCCTGGGTGGAGCTGCGTAAAAGGCCCGAGTAGCCCGTGTGGGAGCCTGAGTCATATGAGTCAGCCACGTCTTTAGTTCGACTACGGTAGCTCCGCAGGGCACTGCTGGGAGAGGACAGGGTGGAGGAAGAGGAGGAGGAAGCATCATTGAGACTCAGAGAAGACAAGTCCCTGCTCAAATCACTCTGTGAAACAGATTTTCGCCGACTGATTGAGATGCTCGAGGCCACCGGTGTAGAGGAGAGGTAGCTGGACTGAGCTGAGGACGACGAGTAGGAACTGTAGCCAGAATAGGCAGACCCCCCACTGAGACCCAACCCTCCATAGCTCTTAATGGGGGTTCTGCTGAGACTCTCACTCCGTCGACTGCTACTGCTGTTCCCGAGGATGTCTGTGCGTGGGATAGTCCGACCCCGGTTGCGGTCAGGGTCTGAGGACGTGCTGTAGTTACGGCCATGATCAGTGGAGCTGCTCAGATAGCTGGAGATGGAGTAACCTGAGGAAGAGGTGGAGGAGGAGGTGGGGGACTTGTAGGTGGACAGCCTGTCCCGCTCATTGTAGGAACTAAGGCCTGGGGTCAGAGAAGAGCTGTAGGAGCTGTAATGGCTGGTGTAGGAGGGGCCAGCGTAGCGCTTGGCGGTGGAGGAGACACGAGACATGCTGCTGCCACTGGATTCTCAGCAACGGGGAGGTAGAGCCTCTGGAAGACTGCATTAACTGCAGGCACAGGAAAGAGGCAAAAGCAGTGAATTAGTTCACTAGCAACAATCAAATAAATACAAAGCAACAACAAAGCAGGCAGAAGGCAGGCCATAATATATCTTAGCCCTGCAGAATGCTCGTCTGATGATTTAAGAACCTACAGCACTGAGAACTGGGCTTGACTTATCCCAAAGACAAACTCAAACATTCATGGACTCCTCTTATAAAAGTTATACAGACATTTTGTCAACTTTTAGCACATTTACTACTGATCATATTCCTTCTGCAACACTGCAGCCATGTTTTCTTCCTGACTCATGGATCACATCAGTCTTCACTTTGTGGTTTTTCAGCATGGTGTGAAATGCAGGAGTACAATATTGGGAACAAGCTGAATTATTTCACCGTGTCCCACAACAGAAAATATAAATTTACTTTACCTAAAGCAGCTTGGGCTAGATTTTATGTGTATCACAGCAGTAGATTCTACTTTGTGTTTGCAGCATCTCGTCTCGCTCATTCTGCATTAATGTGTTTCACTGTGTAAATTATTTTATTAGGGCTTAAAATATATTAAAGAGGCCATTTCATACAAATTTCAGGACTTTGTGGTTATTTCTTAGTAATATGAAACATTTTATATCTATAAAACATCAGGAAACACTGATTAACAGACCTTTCAATCTGTCTGCATTAAAATTCGGGTGGTTCCGGCTCCTTCCGTCAGGCCTCGAGCAGCAGCTCGTTCATATTCATTATTCAAATTTGCTGGACTCTGATTGGCTAACAAACTAGCCTATCAGAGCAAGGTATACTGTTTCCTGTCCCGCTGGCCATGGCAACATCAGACGTTCTGTTTGCTACGTCTTATGCTCACAGCTTTTCGCCAGCAGCATGCTAGGCGTGGTTTCAACTGAGGGAGCTGCCGAATACTAACTAACTAACAAATGAGTTGTGATGAAACAGACACAGACCGTTCGAACTCAGGTGTTATCACCACCTGCGTAGTTTGAGAGATTAAAACTGAAAGAGAAGTTGTTGATCTGTTTTCACACCCACTATGAAGGTAAGAACACCTGTGGAGCTAAAATATTCAACAGAAACCTCAGAAAAACTATTTTTAATGGAAGGGACTCTTTAAAAAAAAAAACATCTATGATTTCTACTTAATTGGATTTTACCTTTAGAGAGGGGTTCAGGGACGCAAGCACAGTGATTAAGTAAGGATCACTGCAGTATAATAGTTCATATTATATTAAAATTGAAATCTTCCACACGTACATGTAGAATATGAAGCGGGGTATGCCAAGCCAAGTCAAGCCATCTTTATTTATATAGCACTTTACGACAATGAAACTTGACCAAGGTGCTTTACACAGGATAAAAATGATAAAAGTACAGATATTCACTGTAGTACACTGCAGGTGCATAAAATGACAAGTAGAGCTAAAACTAATAAAAATGCTCATAAAATCATAAAAATATCAAAACACAATAAAACCAGAGAAACCCATTGACCTGAATGCTAAACTAAAAAAGTAGATTTTTATAAGAGTTTTAAAGTGGACAGTGAGGAAGCTTGACTAATCAAAGCTCGGTCCCCTCTAAGCTTGCATTTAGTTCTGGGTACCTCAAGGAGCAGCTGATCTGCTGACCTTAGGGACCGAGAGGGGGAATGTATATATAAATATAGATATATATAGTACTGCATGGACACTTCCAGTATTCTCTAGTTGAACCAGGTTTTTGAGTGTGAGTGATTAAACTTGCATCAAGTAGCCAAAAACACGTTTAAACTGAAAAAGTTCAGTTATCTTTAGATTAGACATTTTTTATGTGTTTATCTTTATAAAAATGTACAAAAGATGCTCTCTAACCTGATGTTGTGGATCTTAGCTGTTTTGGCCATGAACAACATTGCAACTGTATTGAGTGCTGTTTTTATTTAATGTCACAACAAAAACAAAACCAGTTAAGATTATTAGACTTCACATGGAATTTGAATTGGTCTGGGCATTTATAAGACCCTGATGAACTAACTAATAAATACTTTGCAGTACCCTCTAGCAATATAGTTGATCTCACAGATCACTGTGTCAGAACTGAATTTTTTTATTTGTTTTTTATTTAGTTAGAAAAACACTCTGTTGTAAATGTTCACTTAAGTGGTTTTTACTAGGTAAACATATAATTTGGTATATTCTTATTGTGTTTTTCCTGTTTCTCGTGCTTTTCCCTTTAAACATGGTATCAAAGAACTGTTTAAAAAACAGTTTAAAGACACAAGCAGAACACACACTGGAACAAACAACAGCTGCACACAGTTTTCAGATTTATTTCCTTAAATGTAGCACTTGAGTAAAACAAAAAATATTTCTACTTTATCTTCACCTGCATCAGAAACCGGATTTTTTTATTGGACCCTGGAAATCTCTAAGAAAAAAAACCCATCGGGAGATACTTTGAAAACTTCATCGATAATAAAATGTAAAATTTAAAAACACATTATTTTTATTAACAAAAACACACAATACATTGTATAGCTGTTCTGGGACAAGGAATAAAAAGAGCCAGCATTAAGGTATATGCTGCATATCAGAACCCGCAGCTAAATATGGAACAGGATATGTTTGGTTTATTTTTGACACCTTAAGTTGCAAACGTGCGTTCCTGCAGGCCCCTATCACTAACTGTCCAGGGGTCTCTGACAGCTAAACAGGGAGATTCCATCTGAGTGCTGGAAGTAAGGAAGACAGTACAGAGTGTTCCTGTGGCAGCTGAGGCTCAGCCAGGCTCCTGTTCACATGCGCCACAGCATCTGAATAAATAAAAGTATCTGGTGCTGCTGATCCGTGTTGAGTTCAGCAAGCAAGCTCCGATTTCTTTAGTCTCTCCTTTTCTGCTTTTTTCCTCTTTTAATGTCTTACTGCTTCTGATCCTGGAATGTTTCCAACCCTTTTCTCGACCTCCCCTTCAGTGTAATCCTTTCTCCTCCTGGCCTGGTAAAGCTTTATCCTTGTGCTGATCTCTCTGTCTACGTATCTTTTAGTGACCATAAGTTTATCAATAATTCAGCTGATGGATCTGGACGAGGCACACAGACACTGAGCTGGAGATAGGCCAATATATGCAGAAGAAGGCCAGACAGCTGCAGGCATGCTCAGTGCATGGAACTACTACCATCATCAAGAACTTGCCTTGCTTTACATCAGCTTAAACATCCAGGTGATAGATGGATGTCACTTAGGTTTTAGTAGTTTAACACAGAAGGAAAAGGTGATGTTACCAAAGAGATATCTGAGACGATAGAGGCTGGTTCTGGATTTACTTTCCATGATCACTGTGAACAGTGAATGGAGCCAGATAACTACTGAATTAGCACTGCATGGCAGGGAGCCTGGCTGTAATGGACACCAACCAAAACACTGTTAGAGTCTGATTCACTCACCACACAAGAAAAACAAAACAAGACTAAAACATACCTTTGCTGATCACAACTCAATGACTTTGTTAGCATATATTTAAAGGCAAGACATTTCATAAATTTGATATCAGCTACATATATGTTCTGTTGTCTGACAAGTTAAAATGATTTGACAAGTAAACTCCTCAAATGTTGAAAATGTTGTGTATGGACTTGTTTTGTTTGTATTTCACCTTGACCTGTAAAGCTTTTTATGTAACTTAGGATGACTGTACAACTGGTTAACACTTTCGTCTTGCAGCAGGAAGGTCCTGGGCTCGAAAATCAGCTGCAACATTTCTGCATGTTCTGCTCATGAGTAAATTTTCTCCTCACATGAACCAAAAACATACATGACAGGTAAATGTCTACTTTAAATTGGTATGAATACATGTATGGATGGTTGTTTGTATCTTGCAGTCCCGTAACGGGCTGTTGACCTGTCCAGGGACACCTCCTGCCTCTAACCTACTGACCCCTAGAGTAAGACACCAGGCTCATCATCTCAGTCCCTAAAAATGTCTCCATCCAGGGATTAAATGACTACAGACCTGTCACCCTGACGTCTCTGGTCATGAAATCCTTTGAAATACTGGTGTTAAACCACCTGAAGTCCATCACAGGACCCCTGCTGGACCACCTGCAGTCTGCATACAGGACTACAGGTCAGTGGATGATGCAGTCAGTCAACATGGGGCTGCATTCCATCTCGCAACACCTCCACACTGCAGGGACGTTCACCAGGATGCTGTTCATGGACTTCAGCTCAGCATTTAAGACCATGCTACCGGAAGTCCTCCAGTCCAAACTGTCCCAGCCTCCAACTGTCAGGGGATCACAAACTTTTTGACAGACAGAAAGCAGCAGATGAGGCTGTGGAAAATAACTCCCTGCACCTGGACCACCAGCACTGGTGCTCCCCAGGGATGTGTCCTGTCCCCCTACTATTCTCCCTCTACACAAACAGCTGCTCTTCCCCTATTCAGGACCTGTGGTCCTCCAGCCAGGACTGTTATTCCTACATCCAGGACCTGTACTCCTCCAGAGTCAGGTACTCAACATGGAGCTACAGATCACTGGACACCAAAACCTCAAGACCAGTTTCTTCCTCCAGACCGTCTCCATGTTGAACAAACATGTTTAACACCTTCATGAAGAAATAACTTCTTCTCTCATGAAATAATTAGATTTTATTTGTATAAACAGCTTCAAACACCAATCAGACATTTATGGTGGACGATGCTGCTGAATGTCTCTGCTGTCTGTCTTCTATGTCTAATAATGTCTCTTTATCTTTACATGTCTGTCTATAAGGACCAGAACTGAGGAGAACTTGAGCCAAATTCCTTGTGTGCAACAAACTGGGAGGAATAAACCTGGTTCTGGTTCTGATAAAAGTAATTTTGTGTTTTCTCACGTGATTTTCCCAAATGAGTAAAATCTTTATATTCTTCCAAACAGCCGTCATCCTTTCAGGTTTGAATGGAATCTTACCCTGAGAGCATTACGCATTCATTCTTCAGCGTTCTTAAAGCCACACCAGTCAAGAACAAGGACAACAGAGTAAAAACAAGCTCAGACTGGCCTGATAGTTGAGCTGCTAGTAATGATGTGCAAACAGCAACTCACACTAGTGGGAGTAACACTACACTGTATAAACATACTGGATCTAAAAGACAGAAACTATATAGTGCATGGGTTTTACATCTGAGATGAACCCACAGAAACAACAGCAACACCACACACACACACACACACACACACACACACACATGTTTGTTTTGGTATCCTTATGGGGACCGTCCATTGACTTCCATTGATTTTAGTAACTAGATTTATACCTAACCCAAACCCTTTTACTAACCTTAACCATTACTGATCTATAACTAACCCTAAGACTAACTAAAACTCTATTCACACCATACCAATAAACCTAACCCCTAACCCTAAAAAGGGGAGTCCCCCTCATGGGGACCAGGCTTCGGTCCCCACAAGAACCCTCGGACCCCAGAAAGATAGTAAAAGTCAGGAAACTGGTCCTCAGGAGGTCAGAAATACAAACCCACACACACACACACACACACACACACACACACATGTTTGTTTTGGTATCCTTATGGGGACCGTCCATTGACTTCCATTGATTTTAGTAACTAGATTTATACCTAACCCAAACCCTTTTACTAACCTTAACCATTACTGATCTATAACTAACCCTAAGACTAACTAAAACTCTATTCACACCATACCAATAAACCTAACCCCTAACCCTAAAAAGGGGAGTCCCCCTCATGGGGACCAGGCTTCGGTCCCCACAAGAACCCTCGGACCCCAGAAAGATAGTAAAAGTCAGGAAACTGGTCCTCAGGAGGTCAGAAATACAAACCCACACACACACACACACACACACACACACACACACACACACACACACACACACACACACACACATGTTTGTTTTGGTATCCTTATGGGGACCGTCCATTGACTTCCATTGATTTTAGTAACTAGATTTATACCTAACCCAAACCCTTTTACTAACCTTAACCATTACTGATCTATAACTAACCCTAAGACTAACTAAAACTCTATTCACACCATACCAATAAACCTAACCCCTAACCCTAAAAAGGGGAGTCCCCCTCATGGGGACCAGGCTTCGGTCCCCACAAGAACCCTCGGACCCCAGAAAGATAGTAAAAGTCAGGAAACTGGTCCTCAGGAGGTCAGAAATACAAACCCACACACACACACACACACACACACACACACACATGTTTGTTTTGGTATCCTTATGGGGACCGTCCATTGACTTCCATTGATTTTAGTAACTAGATTTATACCTAACCCAAACCCTTTTACTAACCTTAACCATTACTGATCTATAACTGTCCCTAAGACTAACTAAAACTCTATTCACACCATACCAATAAACCTAAC
This sequence comes from Pachypanchax playfairii, assembly GCA_006937955.1. Classification (NCBI taxonomy): domain Eukaryota; kingdom Metazoa; phylum Chordata; class Actinopteri; order Cyprinodontiformes; family Aplocheilidae; genus Pachypanchax; species Pachypanchax playfairii. Next base: position 2,287,275 of record SSNP01000052.1, read on the forward strand.
CCCTAACCCTAAAAAGGGGAGTCCCCCTCATGGGGACCAGGCTTCGGTCCCCACAAGAACCCTCGGACCCCAGAAAGATAGTAAAAGTCAGGAAACTGGTCCTCAGGAGGTCAGAAATACAAACCCACACACACACACACACACACATGTTTGTTTTGGTATCCTTATGGGGACCGTCCATTGACTTCCATTGATTTTAGTAACTAGATTTATACCTCACCCAAACCCTTTTACTAACCTTCACCATTACTGATCTATAACTAACCCTAAGACTAACTAAAACTCTATTCACACCATACCAATAAACCTAACCCCTAACCCTAAAAAGGGGAGTCCCCCTCATGGGGACCAGGCTTCGGTCCCCACAAGAACCCTCGGACCCCAGAAAGATAGTAAAAGTCAGGAAACTGGTCCTCAGGAGGTCAGAAATACAAACCCACACACACACACACACACACACACACACACACACACACACACATGTTTGTTTTGGTATCCTTATGGGGACCGTCCATTGACTTCCATTGATTTTAGTAACTAGATTTATACCTAACCCAAACCCTTTTACTAACCTTAACCATTACTGATCTATAACTAACCCTAAGACTAACTAAAACTCTATTCACACCATACCAATAAACCTAACCCCTAACCCTAAAAAGGGGAGTCCCCCTCATGGGGACCAGGCTTCGGTCCCCACAAGAACCCTCGGACCCCAGAAAGATAGTAAAAGTCAGGAAACTGGTCCTCAGGAGGTCAGAAATACAAACCCACACACACACACACACACACACACACACACACACACACACACACACACACACACACACACACACACACACACACACACACACACACAGCACAATTTGGCTACTTCTCATTTTCGGCCTCCCTTGAGGCTGTGCTTCCCAGTAGTTGCCATGGCTACTAAATTGCATTTGTTTGCTTGCTACCGATGCATAGATGACTAGAAAGTGCTAGTGGGGGCAAAATACATGGCCAATTTAAACTTCCAATCAGAGCTCGAGACTGGGGACTGCAATCCTTTCTTTTCTTTGTCCAAACACCAAGGAAATAAAAAGTCTGCCTAACAAGCCTGTGCAGCTGGAAAATGACACAAGAAGAGAGGAAAGGAGAAATAATGAAAAGTAAGAGGATAACAGCTTCAAACCTCTGTGAATAAGTTTGTTGTCCTTTCCAAGTTCTTGGGAACTCTGACAGGCAGAGGCGACTGCTTGAGTTGAGTGTGGAGAGGGTTTGAACAGCTGACTGCTGGCATCAAGCTGGCTATGATCTGAAGAGATGAAGTTTCACCTAAGGGGCAGGTTTCTGAGAACCAGGCTAAAAACCTTTCTTGAACACGACTTTTAATATGAGGAACAGAATCCCTGAGCAGAGCAAGGACAAAAAATATCTCCCCAACAACGAACAAAAAATAGAAGCTATAAATGGATGAAGTAACAAGTCGCAGAGCAGGTGTCTTATAACTTTTCCTCAGATAAATGTGATCATTAATAACTATGTTAAAGTAAAAGTTGGTATCAGTGAGACTTTATTTTAAAACTCCCTTCATAAAAATATTAATGAATAACTCTGTGTGACACGTAGAAACATCAGTGTAGTATCACCTCACTTTACAGTGCCTCTCTCACCTGTAACTTTAACGGTTTGGCTTCCTCTCAAGCTACAGGACTAGCGTTTTCCATGTGGCAGAAAGAAAAAAAACCTCCTTGATTTGAGTTGTCAGGAAATTCTGCAACAAAAACAAGAGATAGACTTGATGTGTATCCATGCATGCCAGCTATGTGAAAGGGGTTTTAGACTGTGTGGTGTCTTTTATTTATTACTTTATGAGTCAGTGTAGCTCTGAACTGAGTCATAGTCATATTTAACACACTGAGCTATCAATACTCCAAGTAACATCAATATCATTAGCAGTAATAGTTTAAATCTCAAGCTGAGAAAAGATGATCAGTTCACAGAATTCAAAACTTAACTGAGACTTTCATTCAGGCTGGTATTCAATTCTACAGTGGGGCAAAAAAGTATTTAGTCAGCCACCAATTGTGTATGTTCTCCCGCTTAAAAAGATCAGAGAGGCCTGTAATTTTCATCATAGGTATACCTCAACTATGAGAGACAAAATGAGGAAAAAAAATCCAGAAAATCACATTGTCTGATTTTTAAAGAATTTATTTGCAAATTATGGTGGAAAATAAGTATTTGGTCACCTACAAACAAGTAAGATTTCTGGTTTTCACAGACCTGTAACTTCTTTAAGAGGCTCCTCGGTCCTCCACTCGTTACCTGTATTAATGGCACCTGTGTGAACTCGTTATCAGTATAAAAGACACCTGTCCACAACCTCAAACAGTCACGCTCCAAACTCCACTATGGCCAAGACCAAAGAGCTGTCAAAGGACACCAGAAACAAAATTGTAGACCTTCACCAGGCTGGGAAGACTGAATCTGCAATAGGTAAGCAGCTTGGTGTGAAGAAATCAACTGTGGGAGCAATTATTAGAAAATGGAAGACATACAAAACCACTGATAATCTCCCTCGATCTGGGGCTCCACGCAAGATCTCACCCCGTGGGGTCAAAATGATCACAAGAACGGTGAGCAAAAATCCCAGAACCACACGGAGGGACCTAGTGAATGACCTGCAGAGAGCTGGGACCAAAGTAACAAAGGCTACCATCAGTAACACACTACGCCGCCAGGGACTCAAATCCTGCAGTGCCAGACGTGTCCCCCTGCTGAAGCCAGGACACGTCCAGGCCCGTCTGCGGTTTGCTAGAGAGCATTTGGATGATCCAGAAGAGGATTGGGAGAACATCATATGGTCAGATGAAACCAAAATAGAACTTTTTGGTAGAAACTCAACTTGTCGTGTTTGGAGGGGAAAGAATGCTGAGTTGGATCCAAAGAACACCATACCTACTGTAAAGCATGGGGGTGGAAACATCATGCTTTGGGGCTGTTTTTCTGCAAGGGGACCAGGACGACTGATCCGTGTAAAGGAAAGAATGAATGGGGCCATGTATCGTAAGATTTTGAGTGAAAACCTCCTTCCATCAGCAAGGGCATTGAAAATGAGACGTGGCTGGGTCTTTCAGCATGACAATGATCCCAAACACACCGCCCGGGCAACAAAGGAGTGGCTTCGTAAGAAGCATTTCAAGGTCCTGGAGTGGCCTAGCCAGTCTCCAGATCTCAACTCCATAGAAAATCTCTGGAGGGAGTTGAAAGTCCGTGTTGCCCAGCGTCAGCCCCAAAACATCACTGCTCTAGAGGAGATCTGCATGGAGGAATGGGCCAAAATACCAGCAACAGTGTGTGAAAACCTTGTGAAGACTTACAGAAAACGTTTGACCTCTGTCATTGCCAACAAAGGCTATATAACAAAGTATTGAGATTAACTTTTGTTATTGACCAAATACTTATTTTCCACCATAATTTGCAAATAAATTCTTTAAAAATCAGACAATGTGATTTTCTGGATTTTTTTTCCTCATTTTGTCTCTCATAGTTGAGGTATACCTATGATGAAAATTACAGGCCTCTCTGATCTTTTTAAGTGGGAGAACTTACACAATTGGTGGCTGACTAAATACTTTTTTGCCCCACTGTATCTGTCATGTGGTTTGTAGAGAGGAGAAGCTCTGATTATGATGTTTATCACTATAGTTTTCAGACAATCTAGACTTATTTTAAGAATATATTTCTTTGATTTTAAACAATGTGTCAATCAGACAGCTGTTGGGTTTTCTTTGTTACGTTTAGCTTCTTATTGCAGTAGTACACAAGAAGATGATCATCTGTTTTCTGGAGAACAGTGAGATAGAAAACTTCTCACTGGGAATATCTTGGAGCAGTGCTGGCTTTGCTTTGGTCTCCCAGGCTACCATAAATACAGTGAAAGACAACCGATGTCCACGAAGCTTCTTAAGCCTTGTCCTCTGGCATTTGCACTCTAACTATACTTTCCACTGTTCAGTTCAAATAAGAGATGGACAAATAGTCTTAATGAGTAACCGTTTGCACGGGACACTAAAACCAAGACGCTAAACCACATGATGTAGATATAAAAAAGAAGAAAATAAACAGACAAACAGCATAAAATAAAACCTTAAAAACTGAAATTGATTCTCCAAAGAATGCGTTTTTAAAAAATTAGAAAAAGGAGTGTTCCATGTCAAACTGTACCAGCAGTATCAAACCATCTCAAGGTTTACAAAAAGGAAGAAACTCTTCTATTCTGTAACCCAATTACAATTCTTCCCAACATAAACAATATCTGTAACACTGCAAACCTTGAGGGGAGCAGCATATTAGCATCACTACCACCATCTGTTAGTGACTCACACTCGAAACCGTGACAACAGAGAGGACATGATCTGTGGGCTGCAGTGACGGATGCCACGGCCTCTGCACATGACTGACTCGGTTCTTTCATTGGGTTAATCTGTTGGTCAGCTGGACACCATGATTATTTCAAAAACCCATTCATCACTGTCACAAGTGACAATGACAGATGTAATAATCACAAAAAAAAAAAAAATTAAAAATGTAATGCTTTTATTCACACTTGTGGAACAGAATGTCTGTGACAGGTGAAATGCTTCTCTACACATCCTCTAATGTGGCAAATAGGGTAGGAAAATCTGAGTATTACAGTAGGTGATGATTCATATTGAGTAACCTGCAGGACCCAGTGGATGCAGCACTGATATAATGAAAGGAACCACTCACACTTAGTCTTTCCAGCTAGAATGTAAATGATACCCCACATCTGCATGGACAGATTTCTGAAAATATCTATTTAACAATCCGTTTTCTCAAGAAAAATAATTTTCACAGTTATTCAACTAAGATTAGTCTGTTAATGTTTTTGTTACAAAATGCAATACAAATACAATAATTGTGTGGTGGCACCCCCCCCCCTCCACATCTCTGCACTGGATGGATGGATGGACGGACGGACGGACGGACAGACGGAAGGACGAACGGAGCATCACATTGGAAGAAATGCTCAGTAACTTTGACATGTCTGTATTTAAATGAAATGTTGAGCTTCATCTGAGACTAAAAACTAAAAAGCCATAAAGTTTTTTTATATCCAGTAGTTTGTCTCTTGGTTTTACTAAATTGTTATTCTTTCATTCTTACCAATAACATTTTAAATGCTTCTTTTCTATTTTAAAATAAAATATGTAACCACCACTATTGTACCAAGAAACAGAAGCATTAAATGGCAGTTTTGAGGAGTAATGCAGGAGTTCTTTCATGAGGAGCTTTGATGCCCCCCCCCCCCCCCCCCCCCCCCCCCCCCCCCATAAAATCTATCAGATTTGTGTAATCAATCATTACCTGTCATACCACATATCACCATAAAAACCTGATTTACATAACAAAAATGATCAGGTGGCAACAAAGACAAAACAACAATTCTGCCTGCCTGGAACTTTCTATAACTTCCAAAATAGAAATGGGTGGTCATGCCAATCCCCCCCCATTGTGACATCTCCCGCAGTTTGAAAATCACAGGCCAAAAGAAACTGATAAATTCTGTTTGCTACTTTCGTGTGATTCTGGCCGCATGAAAATACACAGCTAACACAATAAACTCAGATGGTTTGAGTGTAAATACATTCATAGCAGTGACCCTGTAATCTGAGACGGAACTGACGTGCAGGATCAACTTTCCAGTTCAGTCATTTATTTGAGCCATGATGTAAGTTCATTAACAAATCTTACAGTCTGAACTTTTCCTGCTTTTCTCTTGAAGCTGCACACTGAAATGTATCTCAACCCAAACAGACTTTGAGCCAGCTGCAGCAGTGACAGCGCTGCGTGAGAAGTTGTTACCTGCTGTATTTGAACCAGTGAGCGTCAGTCGCCACAGACTGCGTCGGCTCTGGGGCAGCTCATTCTACTGTTGCCACCCCACAAGCTTTTAGACGCTGATCAGTTCTGTAGAAACACACATACATGTTACATGTCACACATAATCTGACACATAAAAAAAACAAATAAAGCAACAACCTGGAATGAGTAGGATAACATGAGGAAATGGTATTGAAAACTGATAGAGAATCTCAGTCCAAGCAAGTAAAACACATGAGTAACATTATATAAATTGACATGTGCAGCAGAAGCCAATGCGTACTTCAAATTCTTCACCTCACAGCAGACATGTTCAGCACACAGGTCTTTGCTCAAATGTCCTGTCCGATTGATGATCTGTCAGGTTGTACAACTTAAATCTCAAACGAAGGATAATTTTATTCTTAAGAAAGCTGAAAAACAGCTAACGTTATCTGAACTAAACTACCACCCAGGTTATCTTAATGAAGACAGGCAGGTTAAGCAGGGTTTTGAGATCCTCACCCTTGTTGTTCTGAGCAGCCAGGTCAACAGACAGAAAGCAAAAGGGGGGCTTTTTGGACTCGGACTGTGAGAGGAGATAGTATGAGCAGAGCCACCCAAAATGCCACAGATCAAGTTACAGAGCTGGTAAATATAGCAGATGCCCATGACCTCTAGCGGTCTCTCAACAGTCCCTGGCATTCCAGTTTACTCTTAAAGGACTAGAGTTAAAACTTTCTGCAAGCCAAGCTTAGCCAGCACCGGTGCAGGAAGTAGACCGATCCCTTCTACATCATGACTGAAGCAAGAAGGAAGCTGGATTATGAGTCATCCTGGACAAATGATGATCACCTTGAGATTTTAGTATTTTTGATACTAACTAGTTTCACTTTCCACGTTTCCTCCTGTAAACAATGTATTCATCATCAAAGTTAATTTAAGTCTTTTTCCTGGTACTGCAGCACTGCAGTGAAGGATATTTTAGTACTACTCATGGAAAACGTGTGTGAGGACAGACAATGGAAAAGGGCAGCAGTAGCTCAGTGGTGGAGTGTGTCGGTGTAGCGTTACGTGACAACCACAGGAGATGGGACGGACGACACCGGGACCGAAACACACGCCATGTCGCCGCTGTCTTCATCTCAATATCAGTGTCGTTTTCAAATGCAGCTCACCGAGTGCGCAGATAACGTTATTTAAAGAAGAAATCGCGTTGCTTGGTGATGGAAGAGGGACAGGTGAAAGGGGCGGAGTGGACATTAGACATAGATAACTTAACGTCTCTCAAGTATATTGAAAAGCCAGAAAGAAAAACCCAAAGTAAATACCACACATATAAACTAACCTGCGTTGTAATTAGACTCTATACATCTCTATGGAGTCAGCGAACTGAGACTGCGTTGGAGAAAACTATCTAAAATTCACAGAAAGATTAGGACTCAGCAGGATACAGTCCTCCTGTCCGTGACAAATAGATTTGATAAATAGGCGAGATTAAATGGAAGATATTTGAACTTTATCGAGTATCCAGTACAAAGTAAAAACCTAGCATAAACTAAAAACACTGCACTCGTGTAGTCACATTTTAGCGGTGCTGTGGCTTTAAACTTGCTTTGGAAACCGTGTTTGTCCGTTAAACCAGAGAACAGTATGTATCAGGGTTATGGTGGTGTGTACGGTAACTGCATTCACTCACCGCGCAGTTGGAGATCATCCCGGTACAAACGGACAGCCCCCCAGAAAGTACCCCTCCAGTCGGTTTTCAGACCATTATTTAACGGAACGAGAACAGTAACGTTGGACAGACGACGATGAGGCCAGAGGTTTTAATTAAACATATGCTCGACTTGAACCCTGGCAGTTGTAGAGTTTCGTCGACCAAGTAACGGTTCATTTCGCTTTAACGGTGACGTCAGTACGTTTGCAGAGCAAAGTCATGATTGGTTTAAACCGCACTGGAAACCTCAGCACGTCACAAAGCAGCGAAACGAACCGCCTTCTACACCATCACCATGGAGATGAACGTAAACACCAGAGAATTCTTTCACTGAATAAATGCGACGTTCAGGTACATCGATGAGCTGTCCGTCGTGAAGTGCCCTAGCACGAGTAGACAGTGTTTCAGTCAAAAACACAATGATATCAGAAGCAGCGGATAAATAAAACAAAGTCTGAAATTTGCAATATCACATGATTAAACGAGTACACAAACTTTAACCCCTGCCTCTAAGTTTCTAGAAAAAGAAAAAACTGGAAATTAAATACAGCAAAATATTTTCTTAATAAAATAAATACAAACCATGTGTAAATCAAAGCTCAAACTGAAGAAAACATGAGATTTCAGTGACTTTGAACATGTCATGGTTACTGGTGCTTGACAAACTGGTCAGAGTATTTCAGATCATCTCAAAATCATGTTTTGAACATAACGGTGAGTTCCCTGAACTCTACGTCATTTCAGTATAAAACCCTTTTGGGATGGAGTACTGGAGAGTTGCATTATGGATGTACAGCGGACTGCTGAAACTGTCATGCTATCATGAGAATATAAACCTAAATCTCTGAACAAGGTCCTTAACACTTTTTTTAAAAAAAGGTTCAACCTGCAAAGTGGCTGGTGATTGTATGTAGAATCTTTTACTGCTCATTTCCCAGCCAGTTCAAATGTTCTGCATTTGTTGATCAGATCAGAATTGTTTACATATCACATAAAAATGTTAAATTGGAAATTCAATTTTTTTTACATTAGTATAAATTCAGTTTGAATTTAATGAGAGCAATAAATGAAACATAGGTACAGTATAAAAGGCAATTCTGTAAATGGGGAAAAAAAATAACTTGCTACGAGCTTGTTTTCAATTTAATGGCAGCGACACATCTAAATAAATTGAACAGGGGCAACAAAAGGCTCAAAAACCATTAGCATAATTCCGTAACAACTGCAGGGACATTTGATAACTAATGATGTTAACTGGTAACAGCTCAGTAACATGACTAAGTGTAAACGGAGCATTTTAGAGAGCCTTATAGACAAACACAGGTTCACTGATCCACCTCAAACTGTGTCTTAAATTGTGTAATATTTTGAAGACACTGAAGATCCACCATCTAGAAAATGAATAATATCATCAAAAGATTGATCAAAAGGTGATTTGTTCTATTAAGAATTTAAAAAAAAATGTGTTTATGACAGTTGCAAATCATTGCGTTCTGTTTTCATTTGCATTTATACAACATCCCAACGTTTTTGGATTTGGGGTTGTATTACAGAGGCTGTAGTTTCCATTTTATCCCCAAGATAATTTAAAATGTTGCCTCATTAGACTAGAGTCAGATTTCAGTACAGAGAATATTTATGTTTTGTTTTTCCTGTTTGATGGAATCTGTGGTGAGATGTATTTACTGACACTCATTTCAGAAGTATTCCTGAGGTTGTTCTTTGAATATATCACCGAATTAACCACCTCAGAAGAATTCTCCAAATTGGAAATCGTCCCAGAAACACATGTTAATAATTTGGTTTTCTTTTATATATTTAATTCTCAGCAAAAAATAAAAAAGTGACTGTTTATCAAACTGAATGAGTCATTAAATCATCACCTTTATCATTAAAGACTAAAAACATTTTACATCAGACAACGTCAGACAGCGGAGGAGGGAGACTGACATTTATTACCAATTAGTGATGCATCTTTTGCTGCATAAACCAACGTAAAAAGAAAAAATCATTCTGATTAATTGAACACAATTATGACTCACATGTCACAGATGAAGAGTTGTGTGTTACTTACAAAAAAAGTCTAGTAATTAGCTTCAATCTGGTGTATGAACTTACTAGACAATCTGTTCACTTAATCTCATAAAAATGTTTAATAACTGAATCAAATAAAAAAAAGCTCTCTGAAATCCATGAGTTTGGGTTTCAGTGCTTCTAGAGGAAGATGATGACTCAAGGTGAGGCTTTAAGGATAAATATAGAGTTGTAAGGACAGAGTTTTCAAATGTTTCGCACTAAGCCTTTAAAAATGATGCAGAGAAAAACAAAGTTTAAATTTACAGGTTACACAAATTTCAGGAAAAAAATCTCTACTTGACAGAGTAGTGTTGGTTTAGAAAAAACATCAGCTTATCACATCTGAGAAGGGTTTAAAATTCTTCAGTTGCTTTTGAAACTTACACAGACACACATATGAAGAGTAAAAGTGGATGTGCCAGTTTTAATTTAAAGAAAATATCCATTCTTATGTATTTTTAATAGAATCTTTGTGAAGCAAGTCGGTGAGCAAACTCCACTGACCATAAAGATTTCAGGTGCTTACGAGCTTGTTGGATGTTAATATCAGTAGAGTTACACGGATGTGATTTCTTATTCTTTTGTATGTTTGTGTCAGTTAAATGTTTCAGATCATCAAACTGGTGTAAACATCAGCCAAAGAGAACACATGTAAACACAAAATGCAGTTCCTAAATGAAGAATCCAAACCTACAAGGACCAGTAAAGCATGGTGGTGGTAGTATGATGGTCTGGGGCTGTTTTACTGCCCAGGACCTGGTAGAACCAGGAACTATGGATTCTGATGTCTACCAAAACATCCTGAAGGAGAAGGTCCAGTCAGCTGTTTGTGACCTCAAGCTGAAGGGCAGCAGGACAATGATCCCAAACACAACACGTCCACATGTGAATGAATTAGGAAAATAAAGGTCTTGTTGTGGTCCAGTCAGAGTCCTGACCTGAATCTGATTGAGATGCAGTGGCACGACCTTAAAGAGGCAGTTCATGGTGAAAACCCTCCAAAAATTCTGCAGAGATGAGTTGATCAAAATCCCTCCACAGCATTTTAAAAGACTCAGTTCCTGTTATCACAAATGTTTGATTCTAGTTGTTCCTACTAAAGGTGGTTCGACACTTTTTCACACTGGGTCATGTAGGTTTGTCTTCATTTCCACCTTAATAAATAACACATTTAACAAAAAACTGCATTTTGTGTTTGTGTTATTTTATATGTCTTAAATTAGTTTTATTCTAAATATTTAAGTGTGACAAACAAAGAAAAACACAAGAAATTACAAAGGAAGCAAATATTTTTCACACCAGTGTACGAATTAAAAGCAAAGGTGGCTAGTCAGTTTATGTTGGAGCAAAATCCTAGAACAAGGGGAAACAAGGCACTCTAGTTGTGTTTTTAGTTACAAAAGTTTAGAATACATACAGAACTTTCACATGAGGTTGTGGTTTTACAGGATATTGTGTGGCAAATTAACAAGGAGGATATTTAGACGTGCTGCCAAGTCTGTTCTTCTGCTCTAACATTTTTATTCTAAGCTAACAATTTAGTGGTAACATCATACTTAGCAATTGTGTATTATAGTGTTCTCAGCTTACTCTGACCAAAATGGCAAATAAAGCAGTTTTCCAAAATACTTACTCACATACCCATTAGATTATGGGTTACAGTACATATGAATGTGCAAAAAACTTAAAATTACAGGGATGATGGCTCAGAAATGAAGATGATCACAACAAAACAGTCAGATCTTAATCAAGGCTTGGGGTGGCATTCTGTTCTATTGAGAAAGCTGGTGTGTTTATTGTCACTGTGATGAATGTCTCAGAGTTGAGCTGTTTAATAATGAATAAAAAAGAGGCTGTAGAAAGCCTGACGCTTTGATTCTGTGAGACATAATGTTTACTGTCGATGGTTCACTCAGCCTGAGTGATACAAAAACTGCAGCACAGAGCAACAGAACGGCCAAATAAAACCTAAAGTGCATTACTCATACTGTAGATGCTAAAGGAATACAAGTCCAATAACTCATCAAAGACACTGAAAGGTTATTTTGTGTTAATGGAATCTTTTCTTCTTTTCAGATTCAATCTGTTTTAAAATAAATAACAAGAAAATAACAGGGTGTCATATTAGATTATATTAAGAATCAGTGTTTTGTGAATCAATCATAATGAAACAAAACCCATACAGGCTATACAGATAAAAAAAAGTTCAGTTCTCAACCGTTGGGTATGTTTTTAAAACATTTTTTCTGTAATTATTGTTAAATATTAAACATTAAATCCACGGGGATCCTTGCAGAATATATTTTTAAACCACTGCAGATGCTACATGATTTTAACTAAAATACATTCTCATTAAAGTCAGATTGAACTGAACTATAAATGTACAATAAGACTTTCTTCTCTTTTAAGGTGAAACTACGTTCCATGAAGTGCATCATTCTAAGACTACAAGCAGGCATAATGAAGGTCCTCACGTACACAACATACCATGCATTTCACTAAATCACCTCCTCACAAACAAACACGTTCTTACTCTAAACAAGTCTCACTCTTAACAGATATCTGAGCTCAGCACTTCAAAGTTAGAACCAGTACTGAACAACTGAGGGTTATAATTGTTTTAAATGGCTGTGTGTTATGCTACTCTAACATTTAATCACATAAACATGGGAAAGAGGGTCTTCAGCCTTCTTGTCTAACCATTATGACTCTGTAGTTTATTCATCTTCTAATATAGATGTATAGTGTGTAATAAATATAATAACTTATGTAGAAAGGAAATCTTCTGGTGTTAAATACTTACAATAATTAAATACTTCTTAGTATTAAGACAAAATCATTTGTTGGAGCTACATTTCTTAACAGACATTTGTTTCAAAGCTTAACGTGAATGTTTCATTCTGAGACTTGAAGTATCTGCTGTTCCAGACTCCAAACAAATAAAAATCAGTAGCACCAACTATCTAAGATCAATACTTCTCATTTACAAAAGAGATACTGCATAATACAATCAATACCTTTTGCAAATATTTCACCTTACAATAAAATCAGTACTAAGATGTTCTATCTTTGGTGAAAGTATCTTTGTGCAAGAGGGACTGGCAGACAAAACACTCAAATACGAAAACATTTACTGTAAAGAGTGCAGATTAAAGTTGCATATAAGTACACGTAACTGAGATTTGATTTGATTCAGTTCAATTCAATTATATTAATTCCCAAAGGGAACTTAGATGTTGTAGTAACTCAGTGTTTCTTCAGAGAGTCCTCCTAGAGGGTTCTAGCTGTGGACGGGAAGGATCTCCTGTAGAGGGTTCTAGCTGTGGACAGGAAGGATCTCCTGTGGGTTCTAGCTGTAGACAGGAAGGATCTCCTGTAGAGGGTTCTACCTGTGGATGGGAAGGATCTCCTGTAGAGGGTTCTAGCTGTGGACGGGAAGGATCTCCTGTAGTGGTCTGTGTTGGATCTGTTGAGTTACTGTGCTGTGAAGAAGGAGGTGAGGGTTTTCCATCATGTTCTTCATCCTCCTTTGGACAATCAACTCAAGAGGATCCAGATCAGAACCAGAACAGAACCAGTCCTCTTTATCAGTTTGTCCAGCCTCTTTACGTGACCTGCTCTCATTCTCCGCCCCAACAGTTCAGTCTGTTGTCCAGGTGAACAGCAGGTATTTATACTCCTCCACCACCTCCACTTCTTCCCCCGTGATGGAAATGGGTTTTGGCATGTTGCTGCTCTAAAACCCACAATCATCTCCCTTGTCTTGTTCACATTCAAGATGAGATGATTGTTCCTACACCAGGACACAAAGCGGTCCACCAGTTCTCTGTACTTGGTCTCTGGTTCATCTCTGATCCACCAACAACTGCAGAGTCATCAGAGTATTTCTGCAGATGACAGGACTCTGACCTGTACTGAAAGTCTGATGTGTACAGAGTGAAAAGGAATGGTGAGAGTACAGTACCCTGTGGTGCTCCTGTGCTGCTGATCACCTGGTCAGATATACAGTGGGGCAAAAAAGTATTTAGTCAGCCACCCATTGTGTAAGTTCTCCCACTTAAAAAGATCAGAGAGGCCTGTAATTTTCATCATAGGTATACTTCAACTATGAGAGACAAAATGAGGAAAAAAAATCCAGAAAATCACATTGTCTGATTTTTAAAGAATTTATTTGCAAATTATGGTGGAAAATAAGTATTTGGTCACCTACAAACAAGTAAGATTTCTGGCTTTCACAGACCTGTAACTTCTTTAAGAGGCTCCTCGGTCCTCCACTCGTTACCTGTATTAATGGCACCTGTGTGAACTCGTTATCAGTATAAAAGACACCTGTCCACAACCTCAAACAGTCACGCTCCAAACTCCACTATGGCCAAGACCAAAGAGCTGTCAAAGGACACCAGAAACAAAATTGTAGACCTTCACCAGGCTGGGAAGACTGAATCTGCAATAGGTAAGCAGCTTGGTGTGAAGAAATCAACTGTGGGAGCAATTATTAGAAAATGGAAGACATACAAGACCACTGATAATCTCCCTCGATCTGGGGCTCCACGCAAGATCTCACCCCGTGGGGTCAAAATGATCACAAGAACGGTGAGCAAAAATCCCAGAACCACACGGAGGGACCTAGTGAATGACCTGCAGAGAGCTGGGACCAAAGTAACAAAGGCTACCATCAGTAACACACTACGCCGCCAGGGACTCAAATCCTGCAGTGCCAGACGTGTCCCCCTGCTGAAGCCAGGACACGTCCAGGCCCGTCTGCGGTTTGCTAGAGAGCATTTGGATGATCCAGAAGAGGATTGGGAGAACATCATATGGTCAGATGAAACCAAAATAGAACTTTTTGGTAGAAACTCAACTTGTCGTGTTTGGAGGGGAAAGAATGCTGAGTTGGATCCAAAGAACACCATACCTACTGTAAAGCATGGGGGTGGAAACATCATGCTTTGGGGCTGTTTTTCTGCAAGGGGACCAGGACGACTGATCCGTGTAAAGGAAAGAATGAATGGGGCCATGTATCGTAAGATTTTGAGTGAAAACCTCCTTCCATCAGCAAGGGCATTGAAAATGAGACGTGGCTGGGTCTTTCAGCATGACAATGATCCCAAACACACCGCCCGGGCAACGAAGGAGTGGCTTCGTAAGAAGCATTTCAAGGTCCTGGAGTGGTCTAGCCAGTCTCCAGATCTCAACCCCATCGAAAATCTCTGGAGGGAGTTGAAAGTCCGTGTTGCCCAGCGTCAGCCCCAAAACATCACTGCTCTAGAGGAGATCTGCATGGAGGAATGGGCCAAAATACCAGCAACAGTGTGTGAAAACCTTGTGAAGACTTACAGAAAACGTTTGACCTCTGTCATTGCCAACAAAGGCTATATAACAAAGTATTGAGATTAACTTTTGTTATTGACCAAATACTTATTTTCCACCATAATTTGCAAATAAATTCTTTAAAAATCAGACAATGTGATTTTCTGGATTTTTTTTCCTCATTTTGTCTCTCATAGTTGAGGTATACCTATGATGAAAATTACAGGCCTCTCTGATCTTTTTAAGTGGGAGAACTTACACAATTGGTGGCTGACTAAATACTTCTTTGCCCCACTGTACAATCCTTCAGTCTCACAAACTATGGTCTGTTTGTGAGGTAGTCCTTAATCCAGGTGATTGTGGAGGCACCCATCTCTGTCTTCTGGAGATTTTTACACAGTAAAATTGGCTGAATTGTGTTAAATACACTGGAGAAATCAAAGAACATGATCTTCACAGTGCTGCCTGCTTTGTCCAGATGACAGTGGGTTTGTTGAAGCAGGTGTATGATGGCGTCTTCCACTCCAACCCCACGGTGATAAACAAACTGCAGTGGGTCTTGAAAGGTGCTTGTTTGGTTATTTAGGTGGACCAACATGAGTCTCTCCAAGACTTTCATGAAGTGTGGTATTAGTGGAACAGGTCTGTCGTTGTTAACCCAGATGCATGAGATGTATTTGGTTCTGGAACAAGGCAAGATGTTTTCCATAGAACTGGCACCTTCTCCTGGGTGAGGCTGAGGCTGAAGATATGCTGCAGAATCCCACAAAGCTGATCTGCACAAGCCTTTAGGACTCTGGGGCTTACACCATCCGGACCAGCTGCCTTGTTCCTGTTCAGTCTCTCCAGCTGCTTCTTCACCTGACTGCTAGATACAGACAGGCGGGAGGTGGAGGCAATAGAGACACCAGCTTCTTCTGATGTTGAAGATTATGGAACATCACCAGAAAAAAGGCCCATGACTGAAGGTGAGACAGTTTAGCTGTGACAGTGACGCTGTAGGTGAAGGGAGGGTGGGAGGTCTGTTTGGTTTGGGGCAGGACAGGAAGATGTTGAGCTTGTTTATTGAACTTGTTGAAGAACATGTTCAGTTTAGACTTTATCCAGACTTCCATCTAAGTGATCTTCCTTCTGCTTAAAGCCTGTGATCTTCTTCATCCCTGACCACAGATCTCTTACTTTGTTTTGCTAGAGCTTGTTCTCCAGCTTTTTCATCCATGTCTCTCTACCTGAAAGCTCTTCTTTCTTTGTTAAGTAGTTCTTTCAGGTCACTGGTGATCTGGGGTTTATTTTGGGGGAAACACTTCACTGTTCTGGTGGGGATAATCTTGTCCATACAGAAGTTTACATATTCAGTCACACAATCAGTGGCAGCATTGATGTCCTCTCCATGAGGCTCACAGAGAGCATCTGTCAAAACCTCCTCGAAGAGTTTCTTCAGCTTCCTAGGACCATCTCCTTGCAGTTTTTTTTATCAGAGGTTGCCTCTGAACAAATAGTTTTAACAAGGAGCAAAAAATCAGACAGATTCTGATCATCTCTGTGAGAGTACGTTATGCCGTTTGCATCCCTCAAGTTTGAATAAAACAAATCCACTGTTTTATTTTTATCTGGTGCAGCAGCTATAAAACGTTAAAATGCTGGAGATGTTAAAGAGAGAGAAGCGTGGCTAAGATCTTCAGATATTACCACAAACACACTGGGGTGCTGAATCTGTAGCTTAGCAACATCTGAGCAGATGCTGCCACACATCAAGTTTATGGCAAAATGAATCCAGCTACTAAGAGAACACTGGTGAACTCTCTCAGTGGAAAAACATCATAGTTAACAGCTAATAGCCTTGATTCCACCTTCTATTGTTAACAAGAACAGAAATTCCACCTCCATATTTTAATGTTCACCTTCAGATCTACGTGTGCCTCTGAAAGCCAGGCAGAGACTGGAGTCCAGGATATGCTCCTGTTACCAGGTCTCAGTAAATCATATAACACTCCATTACCGATACTCAAGCTTATCAAGCTTATTAACAAGAGATCTCACTTTTGCTAATATGACTAATGAAAGAGAAGTTTTAAACTCTTTCCTTTTCTATCTCTCTTCGCTTTGCTCCTGCTCCTCTATCCACTTTTCCTTCTTTTTAACTCATCTGAGATTTTGGGTCTCAAATTTAGTATTACTACAGCCTTAGAAATGTCCATCAGCTGCTCTTTCTAGTAAACAAGTCTCTTGTTGCTATGGTTATGTATATTAACTAGCAGCAAAAAAAGTGACAAATTAAGCAAAATATCCTTCAATTAGCACAGCATCCAAACCAAAATAAAAACAATCCCCAAAATGTAAAGTTTACCAGAAGAAAACCAGGAATAAATACTTAAAAAGTACCTAGTAATATTACTTAGCAACTCCAACAAACTGCCACCAAGTGTAGCGTTATTGTAGAATCTTGATCAGGGTGAACTCAGGGATGAATGAGGAAAAAAATATTTCAAAAATGGAAAAAAATATCAATTTAAAATGCAATGAAATCAATAAATTAATGCATTTTAATATTTAAGACCTTTAAAAATTGTAGTCAGTATACATGAGATGTTTTTGAACATGACAGCTTCACTTTGCTTGTAAAGTTAGATCCATTCCAGCATTTTGGATCTGGATCCCATTGGAACAGGTGGAACAGTTGGAACGGGGCAACTCAAGGCTGGAAATGAAACAAAACTGATAATATATGTGAAAATATTATTGTTATTACTGAATATAAATTGAGAATCAAGATTAAGATACAAAGGTGGGTTGAGGTTTGTCAGCAAGTGTATTGTCAATAATGTACAACAGAAGTAACACTGGCAGGGATTTTTACAGAACATGATCTTATTAAGCAGTTGTTTAAATTAGGGAAAAGGTGATGGTCTAACTTGGTTACTGGTCTGTCATGTACAAGAGAGGAAATGTTTTCAGGTCCAAAAGCCAGGCTCTGTGATGGTCTGAGATTGTATCAGTGTTTCTGGTAAATATCATTTTCATGTCTGTAATGACAGAATGAATGTTTCTCAATATTTTCGTAACACAAGGAACGTTTCATTCTTCAGGAACAAAACGTTTAATAACTGTTATGAGAAGGAACTATGACGTTATGGCTGTACCGCCTCAGTGCTGCAGGGTTAGTGTTCCAACTTTTCCTTGGGATGTGATGGAGCGCTGAAATGTACAACAGATGTTTATATTAATCAATAAAGATGAAGAGACAAACCATGAATGTCTCGGTTTATACTATATTAAATAAAAGTAAAAAATCTTCTCTATTTTTTCAGTTTTTTATGCTGAATATGCTTTTAAAGGGCCAAAGAAAAGTATTTAAAAGATTAAGAAAAATAAGCAGTAAGAAGACGTCTTTAGAAAAAAGAAAAGGGTACTGATATAATAATATTAAATCTTTGGAAATACACGATTACTATTGTTAAATAAAAATCAATCCACACACAGACAAAAGTAGGTGAACTGTAAAATATAGACTATTTGCATGGTCTATATATATGTTGCTCTTAAAGTGTTTTATATAGAATATCATGATAAGATTATCATAAAGATTTCTTGGTTGTTGTGGAGTATATGAAGTGTTTTGTTGTGATGAAGCCTGTAGGAGGCAGCAGATAACAGGATCCAGAACCTGTTGGGGTTTTGGATGAGTGACTGAATGTCTCAGCAAACAGCAGCTGTTTCACTGCAGTCATGAGTCTGTGATCCGCCGGCTGCTGAGGACTTCAGGTTAGAAAGTCGGTGCCTTTTACTTACTTATTGATACTTATTAAGGAATCAGTTAACATTTATCTGATTTTGTGTTGTTTTAGATGTAAAAATACAAGCACAGTTACTGGCTGGTGTATTTACTATTGATACAACATAGTAATACAGCAGAAAGAGCAGACATGAATTCTGGATCTTTACTGTTAAGCATGTGATTCAAAAATTATAAAAAAGTGTTAATTATATTCCAGAATTTTACATTTTCTGATTTAACAATATTTAAATAGCTTCTGGCTCCTGAAGGAATCCCTTATATATCGTCATTCTAAAAATGTGATTCAACATTGTCTACCGTTAGAAGAAATATGTGTGAAGAGACATCAGTCGCATCTTAAAGTAAAATGAATCACTGCAAAGTTTCACCATCAGCTTTGCTTTTCTTAAGTGTTTTAGGCAGTTTTACTGCGACAGTCTTCCTGATATTGTGCCTACATGTAAAAGTGCATGAGAGCAGCAGTTTATTTCCACTTGGTCGCAATGCATTTTTAACAATCAGTGTAGTTTCTGTGGCAACTGGACAAGCGACTGGTGTTGAGTACTTGCCTATGAAGGTGCTATGGTAGATGCCATGTATAAAGAGCAGCAGCAAAGCTTTGCTGGTTTAGCAGCGTCCTCCCATACGAGCTGAAAGCGAGTCTCTCTCTCCCTCTTTCAGCCTCTTCTTCAGAGTGACAGATCTGCTCACTCCATCAAGTCATTTTCTCCAATAAAGCTGAAATAATTTTCAAGCAGAGCCAACCAGCAGCTCTCTCTGTTCCACGCCATGATGGTCCTCATACACTGATTCATTCATCTGGCCATCCAAAAAAAACACAAATTGCTGTTGCTTTTCCCCAAATTTAAATCATGACGCAGTATCAATTAACTCATCAACTCAAATCCAGTTAAATCCTCAATCCTATAGTTCTGCAGTATTTCACTTGGTCTTGGGTACCACCAGGATTTCATCACCATCTTGGATGCTGTAGGAGTGGAGGGCCCGGGTGTTGTACTTCAGTTCCTCCGGACCAAAGGCGCTGTTCTTATCAATGTAGTAAAGCCTCATGCTGTTGGAGGAGAGCTGCACTACAGTTGTTAACTGCTTCTTCAGCTCAGCGACTGTTTGGTCCAAACGGATGATCAGCTAAAACAAAGAAAACAGTTTCTATATTTATACCTTTGACATAAATCTGGCCATGAATTTAAAATCTTCATTGTCCTAAAATAGTTCAAATTTACCAAAAAACAACTTATGCATTTTCAAAAACTGATTAATTTCTGTTAAGTGACAGTTAAAGTAATGTTGACTTGAATTTCTGGTTAATTTATTTAATTGTTTCTTGATTTTGTCTTGAAAAAATGAGTTAAATAACAAAACTTATTGTTAGTGTTTTTAACCAACTTCTTCTTATATCAGTGACCAACTCATTGTCAGATTCAGACATGAATTAAGATGAAATTAGAATAGATGTGTTCTCTGGCTATGATCTGAAGTAAAGTGACAACAAACAAACAAAAATTACAGATGAAGCTTTTTAAAGTCTTCAAAACTAAATCTATATCTTAATTCTGAATTTAACATATTTTAAGACACAACAAAACAAGAAGTAAATATAGTTTCTTATTTAACCATCAAGATACAATTAGCATTCTAAAAACTGAGAAACACAACAGTGTGATATCTGTACATATTTTATATTAAAGGTGCAGTATGTAAGAATTAGACCTTGTTGTCAAATCAGAGTCCCGCAGTTCATGTAGAAAAAAAAAATCGCCTCTCACCCCCTCTCCTCCCTGATTTTTCTGCTGGGTTGCCAGTTCTGATGTTTATCCTCATTTAGTTTCTCTTGTATTTGTTCAGTTTTTGGGAATGTCTGAAGGCCTATCTGCTCAGCGTTGAGTTTTCCTAAGTGCATTTGAACGCCCCATCATGTGCAGCTCGGCTGATCAGTAGGAAGGATGTGGTGGTTTCTTACTTTCTGCTGCTGCTTGTGTTGAAGACTTGGCAGCCTTGCATACTCACATGTGATTCGTTATGGAACCAGGAAGTCTGGACGTGTAAATAATGATTCTGGTCCAGGTTAGCTTTTTAAAATGACATAAACTAGAGACCACCCAGCTGACTGAGATCCAGATCTGTTACAATGTGACTTTATTTTCAACATCGGTGGGACCATTAGACTGTTGTGTGATTATTTACCTGGAAAATTCTTATATATTGTACCTTTAAAGAAGTGATTTTATGTAGCATAAATGTGAGAATTATCATTGAATCATAGATAGTTTTAAAAAGCTTAGCAGCTGTTAGTTTTTGCCAATAAGGACAAACCCAGACAAGATTATTACATATTCACAAAAAAATATCCACTTACATTTAATTTGATTTACCATTTCTTTTCCAGTTTTGTAGCTACAAGCTTTAATTTAAGCTTATTTTTCATTAATATGCTCAAAACACAACCTTTAAATTAATAAAGCTCCTTCAGACACATTATTCTTGGATGAACAACAAACACTTATAAAATAATCTAGGTGTCTTTTGCATAATTCTGTTCAAATATCATCATATGTCATTTTTTTTTCCCCAAAAAATTAAAATGTCAACTTTTGAATATCTACTTTGGATTTTAAAAGTATAATTCAAACTTTAATTTGTATAAAATACTAGTAAAAAATGTACTGATACAAATATTCTTCAAAGCACTACATTCTGTTGATATTATTAACTGAAAATGAATTAATTCTGACAATTATAATAAAAAGCTTATAACATATAACAGAAATGGCTTCAAGAGAAGCTTGAGACACTCAGAGCTGGTTTTGTGTTGAATAACAATAACAACAATAAATAAAACTTCTGTGTTTTTCTGCAGAGTCGAGGAAAAATTCTTTCACTAGTAATTTTTAGGGTGTGTAGATTTCAAAATAAACTGCTGAAGCATTAACAAGTCTTAACCAGATTTACTAAAAATAGAATTTAGCTTCATGATTCTGCAATTGGAAAATATTCTGAGTAAAAGTATAGTTATTTATCAACTAACCTGTTCTACTTTTTCCTCACAGTGAACCTCTACTTGAGCCCGGCAGCGAGGTCTGAGGTCGATTTCAGCAAGTGGCTCCAGCTTCCCATACTTTGTTACCAGGGAATGATATCTGAGGAGGAAAAGAAGCACCTGAACAGTATTGCACACATGACAACACACTGCACCAGTGTCCAGTCCAGGTCCTGACGGGGTCACTATCCTGCATGTTGTACATGTTTCTCTGCTCCAACACACCCAACTGAAATCAGCTGGTGATAACATTTCAACCAAAACATCCAAGATTATTAATGATTATTAATATAAACATAATAATGAATGTATTTTTACAGGGGAAAATGGGGCGTGAGATCGACAGGCGGATCGGTGCGGCATCTGCAGTAATGCGGACCCTGCGTCGATCTGTCGTGGTGAAGAAGGAGCTGAGCCAGAAGGCGAAGCTCTCGATTTACCGGTCGATCTACGTTCCTACCCTCACCTATGGTCACGAGCTCTGGGTAGTGACCGAAAGAATGAGATCGCGGGTACAAGCGGCCGAAATGAGTTTTCTTCGCAGGGTGGCCGGGCTCTCCCTTAGAGATAGGGTGAGAAGCTCGGTCATCCGGGAGGGGCTCAAAGTAGAACCGCTGCTCCTCCGCATCGAGAGGAGCCAGATGAGGTGGCTCGGGCATCTGGTCAGAATGCCTCCTGGACGCCTCCCTGGTGAGGTGTTCCGGGCACGTCCCACGGGACGGAGGCCCCAGGGAAGACCCAGGACACGCTGGAGGGACTACGTCTCCCGGCTGGCCTGGGAACGCCTTGGGATCCCCCCGGATGAGCTGGCGGTTGTGGCCGGGGAGAGGGAAGTCTGGGCTGCCCTGCTTAGACAGCTGCCCCCGCGACCCGACCCCGGATAAGCGGAAGAAGACGGACGTATTTTTACAGTGCTGTCAATCAAAGTGATGCATAGAACAAGTACAAAATGGTGCACTAGAGCTAAAAAAATTAAAGGTCCAATCAAAAATAAAAAACTTAGTGAACAAAGAAATGTGCTTCAGTTCAGCAAAACATTGTGTTTTATAAATCTGCATGACAAACATCCTGTTTTATCATCAGTAGGTTGATGGATTGTGCTTCTTATTTTACTATTTCATTAAAATATAAACTCCTGTGCTGATAAATTAGTGTTACTGGTCTCCTGATCACACGTGAGTCAAGAAGCGATTAATTCACAACAAAAGCACCCGGAGAGCGCAGACCTCCGCCAAGTGGACACATTGTAGAAAGTACTATGTCTGTATCCGTAAATAAAATTCCTAGAATCCAGAATGTAATCCAGATCACCTCCAAAATCTAATCAATTCTTCTTTTGGTCATTTCTGACCTTTCCTGAAAATTTCAAACAAAATCCATCCATAAGTTTTTGAGTTATCCTGCTAACAGACAGACAGATGGACAGATGGACAGACTCCAATGAAAACATTATCTCCTTGGCGGCGGTAACAAAACAGAAGAGTAGGTTAATGCAGGTCCTCACACACTGTCAAAATATAAAATGCACCAGATGAAAAGTTGCAACACGCCTTTGCGTACTTAACATTGGTTTGGCTGAGCTGTGTGAATTTTTAGGTTAATCAGAGGCGGTTCATTGTCAAATAAATGAAGAATCCCGTTGACTTCTTTTGTTTGACTGATATGTTTCTCAGCCAGAGCGCCGAAGTTCCAGCTGATCAGCTGATGCTGCGTCTCTCTCTGTCTCTGTGTATCAGTTTGCCAGTGTGACGGATTTTCAGTCAGTCAGATCAGTGCAGCTGACTGCAGGATTCTGCATCGCGTCAAAACTGAAAACATTCACTGAATAAGACAAATAGACCATCGTGGCACAGACGTGTAGAACTACCTTTTTGTGCTATAAAATACAGAAAACCACCTGTTTTAATCAACAGTATCAGCGTATTTGTCTGTGATCCGCGCCATTTTGAATGCGCGCAAAGCACTATGGAATATGCAGTCAATGCCCCATAACTGTCCAGTGTATCTTTTTATCTGACTGCATCACATTACAAACATCCTCATCATTTCAAAACAAAAAACAGTTACAGTAAATGACAGAAGCTCCAACAGCTGACTAATAAATTTCAACACCAAACTGTTAAATGTAGATTAAAGTGAACAATCAAACCTGTAAACAATCCAACCTGAACTCTGAAGGTTTTTTTACCAGTATTTTTATATTTTACTGGTTTCTCTTGATTTTTTCAACAATTAAAGGATTTTTATTGAAACAAATATAGAACCAGGTAAAGTAAACAGACTGAATTTGAAGCTTGATGAAACCAAAAACAAAGCAGAGGAGCTCGGAAGAGACACAGCGAGACACATTTAAAAATGTGAGGACCAAGCAACAACCCTAGGTTCTCTTCTGAGAACCAGGCCAAAAATATTATGTGCACCCCTGATAATAAAGACTGATTTTTCATTGTTTTTTTTAAGAGATCATTAGAATCCCTCCTTGTGCACCAGACAGAAAGGAGTGCAGCAGTAAGCCTCATTTATTTATCTAAGATGTCCAAGCGGTCTGTCTCAGTCTGTTCCAGGAGGTAAAGGTGATGGTGTCTGATTGAGTGGAACCTCAGCGTTATTATGATCAGCATTACACCACTGCAGCTAGTATAATCTACACATAAAGATTGCAGTGTACCTATACGGCAGCTCCTCCTCGGGGCAATCCAAGTAGTAGCGGATGAAGAACCTCTCTGCGTCCTCTCGCTCACTATCTGTCACAACGCTACCGTTTAGCAGTGATACAGACGGGAGCCTAAGGTGAAGCATAGAAATATTGTTATTTATTTATTTATTTGCCTTCGTCTCACCAGGAATGTCTCATGAAGATAAATTCTCTCTTTTTCAAGGGAATCCTGGGAAGCTGGAGTCAAACTGGCAACCTTCCAGTTAGAAGCCAGTTTTACTCTAGAGAGATCGTAGCGTCCTCAATGAATTATGAAGATAACCACAAAATATTAGTGATATTGATCTGAAAACACATTATATTATTGACTTTTATAGCTCAGTGGATTAAACTGGTTTCCAGCCCGTATCACTGATGGTGACTTACTGAGCTATCATGAGGCTGCGTCTCTCTGCGTTGGTGTAGGCTTGCAGTAAGGGAATGCCCTGCAGTCGAACCTCCTCCAGTTTAGGGAAAAAGTTGAGCTTTTCAATGTCTTCCCATCGACTGAGACCTGATAACAAAAATGACAAGTTGTGACCTTCGGTCTGTCAGAAGACATGGACAAGAGCCACGTGGTAGAGCAGGTCGTCCAGACAGCTCAGGCCTTTGTTTGATCTGGTCCATGTTCAGTGTGGTGCACTGAAAACTATGATTGTGTTTATATATTATCTTTTACTGACGACCAGGTCGTCACTGCAAATGAGAATTGTTTTTCAACTGACTCATCTGGTTAAATAGAAATAGAAATAAATAAAAACTCAGGCTCCCAAGACTCGTACAAAACAAAGTCCTGAAAGAGTTTCCTTTATCTTTGAGTAAGACTGAAAAATAGGTATTGGCTTTTATTTTTTACGTTTCTTTATTCTTTTTATTGTCCTCACAAAAACATAAATGTATTTTTTGTGCCATATATAGCAGAATTAAATTCCTGTTGTGTGTAACATACTCGGCCAAATGAAGCTGACTGTGATTCTCAAACACTCAAAGCTGAATATTATCTCCAAACACACTATTTTTTCGCTCTTCTGGTAATCGTTCTCATTTTTTTGGAATCTTTTAACCTTTAGAAAGAAACATATTATTATCCCACAAAACAATAAAATTAAATAATGAACCTGCACTAAAATGGCTTGTAAGAAGAATCTGTTCTGTGTCTTGGACACTGCAGATCAAACTCGTATAGATAATCAATTTGAACAGATCTCCAAATGTTGTGCTTCATTTTCAAAAGACTCCTGAAAATAGACCGGCGTAGATCCTTTCCATAAACAAAATTATATCTTTAAGATAAAAGCCTGTGTGGAGAAGTCTCTGTTGTTATGATCTACAAAGCTGTGACATCACAGTCACATGCTTGTTGTGCTACTTTTAGTATTTTAAAGAGTCCCTTCCATTAAAAACAGTTTTTCTGAGGTTTCTGTTGAATATTTTAGCTCCACAGGTGTTCTTACCTTCATAGTGGGTGTGAAAACAGGTCAACAACTTCTCTTTCAGTTTTTATCTCTCAAACTACGCAGGTGGCAATAACACCCGAGTTCTCCGGAGTCCAAACGACCTGTATCTGTTTCATCACAACTCCTTTGTTTGTTAGTATTCATCAGCTCCTGCAGTTGAAACCACGCCTAGCATGCTGCTGGCTAAAAGCTGTTAGCATAAGACGTATCAAACAGGAAGAGAGAACGTCTGATGTCCATGCGCAGCAGGGAAGGAAACAGTATACCTTGCTCTCATAGGCTAGTTTGTTGGCCAATCAGAGTCCAGCAAATTAGAATAATGAATATGAACGAGCTGCTGACGAAGCAGCCTGATGGAATTTTAATGCAGACAGATTGAAAGGTCTGTTAATCAGTGTTTCCTGACGTTTTTTAGATATAAAATGTTTCATATTACTGGTTAAAACTTAAGAAATAACCACAAAGTCCTGAAATTTGTATTAAATTGACTTTTTAAACACACTCCACGATACACAAGCAATCAGAACGTTATCTGCATTTTTTACAGAATTAAATTTTGACCCCACTCCCACACAGCAACAACCCCGGCTGAGCTTCACCTACCTGAGTTGTGTAGGTTGATGCTGCGCAGGTTGGGGAACAGTCGTTGCAGAATGTCCTTGTTGTCCTGAATGGAGGCCAAGTTGTTGTTGGCCATAACCAGAGTGTCTAGGCAGGGGAACATGGAGCCAAATTTGCGGACTTCGGCCCAGTCCTGGAGGCTGTTGTCGGTGATGTGAAGCAGGCGCAGGGTGGAGCAGGCCATGCTGGAGGTACTCACACTGCTGTAGTCATTAAGGCACAGGAACAACTCCTCCAGCCTGCAGGAGAGAACAAAACCATTTATCTCTTCCTTCTGAGAATAATCAGGAGCCTTTAAAAGTTTTGTGCCATTTAAAATATTATTTAAAATAATAATAATAAGATTTTAATTTCATGTCGGATATTGTAAAACATAAAGAAACTGTTTTAAAAGAAAAATATCCAGTGAATAACTTGATGGAAGGAGCAAGTTTGTTTGCTGTTCTGTGTAAAGTTTAGAAATGCACATTACAAGCTGATTCATATGTGTAAACAAAATAAAAGATCTGGAAACATGTTCCATTAGGAGAGATTCAATAAAAATGTCCATGTCATCGTATTTTGACACGTACTCGGTGATCTTTCGAGTCAGCAGCATCACAGTGTCCCAGGATATCTGCGTGTTGTTGAGGACGAGACGACGCACTCGAGAAAAGGCTTCAGCACATCGCGGCTCCAGAGTGGTTCCTGCCAGCGGGTTGGAGCTCAGGTTGAGGAACTCCAGATTGGGAAGGCTTGACACGATTTTACTGATCTAAAACAGATGGACAGTTAGGGGCGAAAACACTGGAAAACTTTATATTTATTATCATTTTTGTCACATTAAAAAAATAATGTCTGACAACCTAACATGATGACTCAACACGTAGCAATGTGCATATTAGAAATAAATACTTTCAGTTATGGATTAACACTCCACAAGGCGTCACTGTTCAGGTTAACCACCATGCAGATGAGTCCAGTGAAGAAGACAGCACCTCATGCCAGTCCTCCAGCCTGTTATGTGACAGGTCCAGCTCCATGACGTGAGAACAGAAGGCAGCGATCTCAGCTTGTTCTCCTGCCCTGCTGATCCCACAGCCGTTCAGAACCAGAACACTGGGCAGGTTCAGGCGGTCTGTGAGGACCGGGGGACAATAAAGACACAGAAAACTGTGTAAATGGGTTGTTGCTACAAACAAGATGACAAATGATCACATGGTTCTAGTAAAAAATGAATGAAAAAGTCAGTCAGTTATTTTTTGTATTGCTTGTTCCTGTTCGGGGTCACAGGGAACTGGTGTCTATCTCCAGCGGACAACACCTGGACAGGTCGGCAGATAAATAAAAACACAAACAAGAGAACAAAGAAAAGAAAAAGGAACCAGGGATGTGCAATGACTCTCGATATCAACCTAATCCAGAAAATCTACAAAAGGGCCGTCACAGTGTTTCAAAGTGAACATTACATGACACAACTGCTTTCCATCCAGGGAGAACTTCAGCGTACACGAGCAAAAGATCTGGACCAGGAAGGTTCAGGACAAATCTGTGTGTCAGGGGACAATCGTCTTTGTCAACAGGAACACAGATAAAGAATTTACTGTGGATTATTAGTGTTTTTACAACATGTACAGTGGGGCAAAAAAGTATTTAGTCAGCCACCAATTGTGTAAGTTCTCCCACTTAAAAAGATCAGAGAGGCCTGTAATTTTCATCATAGGTATACCTCAACTATGAGAGACAAAATGAGGAAAAAAAATCCAGAAAATCACATTGTCTGATTTTTAAAGAATTTATTTGCAAATTATGGTGGAAAATAAGTATTTGGTCAATAACAAAAGTTAATTTTCAATACTTTGTTATATAGCCTTTGTTGGCAATGACAGACACTAGTTATCGTGAATGTGATGCTGTACAGTGAGTTCTATGATCTGATGTCTGAGTGTGGGCCAGGACTGGTATCATGGCAACAGGTAAGGACAAACAGATAAGGTCTGGATAGAAACCAGATAGGGTCAAGACAGGGTCCAGACAGGGTCTGAATAGGGTCACTATAGGGTCAGGATATGGTCTGGATAGGGTCAGGATGGGGTCTATATAGGCTCTGGATGGGGTCAGGATGGGGTCTGGATAGGGTCAGGATGGGGTCTATATAGGCTCTGGATGGGGTCAGGATGGGGTCTGGATAGGGTCAGGATGGGGTCAGGATAAGGTCAGGATAAGACTAGGGTCACTGTTCACATAAAAAACTAACAATATGAGTTTAACTCAGGAGATAAAAGCAACTTGCTTTCAGTTACAAGGTTGTTGCTTCATCTCAACTTTCGCAGACAAAATTTTGAAGTACGATAATGAACCTCAAGTCACTTTGCAATAAAGTCAAAATAATGCCAAAACAAAACAACTGCTGGTGTTTTATTTTGAAGGAGCCTTGTGTCTATGCAGCCTTAGACTTGCAGTCATTAACAAAAAGACAAGTTGAATCACATAAATATAAAACAGATTCGTCAGACAGATTTAGTTCTCCCCGCTCACCTTTCATGGGGGAACCTTGGAGACCTGCCGTGGGCACCACCACCACCCCCATTCCAGGCCCTCTGCGGTACGGGAAGTTCTCTGGGCTGTACTTTTCATTGATCACCTCCACGAAGGAGCGGCCCTCATTTTCCTCTGGAGGCTCCATGGCTCCTTCCAGCTGAGCAGCTTCTCCTTCAGCTGCTGAGGTGATTTACTGGCAGCTGGAATAAATAACATCCTTTATTAAAAGTTACAATTAATTTATTAGATAATAACTAACATCTGATTATTAGATTCCTCAAAGCCCACAGTCTGGCAATATATTAACAACTTATTTTGTCAGTTTCAAGAGGCTAGTAGCAACCAAGAATTGCAGTAGGATCAATAATCACAATATCCTGTATAGTCTCGTTGCATTATGGGTAATGCATAGACAAGAATGTAACAAGACAGAAGAATGTGTGTTAAAATATGATGTTTATGGTTCAGTAGAAAGGTCAAGCCACAGGCATCTCATCGTTCACTGAATATTCATTTTAGAAATGAATATCACCCCAAAATTTTGATTTTAGTATTTTTTCCAGAAACATCAAACACGGTTTAACAGGCCTAGATATTGAGGTATGGAAGTAACAGAAAATAAAAACTGCTCACTTGTTACTTCCAGCATTTACAATTTGATCACAATTTACAAATTAACTTCTCAATTATGTCAAAACGGTAATAATTATTTTTAATTTGTTAGATTTTCAGGTAGTTTTTCTTACAGCAAAGCACCAATGATCCAAAATGCACCTGTGTAACGTCTAATTTATGGATTATTTCTGGTTTCCAATAAAACTTCAGTGACCAGCCTGTCTGATTTGACCCTAGGAAACAGGTGGGATCCATTTGAAACGGGTTTCCCAGACACAGACTGACTCTCATGACCAGTTTCAAGTTGGCGGGTTGATTGTGATTCCCGTCCTGGAACTTTAAGATGAAATCAAAGTACTTAAAGGCATCAGGTAACATGATAAATGCTGCACATGATTCTGTATTTGAACCCTTCTGATGTCTAAATAAGTATTATTTTATTTCTGTCACAAGAACAAAAATAACTGTAGATAAACTGCTAATTAAATAAATGCCATGCATTCTTACAAACATCTTCACACTTTACACATAAACAAAAAGACTGAAAAGATACGCTGAAGCTCAGATAATGAAACAAACATTATGATTAAAAGGAAGCACAAAATTATCTCCACACAAACCGATAAATTATAGAAACGTTACAATGAAATCAAGAACATTTGTCACTACAAATACTAACCATCAGACTTCATATATCTACTTGTAACTGGTGTTAATTTAAATTCCTCTGTGCAGCCGTTCCATAAATATTACTAAAAATAAGTACGTAACCCGTTAAGTAAAAAGACACTGTGTTTTTAATGTTAGTTTTCACTTTGATTTTCTAATGACTGACTGAGGCATCAAGGTGAATCTCACAGGAAAGTGTATGAGAGAGGATCCTACCTGAAAGATGTCTCCTTTTATTGGTCTGTCGTCTCACTGATGTTCTGCACTGGTGGCCTGTCAGACAGGAAAAGTGGATTTATTTAAACTTTTAAGCACTAAAAATTTTTAAAAATGTGTTTTAGGATGGTTATCTCTTTTTTACAATGTTTATTCTGTAGGAAAGCCGATGCATTTCCTCCTAAATGCTGCCATCTTTTTGATGTGTTGTGTCAGTCAAGAACTGCCAATTTAAACAGATTATAAAGTAAAATAAAAAATCCCATGAATTACAGAGCTCTTAAAACAAAATGATTATAGAAGAACAGGTCAGTTAGTTATCTATACACAAAAGAATAACCTTAAATACTTATTAAAGTGTGGGTGTTTGGTCTGAAATAGACATACAGTGTAAACGGAAGCTGTAAATAATAACAGCATTTAACATGAACCATAAATTATGAGTCAAATTTGCTTAAACAAAAAGATAAATAAAGGGATTCTATGGCTTCTTGTTTAGTGCCTCTGATAAACTGAATGTTGACCTGGATTTTGCAACAGGAAGAAAGTGAACTGACCTTGTTTGTTCTCCAGTATCACGTGATGGTGCTGCTCGCCGGCGAGCCAAGCTTCCCCTTTGAAAAATAATAAATAAATAATATCAATACAAGTATAAAGGTATCATTACCTTTTTATTAAACTTTATACATTCTTTGCGAAGCATTTCAGCACTTTGCTTCTGTGCTGGTTGTTTCAAACAGCTTTATAAAAAAAAAGTTGGATTGGAATGAATCACGTGGCTGCAACAAACAGACCTACATGTAAAGTTTATAAAAGGTATTTCTTCAATAAGATCTGCTCCGATCGGGTGTGTGACTCTTTCTGAATATGCAACAGTCGCGTATTTATGTTGTTATGATGAACAGTAGGAAAACAAGCCCACGGAGCTTAAATGTATATATTTTTAAACAAAAATCTGGTTTTCGAACCACAGAACACAGCTAGAGCTGATAATATTAATCGCAATCGCATCGCAGGAAAAACAGTGACAGGAAAAACTCTCGTAGTGACTGAGGATCTTGTAGAGACGGACAGAGTCCAGTCCAGATTGAGAATCCCGACTGACCAGCTGCTCGATGGAGCCTGAGATGATGGATTACAGATGACAGCCATGTAGTCAGATTGTCAGTAATCTCAGGATGAAGACACCACGTTCACACGCCTCAAACGCTACAAAACTACCAAAAAAACAGACCTTTCAACGTACCTTCAATGTTTATTTTGTGTTTCCCTTGTTGATGAAAACAAACCAGCTGCCATTTGGGCTCCTCCTACATCCCGGAAATGACGTCACCAACCAGCTGATTCTTTTTTCATCCCAGTTTATTTTTTCAACTTTCTGCCTCAAAGCCATGAATTTCTGCACAACAATAGCATAAAACATGTAAATATTGTATTTTATGACGTAGGCTAATTATAGAGATAGACATATACATAAATTGCACCTTTTGCTTTTT
Organism: Pachypanchax playfairii; assembly: GCA_006937955.1. Taxonomy (NCBI): domain Eukaryota; kingdom Metazoa; phylum Chordata; class Actinopteri; order Cyprinodontiformes; family Aplocheilidae; genus Pachypanchax; species Pachypanchax playfairii. Next base: position 2,319,371 of record SSNP01000052.1, read on the forward strand.
TTTAGATTATTTATCTGAGGCCAGAAGAAATTTGAAGGATTTGATTTAGAAGGTGTTTTCTGGTAAAGAAGTAGATCTCTTAGAAACTTAGAAATCTGTGTAAATATGACACATTTGGTGTTCTAGGTTAAAATCCTTTTGCCTGTGTGCCCACGTCACAGGAACTTTAAAGCTTCTCAAGAAATGAAATGAAATGAAATTAAATTAACCCTATCCAGGATTTCCAGCTGTAACAAACTGTTCATTTACATTTTTTTGTAGTTACATTTTGTTTATTCATTATCCGCCTGCTGCTGCGGACTTTGTCTTTGGATACAGGAAGAAGAATCTGAAATGACGCATACTGCATCTTAAGGTTGTCCGTACATCCAGACACGAACTGTCTTCTACAGGAGTAACTCTCTCTGCTCATCCATGTAAACAGGATATTCCAATTTTTTCAGAAACCAGAAAAGTGACCTTAACCCAACCATAACTCGAATATTGACAGCATGTAAACGTAGTCATTGTCGTCACAGCACTTTTATGAAGTAATTTACTGTCACAAAAACATGTAACTATTGCTTGTTCTCTCTTCTTTTCACTTAAAATGCATTATAGGAGCAACAGTTGCTGAGGATAACAGATGTGTGGAAACATGAATAGAAGAACATTTAAGTACCTATATAGATTGTTGATATTGTCAGTGTATAGATGATAGATTTTTGTTATTAGGATTCCCCCTGGAACCCCGGTCATATGGAGGAGAGTGCTACAGTCGGCTCTAACATTGTATTTCTCTGCTGCTGCACCTGATGAAGCAGATCTGTTCTAATTAGATGCAGGTGAGCCTGGTGCCTCAGAAAAGGGTCCAGTCCTTTCCTAGTAGAAATACTTTAGTTGTAATATTTTTCCTTTAAGTTCTGCATTTCTCACATGTTTTCATGGTTATTGAGCAAGGCCATGTCATTAACCCTTGTATTCTAATATCACAGCAAAGCAAGCTTATCAGTCTGAATGAGACTAGTTTGTGTAATATTCCCAGATAATAAGCTTATGACCATGATTTCTAAGGGTTATTAAAAGATAACTTAATTACAGTTACTGTTTTACAAAAAGTTAATTTGAACAAGCGTGCACCTATAATGCATATAATAAGTACAGAATGCAAAGGCTGCACAAACAAAGGTAGAGAAATGAGAAATTTATTTGTAGATTTTTTTGTCAATGCCACAGCTGTTTACATGTGTATAAGGACTGTTGAAGAGCAAACACAGAGACATGCAACATCAATAATGGTTTTACTTAAGTTTATATTACTTAGTTTACTTAAAACAATCTAAAATCTAATCAGTCAATTTTCTGGCTTTTTTTAATATTCTGTAATGTTCGTTAGATTGTTTTCTTAATGATATTATTGGTCTTAGTCAGGGTGACAGTCAGGGCCATAGCAGTGGTCTTCACGTTGCTGTGGGATTTGGGTCACTGCCTCGTCTGCGAGTGTGGCCATGGTCATCATCATGATGGTGGTGGTGGTCACCATGGCCATGGTGGTCGTGATCGTCATGGTGGTCGTGATCGTCATGGTGGTGGTGGTCACCATGGCCATGGTGGTCGTGATCGTCATGGTGGTCGTGATCGTCATGGTGGTGGTGGTCACCATGGTCATGGTGGTCGTGATCGTCATGGTGGTCGTGATCGTCATGGTGGTCGTGATCGTCATGGTGGTGGTGGTCACCATGGTCATGGTGGTCATGATCGTCATGGTGGTCGTGATCGTCATGGTGGTCGTGATCGTCATGGTGGTGGTGGTCACCATGGCCATGGTGATCGTCATGGTGGTCGTGATCGTCATGGTGGTCGTGATCGTCATGGTGGTGGTGGTCACCATGGCCATGGTGGTCGTGATCGTCATGGTGGTGGTGGTCACCATGGCCATGGTGGTCGTGATCGTCATGGTGGTGGTGGTCACCATGGCCATGGTGGTCGTGATCGTCATGGTGGTGGTGGTCGTGATCGTCATGGTGGTGGTGGTCACCATGGCCGTGGTGGTGGTGATCGTCATGGTGGTGGTGATCGTCATGGTGGTGGTGGTCGCCATGGCCATGGTGGTCGTGATCGTGATGGTGGTGGTGGTCACGATGGTCGTGGTGGTCGTGATCGTCATGGTGGTCGTGATCGTCATGGTGGTGGTGGTCACCATGGCCATGGTGGTCGTGATCGTCATGGTGGTGGTGGTCGTGATCGTCATGGTGGTGGTGGTCACCATGGCCATGGTGGTCGTGATCGTCATGGTGGTGGTGGTCACCATGGCCATGGTGGTCATCATCATGATGGTGGTGGTCGTGATCGTGGTGGTGGTCGTGATCATGGTGGTGGTCTTTGTCATGGTGGTGGTGGTCTTTGTCATGGTGGTGGTGGTGGTCTTTGTCATGGTGGTGGTGGTGGTGGTGGTCTTTGTGATGGTGGTGGTGGTGGTGGTGGTGTTGGTGGTGGGGTGGTGGTGGTGGTGGTGGTGGTGGTTGTGGTGGTGGTGGTGGTGGTGGTGGTGGTGGTCGTGGTCATGGTGGTGGTGGTGGTGGTCTTTGTCATGGTGGTGGTGGTGGTGGTCTTTGTCGTGGTGGTGGTGGTCTTTGTCATGGTGGTGGTGGTGGTCTTTGTCATGGTGGTGGTGGTGGTCTTTGTCATGGTGGTGGTGGTGGTGGTGGTCTTTGTCATGGTGGTGGTGGTGGTGGTGGTCTTTGTCGTGGTCATGGTGGTGGTGGTGGTGGTGTTTGTCATGGTGGTGGTGGTGGTCTTTGTCATGGTGGTGGTGGTGGTCTTTGTCATGGTGGTGGTGGTCACCATGGCCGTGGTGGTCGTGATCGTCATGGTGGTCGTGATCGTCATGGTGGTCGTGGTCACCATGGCGATGGTGGTCGTGATCGTCATGGTGGTGGTGGTCGTGATCGTCATGGTGGTGGTGGTCACCATGGCCATGGTGGTCGTGATCGTCATGGTGGTGGTGGTCACCATGGCCATGGTGGTCGTGATCGTCATGGTGGTGGTGGTCGTCATGGTGGTGGTGGTCGCCATGGCCATGGTGGTCGTGATGGTCATGGTGGTGGTGGTCGCCATGGTCGTGGTGGTCGTGATCGTCATGGTGGTCGTGATCGTCATGGTGGTGGTGGTCACCATGGCCATGGTGGTCGTGATCGTCATGGTGGTGGTGGTCACCATGGCCATGGTGATCGTCATGGTGGTCGTGATCGTCATGGTGGTCGTGATCGTCATGGTGGTGGTGGTCACCATGGCCATGGTGGTCGTGATCGTCATGGTGGTGGTGGTCGCCATGGCCATGGTGGTCGTGATCGTGATGGTGGTGGTGGTCGTGATCGTCATGGTGGTGGTGGTCACCATGGTCATGGTGGTCGTGATCGTCATGGTGGTGGTGGTCGTGATCGTCATGGTGGTGGTGGTCACCATGGCCATGGTGGTCGTGATCGTCATGGTGGTCGTGGTCACCATGGCCGTGGTGGTCGTGATCGTCATGGTGGTCGTGATCGTCATGGTGGTGGTGGTCACCATGGCCATGGTGGTCGTCATGGTGGTCGTGATCGTCATGGTGGTGGTGGTCGTGATCGTCATGGTGGTGGTGGTCACCATGGCCATGGTGGTCGTGATCGTGATGGTGGTGGTGGTGGTGGTCTTTGTCATGGTGGTGGTGGTGGTGGTGGTCTTTGTCATGGTCATGGTGGTGGTGGTGGTGGTCTTTGTCATGGTGGTGGTGGTGGTGGTCTTTGTCATGGTGGTGGTGGTCTTTGTCATGGTGGTGGTGGTCACCATGGCCATGGTGGTCGTGATCGTCATGGTGGTGGTGGTCACCATGGCCGTGGTGGTCGTGATCGTCATGGTGGTCGTGATCGTCATGGTGGTCGTGGTCACCATGGCCATGGTGGTCGTGATCGTCATGGTGGTCGTGATCGTCATGGTGGTGGTGGTCACCATGGCCATGGTGATCGTCATGGTGGTCGTGATCGTCATGGTGGTGGTGGTCACCATGGCCATGGTGGTCGTGATCGTCATGGTGGTCGTGATCGTCATGGTGGTGGTCACCATGGTCGTGGTGGTCGTGATCGTCATGGTGGTCGTGATCGTCATGGTGGTCGTGGTCACCATGGCCATGGTGATCGTCATGGTGGTCGTGATCGTCATGGTGGTCGTGATCGTCATGGTGGTGGTGGTCACCATGGCCGTGGTGGTCGTGATGGTCATGGTGGTCGTGATCGTCATGGTGGTGGTGGTCTCCATGGCCATGGTGGTCGTGATCGTCATGGTGGTGGTGGTCGTGATCGTCATGGTGGTGGTGGTCACCATGGCCATGGTGGTCGTGATCGTCATGGTGGTGGTGGTCATCATGGTGGTCGTGATCGTCATGGTGGTCGTGATCGTCATGGTGGTGGTGGTCACCATGGCCATGGTGGTCGTGATCGTCATGGTGGTCGTGGTCGTCATGGTGGTGGTGGTGGTGGTGGTCATGGTGGTGGTGGTGGTGGTCTTTGTCATGGTGGTGGTGGTGGTGGTCTTTGTCGTGGTGGTGGTGGTCTTTGTCATGGTGGTGGTGGTCACCATGGCCGTGGTGGTCGTGATCGTCATGGTGGTCGTGATCGTCATGGTGGTCGTGGTCACCATGGCCGTGGTGGTCGTGATCGTCATGGTGGTCGTGATCGTCATGGTGGTCGTGATCGTCATGGTGGTGGTGGTCACCATGGTCATGGTGGTCGTGATCGTCATGGTGGTCGTGATCGTCATGGTGGTGGTGGTCACCATGGCCATGGTGGTCGTGATCGTCATGGTGGTGGTGGTGGTGGTCGTCATGGTGGTGGTGGTCACCATGGCCATGGTGATCGTCATGGTGGTCGTGATCGTCATGGTGGTGGTGATCGTCATGGTGGTGGTGGTCACCATGGTCATGGTGGTCGTGATCGTCATGGTGGTCGTGATCGTCATGGTGGTCGTGGTCACCATGGCCATGGTGGTCGTGATCGTCATGGTGGTGGTGGTCTTTGTCATGGTGGTGGTGGTGGTGGTCTTTGTCATGGTGGTGGTGGTGGTGGTGGTCTTTGTCATGGTGGTGGTGGTCACCATGGCCGTGGTGGTCGTGATCGTCATGGTGGCCGTGATCGTCATGGTGGTGGTGGTCACCATGGCCATGGTGGTCGTGATCGTCATGGTGGTGGTGATCGTCATGGTGGTGGTGATCGTCATGGTGGTGGTGATCGTCATGGTGGTCGTGATCGTCATGGTGGTGGTGGTCACCATGGCCGTGGTGGTCGTGATCGTCATGGTGGTCGTGATCGTCATGGTGGTGGTGGTCACCATGGCCATGGTGGTCGTGATCGTCATGGTGGTGGTGGTCACCATGGCCATGGTGGTCGTGATCGTCATGGTGGTGGTGGTCACCATGGCCATGGTGGTCATCATCATGATGGTCGTGATCGTGGTGGTGGTCGTGATCATGGTGGTGGTCTTTGTCATGGTGGTGGTGGTGGTGGTCTTTGTCATGGTGGTGGTGGTCTTTGTCATGGTGGTCTTTGTCATGGTGGTGGTGGTGGTGGTCTTTGTCATGGTGGTGGTGGTGGTCTTTGTCATGGTGGTCTTTGTCATGGTGGTGGTGGTGGTGGTCTTTGTCATGGTGGTGGTGGTGGTCTTTGTCATGGTGGTGGTCTTTGTCATGGTGGTGGTGGTCTTTGCCATAGTGAAGGTCATATTTGTAATCATGGTGGTAGCACTCAGGGCCATGGCAGACCTTGTGATCATGATGGTGGTCATCGTGATGGCGGTGACGGTCAAATAGATTTTTTTGCTTTAAGCTGAAATGGAGACGTTTGTGGTTATTACGGCGGCGATGGAGGCGACGATGACGTAATCTTTTATTAAGGTTCAAAATCCTGTGATAAATTAAGTCAGGTCTTTCAGGAACATGGTCATCCTTTATAATCTTCGAAGCACATGCAAGGTATTCTGTCATTCCCTGGTCATCTGGAAAAAAAGAGAAAAGTCAATGACATTCCGGTACAATCAGTTCAGACATTAGTTTTGTGTGAAAACGTGTGTCATTGTTTTCTGTTCTGTGTGTTGAAATTTACTTGGATTGTAGTAATCATAGATGATGACTGTAGATGGCTTCAGGTTCAGCACCACGTAGTCCAGTACTAGCTGTAACTCATGGAACACAGCTACATCTTTATGTAACTGCAAAGAGAAACAGATTAGATACAATGCTTGGCAACAAAATCAAAGCATAATCCCAGTGAGTTCCTCTCACCTCCCATAAGTACAAAATAACATGACCATCCTTGTATTCGACATTTTTCACCAGCACTCCATTCTTAAGCTGTGAAGAAAAGACATTATGCATAAATATCACGTCTTTTGGAAATAGACTCTTTCTTACAATATTTAGGTAAAAAAAAACTGTATTTTCGTACATTCCACAAAGACTCTGGAACTGGACTAAATCCAGAAGGTACTTCGATATCCAGGATCACCATGTTTGTACAGCCCTGGTCTCCTTTGTATCTGCAATGAGATGATAAATATTTTCTAAGCATGAACCATCTTCATTTGGGGTTTCTGATGTAATCAGAGCTTTTAACACTGGAGTTCAGATACAAGTGAACATTTTCATGATGGTGTGATGTTAAGTCAAATACACAAAAAGAGGAAAGTACAGTATACATTTGTTAAAGAGGCCATTTCATACAAATTCCAGGACTTTGTGGTTATTTCTTAAGTATTAACTTGTAATATGAAACATTTTATATCTAAAAAACGTCAGGAAACACTGATTAACAGACCTTTCAATCTGTCTGTGTTAAAATTCGGGTGGTTCCGGCTCCTTCCGTCAGGCCTCGAGCAGCAGCTCGTTTATATTCATTATTCAAATTTGCTGGACTCTGATTGGCTAACAAACTAGCCTATGAGAGCAAGATATACTGTTTCCTGCCCCGCTGTACATGGCAACGTCAGACGTCGTGTCTTCCTGTTTGCTACATCTTATGCTAACAGCTTTTAGCTAGCAGCATGCTAGGCGTGGTTTCAACTGCGGGAGCTGATGAATATTAACGAACAAAGGAGTTGTGATGAAACAGATACAGGCCGTTTGGACTCGGATGTTATCACCACCTGCGTAGTTTGAGAGATTAAAACTGAAAGAGAAGTTGTTGACCTGTTTTCACCCACTATGAAGGTAAGAACACCTGTGGAGCTAAAATATTCAACAGAAACCTCAGAAAAACAGTTTTTAATGGAAGGGACTCTTTAAATGTGACTCTCCTAAAACTCAGCTTTCTTTGAATTAACAGGAATCAGTCCAACTAAAACCACTTGATCTGACTGAAGTGACACTAACAACATTGGAAAACTGGACAAACCTACTCATATTACACAGCTGGAAGTAAAAGTGTTCTTACTCAGGCAAGAATAGCAAGATCAAAACAGGAAATTCCTAAAAGACATTGTGTAATCCACATTATATGTTAGTATCCAGGTGAAATATTTGCCAGCTGTTTCAGTCAGATATAGGATGGGTAATCAGAAAAGGCCCAATATTAACAAAATAACAGGTGATTGGATGTAATTAGATTTAACTCTGAATGGAAACATGCTGAGTGTTTTCCCTGGTAATAAATGATGGTATTACAGATATGTGATACACTTTCCCCAGTTGTATAAGGCACCTGCCTGCTGATTACTTACATAGACTTCAGCTTCAGAGTGACTAGGCTTCTGTGGCAGTGTTTGTGGAAAATTAGCTCAACATCTACGCAGAAAGGATAGTCAACAGTGTGAGCGTGGACGTTGTAATGAAGAGAGATCTGGAAAATAAGTCAACAAAAGAGGAAAGATATATAAGTGACATGTTTGGAAAATGTACAGTATTTTATGACATAGTAGATAGTTAGAATTATTTAATTGTTTGACACAGAAATATTAAATTTCTACTTTTGAGACTATCCCACCATCGCTGTTACTGACCTGCACTAAAGCACAGGTATGGCCCTCTGCCTTTAGCCAATACTTTCCTTTCAAGTCCTGCAGCATTAATGCTTGGTAGATATGTTTGTTCTTTGGATTTACGTAAAATGACAGATGGTCACTTGGAGAGGAAACTGTCAGATAAGTGGAACCCCCACAGCCCATGTGGGTGGCGTATAGGGCCAGAGCTTTAGTAGCCACCACTGAGTCCTGCAACACCAAAAACACATAGATCTGTCATCACAAACAGTACATTTACTTTTAACACCACCTTTCAGAAACAGGACTTCATGTTTATGATTTGCAACAATCAGTAAAGTATATTGATTATCTTTAGACAAGAAGCCAGGAAAAGATTTTGTTTTTAAGTCAAATAAAACATGAAATGTTTTAACCTCTTTATCATAAAAATAATACACCACAAATACAGTTTAAACACATTTACTTGTTCAAAATTAAGGGCCAAATTTGTCCAAATCTTTTTCATTACATTTGCTCACATTGCTTTAAATATTTTATTTTTCTTTGATAATTTTTTTCAAAGAACTTTCTGCTGCAAACTGTCAATAAAAACAAATGTTGTGTGAGAAGAGTCACAGAATGCTAAATATTCAGTATCACATCATTACTTGTCTCAGATATAATAAATAAAAATAAATAGCTAAATAAATAAATAAATAACTTGTCTCATACTCTTTACTGAAGTTTGAATGCAGTTATTAAGGTTTTGCAGTACCTGAGTGGACAAAAATCCCCCCAGACAGTTCTGTTGTTTAACAAGCCATCGGGCGATGCTTGAGGCACAGACCAGGTCATGATCAGAGAAGGAGCAACTGAGTCTGGCCAGCAGCACATATGCAGTGGTCTCGATACACAAAGATGACGATTGTTCTGATTCTGTCTGACACCAGTAGAGCAGATCCCCTAAAATATCCATCCACAAACAATGTTAGACACAGTATAATACATTCTGAATGATTTCTTTGTGGAATGAGACTCGCCTTCTTTAATTGCGATTGAATCAAGGTGGTGCAGGAGTTTATTTCGTGTTTCCATGTCTCCTGCCAAGGTGAAGACGTACGCCATCAGAGCTGTAGTGTAGGTGTTGCTGCAGTCGTGGATGGAACTTCTCAGGCAGCACAGACTCTTTTTCACCACACGATTCTTTGATGGATTAAAAACAAAAAGAAAAAAAGAATTTAGAAATGAAAGACATCACAGATGGTAGTCAATCCAACACAGCAGTCTAATCTTATGGATTTTAATTTTTGACACTTTGTTAATACGATTCTATAGTTGGAGACTTTCAAGAGATAATTGTACCTAAAACAAATAAAACATGAAACTAATATTTTATTATCATCACTGCAAAAAGGAGAACTTAGAAGTAACTGTTCCCTTCCATGCACATCACTGTCACAAAAAACTAGGATTTTATTGTTTGTCTGGGTCTTAATGGATACAGATTATGATCATATTACTTATTGAACTGCGTGACATTATCATGCTAGAGGCTAAAAAGTTCTGCTGTGCCAGGTTACTTCTTTCTGGTTGTTGGATAAGAACAACATCTTCATATTAACTTACATGTGCAGGTATGTCTGTCTCCAATAAGGCAGCAGTGACGTATGCTGTAAGTGTGAGTTCATCAGACACTCCACCCTGGATGGAATAAACACTTTATCATCAGTATATCTGCCTCTTAAGCTCTGCTTACATGCAGAATACAAACTGGAATATTGTCCTTTCTGTATTAAAAAACTCTAAGAAAACTACCAGCTTACTCTTATTCTGTCATTGAAAAAATTTCCTGACACTTTGAAACAGCCACTGCTAAGTTGTTGGCATTCCAGCCATTTTCTTGACTCTTCAATGATTCTTGGATCGATGTAGATGAAAGATTGAGCTTTGTAAAATGTTGCCATCACAAGGGCAGTGAGCCTAAAGAAAATAAAACAAAGTTAGACAAACCCCTGAAAAATTACGATCATGAAACAACACACATATCTACACATGCTAATATAAACAAATGGAAGATAAACCTTTAAAGTATCTACAGGTAGAACAATAACATAACAAACATGAAAAACAGATAATCTACATAACCTTTCCTTGATGTCTTATACTTAGGGTCTGATTTATCAGGTTTGCGGTTGTTAAAACAGGCGCAAAACGCTCAGCGGCTGCAAAAACAAGCAGCAGGTGATTTACTAAGGACGCGCAGGCAAAACTGCGCCTGTTAAACCTGCCGCTAGACGCGCAAAGTCATTTTAGCGCTTTCCCCCTTGATGAATATGCAATGTGGGCGTTTCTGCCAGAAGGCGCAAAATATTGGGAGGAGAACATGTAAATAAGTGGGTGTTCCAGGCGCAGTGTGATTAATCAAACCTGAAACTGTTGCGGCTTCTAATTTTGCGCCTATTTTTACCGCCTTTGAAAAGCGTCTTAACTCGACACAAATATGATTGCTGTGAGGAGAAGCCACTGACAGACGTGTGGATCATACCAGCACACCGTGACAGTGCTGCATATTGTCTAGTGGGTGTTACAGGTCTTGAATACAGTGTTACGCGAGCAGATACATTAATTTTCCAAACAATTGTGATGCAAATGTGGCGAATTATCCAGGCTCGCGATTCTTTCATTCTGAGGAACAGTGATATATTTACCAGGTTGAGAGATGGTGAATATGGACATTGCGGATCTTGGGTGCGTGTGTTAAGTTATTCGTGCTGTAAATATCATCCCACATATTTATTAATTTAATAGCAGTACGTGATCTATTCCTAATGTGATGACGCAGACCCCCTTTACTCAACCTGACTGCTGGGGAGTAACATCAATATCATCTGGCCCACATACGCGCACCGCATCCTGAAAAGCAGGCGTTGGTGTTTGGACCGCGCTGGGGAAGGGGGGTGGGGGGCACCAGGTTGCTGTGTGTTGGACAACATTCAACAACATCACAGAGTGGATCCTCTTTGCTGCAGCTCAACAATATATTCTTGCCTCTTCCGCTCATATTTGAAGCTCCGATGGCTCGAATTTCATTTTCTGTTTGCGCCTTTCTTGCGCCCGCAGGAGAATAGCGGCGTTTAACAATTGCGTAATCAGTCTTAGGGAACACGCCTTTGGCACAAAATTTTTGCGGCGCACGCAATTTTGCGCTCTTTACTTTAAATTTTGATAAATCAGGCCCTTAGTGTCATCTGCCAAATCTTTTACAGATGAAGGACAAACTCTGCTTTGACTGAACAAAAATCCCAAAACAAGGACAAAACGTGTTTACAATAAACTATTAGAACTAACAGTATCACAGTGTGATGCATAAAACAACATGCAGGTCAAAATCCACATTTCTAAAGATTTTATTGTTGGTTTTGGAAAAATAAAATAAAGACATGATTATGATTAAGTCTGTGGAGCTGAAGGTGTCATGTCATGGTTATCACATGGTTTTCACCCCTCTGATTAAAGCAGCTCAGAAATGATTGTATTTTTTTCCAGGAAGTAAAACTTCAGGTTAACGTTTTTGGAAGTTGGAGAAATTCATTAATGAGAAATATCAAACTGCTATGATGTAAACCAAAATTAAAAAGTTCTCTAATGGGAAATTAAACTCTTGTCCTCACTGGTCCCCAAAATCTGCTAGTCACCGTTAGCTTGTTCATCCTGCTGCTAGTGGAAGTGATAAAAAATATCTGCTTTCAGACTTTCGAACAAATTCTTCTCTCTCTATTAATAATAAAGATAACAAAGATTTAAATGAATCGTTACAGCTGAATCACATTGCAAAGGCCACAGTGTCTTTATGTAATCTCACAGCTGTCTTTCATTTAAGCTTTCATGTTTCATACAACTGAATTTTCTATGTGTTTGATGTTCTTACCAAGTGTTTCCTGGTCCTGAACCAAATGGACTAAATGCACCTTCCTTATCCTTGTAGATAAGTTGTCTCTGGTAGCCTGAACACAAACAAGAACATGTCAGGAAACTAATAACATCCACTTCACTGGTTCAGAAACAATCTTTAGTTTGTCTTGTGAATTAGCTTATTCTCCTGATCTGTTGATGCACAGCTGTAAAAATACACGGAGGTGGAAATTTTATGTCTAAAATTGACAGTCAACAAAATGAAGGTACACGGAGGAGTGATGTAACAGACAGGTAACAGAGAAACCTGATCAAACACGACACCAGGGTAATGATAAGCAACATATTTACAAGACAATAAGGACGTCCTTGAATATGGAAATGTACCAGTGTTTAAATGAGAGTCTGAAAATCTTAAACTTGAAACATTTTACTGCACAGCAGCTCTGACTGGGACTGACCACTTGTCAGGAAGTAGATCCCTTTGTTCCTGCTTTCACGGCACAGATGCTTAATACTTCTTAAGTAACAGAGGATGTAGGCGTCCATCGCCATGAAAGCGATGTTTTGCTCCCCACATCCGTACGGCAGTTGCAGCAATCCACCCAAGTTCCTCAGACGTTGGCTGTAAAGATCTCCTACACAAACACATAGACTTACTCACGCTGATCAAGGGATTAATTAGAGTTTTAATTTCAGATTAGTTATTTATATTAAATCATTTGAAATAAATTCACAAGTTTACCTGAGACTGAAACTTTGGCCTTGATACATCCATCAATCACATTTGGAGGGATTTCTATTTCTACTCTATTTCTCAACTTATGTCCTTTATAGAGAGAAAATAAAAGGTTTAATGTCCTTAAGTAATGACATTTAAAAGATGGTGGAACACTGAATTGTTAACTTATTGGAACATGCAGTTTAGTAGACGTCTGTAACTTGTCTCTTTTTTTTTTTTTTTTTAGAAAACACATTAAAAGACATAAACTTTACTGACCTTTCGGACAAAGCAGCCAGCTCTGTGTCTTTATTATTTCTGTCCCTGGAGCCTGAGGAAGAGATTTGGAACATCATGTTTAAAGAAAGCTCCAGAGTCAGTTTGTAGAAGGTTTGATGAACTTTTACGATGAAACGCATGTAATAATCACTGAATCTGTTTGAAGCCACACTCTAAATGATCTGTTGCATTGTGATGCAGGTTTGCAGCAATGTCATAAACTTTGTCTGACATAAGGAATTAGAAGATTTCAGGGAAAAAAAAAACAAGTAATTACTGACCTTCACCATAAGAGATCGGGTTTCCACGACAGTGTGGCCTCTTTCTGGCACGTGCACCTCTTGGTGACAACAATGAGTCTGTGATTGCACAGCCTCAGCAATCAGAGTGACGTTCACAGTCCCTGAAAAACATAGTAAGAGTTACCTGTTCTGCTCCTGGAAATGATTCTAATATTTAAGTGTCACTGAGGTAAAGAAGACTGGACAGCCGTTAGGATACTCTAGCACTCATGACTGTTCTTTACCTGTGACTAAGGAAGTGAAAGTCCAGTGGATGTGCTCATGCTTGCCAGCACACAGGCAGAATGTACACGGGTCACTGGAAAGAGGTGTGAGGATGTAATCGGAACAGATGACTGGTGTCACTTTGATCTGTTTAAACAAGATGATATTTAATAAAAGTTCCACAGCTGCGCTGCTAAAAAATACAAGCAGATATAATGTGATCAAAAGATTTGAAGCGTCAGAGTTAATAAATGTTCTCAAACTTTGTGACAATCCTTCCTTAAGGAACATTAAGATATATGATCATCAATATTTTGAGCCTCATTGTTTTTGTTTGTCCAGCTAAATTTTCTTCAGGATTTTTTCTTAGTTTATTTCCATGAGCTTTGCTTGCCTCACACCTGGTTTCAGGTACATCCTTGTTGCCAGTCCATCAGACATAGAAACAAACAACCATGTACAAACATGCACACACTCTCATACTGACGGTCAATGTAGAACATAAATGCAGACTGAAGGAGAAAACCTGAAAAAACTTTGAGTGGCGTTTTTCCATGAAAACTATTTCAAACAGCTGACTTTTGTCCTTTTATTCTAACTCACTGGTAAAACATGATGTTTCACGGGTTTAAAGGTGGACCAACATATTTACAATTAAACACGCTTTTTTAAGAACTGTGTGAGAAAAAGAAACTAAAATATCAAAGTAATAAGTAATAAAGCATTTTAACATTCCAAAGAGAGCTTTCAGATGAAATCCTTAAAAAGTCAATTTCATACACATTTCAGGACTTTGTGGTTATTTCTTAAGCATTAACCAGTAATATGAAACATTTTATGTCTAAAGAGTGTCAGGAAACACTGATTAACAGACCTTTCAATCTGTCTGCATTAAAATTCGGCTGGTTCCGGCTCCTTCCGTCAGCAGCTCATTAATATTCATTATTCGAATTTGCTGGGTTCTGATTGGCTAACAAACTAGCCTATGAGAGCAAGGTATACTGTTTCCTGCCCCGCTGTGCATGGCAACATCAGACGTTCTCTCTTCCTGTTTGCTACGTCTTATGCTAACAGCTTTTAGCTAGCAGCATGCTAGGCGTGGTTTCAACTGCAGGAGCTGATGAATACTAACAAACAAAGGAGTTGTGATGAAACAGATACAAGCCGTTAGAACTCAGGAGAACTCGGGTTTTATCAGCACCTGCGTAGTTTGAGAGATTAAAACTGAAAGAGAAGTTGTTGACCTGTTTTCACCCACTATGAAGGTAAGAACACCTGTGGAGCTAAAATATTCAACAGAAACATCAGAAAAACTGTTTTTAATGGAAGGGACTCTTTAAGTCTAAACCAAAGCTCAGTCTGTTGGATGATGAGGACAAATACTTATATGATTAATCCCAAACACTAGAACAATAATTGTCAACAGTGTTCGTGTTAGACGGATGTTATGATCATATGAATTGATCCATTACCTTAATGCATTGGTGCAGGTAGTTGAAAACAGTTGCTGTCAATATAAGACTCTCCCCCTTGACGATGGAGTAGGGCATGGTGAAGTCAAGTGAAAAAGGCCTGAAGATGCTGATTAGAATGGGCGGAGCTAAACCAAATGAGTGGTGGGACAAACAGTAAATCTCTGTTTCCCAGGTGCTGATGGTGTCTGGAGCGGTGTAGGACACACAGGCTTTCCCATGTTCTCTGGAACAGCAAATACAAACAAGTTCAGAGTTTAAGACAATGAAACACTTTAAGAAAAAAAAACAAGACCAAATGCTTTATATATATGAATCATCACAATCTAAATAAAATGATTGCTGATTTAGCAAATTATATTGATATTTTATGACATTTGTGTTCAAGGAACTAATACAAACATTTTTCACATTTCAAAATCGTTCAATTCTCTGGGAACAGCAGCTCACCCAACTTCCACCAGGTCAAATATCCAGGTGTCTGTGGACAGAGAGTGGACGGGCTCCAGTGGTTCATTAATAGAACAGGTATATGGGATTCTTCCAGGATCAGGAAGATCATCCCACTCCAGATCCTTTTTCTCTGGCTTCTTCTTCTCGTCCTTCGTTGACAACATAGCTGAAAAATGGGAGGGAGATTAAAGAAAAGCCGGGACGCAAACAACGATTGTAATTCAGAGAAAATATGAGGCTAAAAACCTTGATGGTATTTTTTTCCTTTCAGCTTGAGGCATGTGGGACTTTGGACAGGCAAGTTTGTTATTGTCTGCAGTCCTCCGTTCTTAATGAAACAACATGCAAACAACAAACAGTTTAATACAGGCACAACAACCTTCAGAAACAATTCAGGCTTTAATGGATGTAAGTGATTTATATACCATAAAAACTGTACTGGCATCGTTTCTCTCTTGATTAGTCATTGCCATTGCAGCAACGTCTCTTTTGGGTCGTACACGCAAGCACGCAGATGAATCCTCAATCTCAGGTGGGAAACAGAATATCTTCTTTATAGGTAGCAAATCAAGGATCTGAAAGAAAAGGGTGATAATAGTCTAAAATGGGGCGAGTTGCTACAGAAACCTCCTTATTACAAGGTGACAGCATGACCTCTAATTCTCTGGTGGTTTCAGAAAAGATTGTGGTGAGGCCCATGAGGTTAATGATGTGTATTGATTTATTTGTACTTGATTTCAGAAACTACCTTGTCAGCATTCAGACTTTGTCCAGGTGCTCTCTTGAGGACATTCAGTTCGACGAGACTCACGCCACACAGAGAGGACGGCTGACTCTTCAGATACAGTTTGACCTCCTCTCCAGGGATCGCTGGAGATGGAGAAAACTTCGCACTTACCTGAAATATACAAACAACACATTACAAATGCACGTTTTAATCACATACACGCAAAATCTTGACATAGTTTAAAACTTGAGTCAAGCTTTTTTAACGTTTCTGCTGATGGTGACTTGTTGTTTATTCCACATGATTTAAATATTAACCTTGTCAAGGCTGCAGAAGACTGATTTGCAACACGGATTTAGGGAAATGTAAATCGGAACTTGTTAAAAAATCTGTTATATTTATCAGTCTGAGTCTGAATGAGAGTGTGCATCACTTGTTTTTTTTCCACTGACCGTATTCCTGAAGCATTTCTCAGTGTAGAATGTAGCACTGTGGGCGAGCACTTTATTACACGAGAGGATGACATAAGCTACCACCTGGAAATATGGCGCAAAGTCTGCTTTCACTCTCAGTGAGAACTGAAACTGGCCACCGTTTACTGAAACAACAAACAAAACAATAATTATATTTTACTATTCATCACCCGCCCTGATCAGAACAGACTAATCTGAACGTATTATTTTGTAAGATGATGTAAAGTCAGACTCAGTCTTTGATCACCTTCATCATTCAACTCCAGCTCTTTTGTTGTCTGGTAGACGATGCCATTTCTGGTCACGACCTGAAGAGTTTGATAAAGTATTACAGGAATTAAAACAGGCCCGAATCAATTATGAGACACATCAAATCACAGAAATATTAGTTTTGTAATTTGATGTGATTCCTCATTCAAAATGTACATGATTTAAGCATTATTTTAAAGTTACAAGCCTATCTGAGTAAATCAGAACATCTGTTCATTGTTTATTCTCTGCGTAAAGAAAAACTTTGATGCGGCTCAAATAACTCACCAAACACACTATGGACACATTGTCGCGGTGCTGATGCTTCAAGTTGTACTCGATGGTGAATTCATGCTCTTTACCACAGCAAAGTGGTTTGAGACACGGATGCACCCTCAGAAGTCCGATTGTTGAAGGACCGGTACCGGACTCGTGTAGATGGATAGTTCCAGTCTCATAAAAAGGAGTTTTGCATTTATTGTCCTCTGGTGTCTCTGTATCGCTTACCTAATAAACACACACACAAACTTAATCAATGATCTGTTGATGTAAGACTTTAGAATACAGACAAGACTTTAATTATATAATTAACTTTAACTTCCATGTTCAGGTTCATGAAAGAATTTGGATTTGACTTTAGATCTACTTCTGCACTTACACAGAGGGCAAAATCTCCTCTTGATCTTTTCATTTTAATTGAAAAGTGTGCGACTCCGTGTTCATCGGTTGTGACGTTCTTCAGGGTGAAGCCTCTTCCACACACTGACAGGAACAGCGGCAGATGAGGAACCGGTTTACTATGATAGTCAACAGCTTTGACCTGTTGAAAACACGACATAGTTAGTGAAACTGTCCTGTTTTTTGTAGGTTCTGACGGGTTGCACTTACTTTTCCAACTAGATGTTCTCCTTTGGTGTAAGTTTTGGGGGTTTCAATAAAAAACAGTCTTCCGATGGCGTATGTAATCTTCATTCTCTCCCACTGTGTGTGTGAAACACCTGAACATAAAGACCCTTGGTGTTACTAAAATATTGGAGTATCATAACTCGTTTTTTTATGGATATATGGATTTATGTTACTTACATGTGACCTTGTCCTTCACTGTGGCGCTGACGTCCAATACATCCAGCAAAGCTTTTGGCTCAATTCTCATGAAGCACGACATTTTAAAGATGAAAGTGGCACAGCCAGCCTTGCAGGTCTTCAAGGAAGAAGAATAAACAGTTAAATCTAAAGTAAAGCAACACCATTTGGTAACTCCATATCAAATGAGTTTTTTTTTTTCTCAGTTTGTCAAATAAAATGGTTCAGTCAGTCGTCGTCTTCTCTGATTTATTAAGGACTGATTCACTGTTAGCACAGATGTTTAATGTGCTACAGATCTTCACCTCTACTTCCACATTTTTATTCAGTGTATGTTTGTGAATATGAATAAAAATGAGTAGCAGGAAAAATCTAAGTCGGTTCATCTCTGGACTTTTGCTTATTGTCCCAGTACATCAAACTACTGAAAGGTTTCAGGATTTTAATTGTCCTGAATTTGTCCACTGATGGATCTGATCAAGCGATGTCAAAGTAACCAGCTTTAAAAAGCAGAACACTGATGCTCTTTAAGGAGGTACTACTGGTGAATTAAGACCAACAAGGTGAGGAGCAGAAAAACATTTAGATTCAGACTTAAATAATATTTTTTTTTTTCCCTCAAAGGTTTAATCGTCTTAGCTGAAGATTTAAACTCTGAATCAATCTTTAAGAAAAACAGCAACCTTCTCTACAAAGCGGGTTCAGATGACTTCAGTAAAATGGAACCAACCATTCTGAATGCACTTTCTAGTTTCTGACGAGAGATGAGACCGTAACCATGGAAACTTTACCTCCGCGTGTTTAGTCTTGCACAGAGAAGTTAAGCCGATTTCTTTTGAATCTTTATGGATGAGCGCAGAAGTACAAGTGTGATAGTTCTTAAGAGGCCGACAGACCCTCACTGTAATGTCTCCTTTCACAGGTTTTCCATGTTTGTGCCTAAATTATGAAAAAAAAAACTGTTACTCACCGTTAAAACCAGATTTACTAAAGAATTACGAAGAACTTTTACTTACTTTGCACATACTCTAACTTTAAAGGTGTCCTGTCCAACACTAACTTCTTTACTTACAGTTACGTCTATATCAAACTTGGGGGTACCTGAAAACAAAAAAGAAAAGAGAGAAGATTTACCATTTATGTTTATTATAAATAGATCTAGTCATTACATTTAAAACAATGGGAAGAAAATGTACCTAACTTACCATAGTTTTGCACCTTGAAGCTACGATAAAATTTTTCTCCACTGCTGTGCACCACGATTCGGTAAAACCCCTCGAGGGCCTTGCAGTTCAAGGGGTAAGAAAGCTGCAACACTTTGCAGTTAGACGTTTGATTCACCCACTGTCCGATCTTGTTGTTGTGAGGATCCTGACCGGCAGCACAAAGCAGAATGAAATGCAGTAACGAGTCAAATAAGAAAACAAAACCCCTTATTTACATCTTGTTAAATTAAATTAGCTGACTGTGAAAATCACAAACATTGTTACAAACTTATAGGTTTTGCAAGACTGAAGTCTGCACAGTCTGCCCCAAAACAACCCATAACATCTGCAGTTCTCTTTAATCATTTGAGTTTTTGCTGTGCAAAATATTTTTAGTATAGAAATCCCTTTCACATATGATTAAAAGGTTTGTTTGGTACGTGCACTAATGGACACCTCTATGCTTGAACATGTTATCTGGTTTCCTACATCTTCCCCAGTAAAGGTGGTGGATCCACAGGTGAGCTGTCCCATGCAGCTCATTCAGGCTGTCTTACCAGACCATATCCAGTAAGTCCCCTTCCTTAGGTCTGGCTTCAGGGGGAGGCCTTGGTGTCTCTTGTTTGAGGAAGGCAACATGGTTTTTAGATTATACTATCATCATAAGGGTTTCTAAACTGAGCTTAGTCAGGCTCCTCACCCAGAACCACTTTTCTAAGGGAGACCTACAAAGGACAAAAGTGCCCAGACATCATAGCTCCCTGGATCCTTGGGCCCCATCCTCAAACCCACCCATCACAATAAGGTGAAGAGTTGTGAGATTAGAAAATAATTAATAATAATTTAATTTCTCACAAAGATGAGAAGTTTCAAGGATTTTATCTTACCTTGATTGTGATTGTGTCATACTGGAAAAAAAGGGGAGAGAAAAACAAAAGAAAAATGTGTTAAAATGAAAAAATGTCTTTTTGCATGAATGATCAACACAGTCTGTTTTTTTTAGTGATTTAATAATAGAGAACATGTAGCATATTTTTTATCAAAATATTTTCTTAACCTAATTATTTACTTTTTCTTGCAACATTTAATTTGTTTATTTCCACAATGAAAGGTTAACTTAAAATAACTTAGTTTTGAAAAGTAATTGTATTAGTTGGAGCTTTTTATGGTAGAAACAAAAGAGGGAAGTTGAAATGCTCACCACTCCATTGGCAGGTCTCAGATCAGAGTCTAGACTAACCACTCTGAATTTCACTGGAAGAAATTCAACGATATTATTTGACATTTTTGCTTTTCTTTATAAATTCTACCACTGGCTTCCAAGACTCATATGTTCTGTTCAGGCTACAATATTGAATCCCTTATCCTGACATTAACATGGAGGTTATTCCTTCTAATTTGATTTAATTAAACACAGAATCTCACATAAAAGAGAAGTAAATCTCCACAAATTGTAAAACATTTTCCTATTATTCAGCTTAATATTTTTGGAGTCACTGCAGGCTAGAACAGGAAATAAAATGTCTTAACTGATATGACTTGGACAACAATATGGTCAGTTCCATAAACACCCAGTAAGTAAATGTAAAACTGCCACTTATACACTGGATGAAATCTGAGAAGTTGAACCTTATGATCTCAGTAAAAACAGATATGAGGAAGTTTTCACATCATCTTCATCACTGATCCTTATAGTTACCTGTCTGTTCAGGGTTGTAGATCGGTTTATCGGTTTGGATGAACGTTCTGGTGTGGCAAGCCTTGACCAAGACTTTCTTGACTTCTTTGGAACGATATCTGTGGCCTCTCACCAACACCTCTACCCTGAACACCTCATCTCTTGGCACTGAGGGAACCTGGGACAGAGGAACATTTGAGACATTAGGACAAACTGAATGTGTTGTTTTATAAATGTAAAGTTTTAATAAAACAAAACAAATAAAATTTTCTAAGATTAAAAAGTGCACATTATAATAACATGTTTTCAAGCATCCTTTGAAAAATAGGGTGGTTGGGTACTGACCTTAAACCTGTAGCATTTATGGAACCCGTGTTTGGTTCTTTTCTTCAGCAGAATCTTCTCACAGTTCTCGCCTTTCAAAGTGACAGTTATGGTTGTGCAGTGCCTTGGCTGTGAGAGACTCATACAGAACATGGCCTTAGATCCACCTTCAAGAACTCCAGGAATGTTCACCAGATAATACCTGCAGACAGATACATGCAAATGCCACCTGAGTGGATCTGACAGAGAGAAAACCTACTTCAACATATTAAACATATTAACTTACAATGGACAGGTACGGCCTCTGGCAGAGTGTTCAGCAGGACCATCAGCAGGACCATCAGCAGGACCATCAGCAGGACCATCAGCAGGACCATCAGCAGGACCATCAACGGCTATAGTAGCTGCTGTTTGGCCCACGCACATCCCACACAGCAAGGCGCACAGTATCCACATCTGAATCCCAAGAGGAGCCATGGCTGACTGTAATAAGCTTCAGAAATTCTGCCTCTTAAATAGTCAGCAGTCAAAGGAAACTCCACCTATCTACGCCCTGCAGCTCACACCCACTGCTGTCATCAGGTAACACCTTCTGCTCCATTTCAAGGCATCCAACAAAAAACTTGTATAAGATTAACTTACTTTAATCAAATATTGGACCTTTTCAAAACATCATTAACATTTTTTCCCCCATTTGATTTCTGTTTACCCTCAACCACATCTAAAATTAAAGTTTTTATGCTCATTGTAACTGACAAAGTGAAGTGATATGTAACAACTAAAGATACAAAACAAAATACTAAAGACTGAGTGTTAAACAGATTTAATATTTTAGTGATGAGAGAAAAACAATTTATAGGAAATAAAATGAAACTGATTCAGAAAAATCAACAAATGCTGGAGAAATTCTTGATCCTGCTGGTGAATAGAATATGGATAGTTACACAATATTTCAAGTATCAAACACAACATTTCCTTAGTACATAAAAATATTAATTAAGAATTATATTAATAAAAAACTTATTGTGGACACAAAGCTCACAGAGGCTAAATCTGGGGCTACAAGAATTGTATCTGTATGAGTTTTGCCCTTCCAGCATAAAGATATTTTACTTTAAATTGTCGGTTAAAATGATTTTCTTAAAATTAAATTTTAAAGAATCTTTTCAGCCATAGAGAAAAGAGCAAGTCGAAGCTTTCATTTTATATTTAAATACTTTTTTCTTATTTTAAAAACAATTTAAAATCTGTGGCTGATTTTCCAAGTTTAGAAAGTTACTAAAAAAGTAATAATAATAATAATAATAATAATAATAAAATAAGAGACACTTTCAAAAAATCTTAACAAAATCTTAAATAATTCTAGAATTAATTATAAAATTTCAAACAAAAAATACATTTGATTTGTTCCAGTGTCTTTATCAGTAATAAATAGCTTTATTCTCTCTATATATATTTTTAAAAACATACTGAAATTCCTCTAATAAGAGCTCAGTGTTCGTACAGGATTAACAGGAAGAAAAATATCTAGAACTTTATGAACATTAAATGTGTTCACCTCAACAAAACATGAAAGGCACACACGTGAAGTTTGTTTAATCTTTTATCTGTAAAGTTTGACATGAGAACATGGAATGTACTGTGTGGATGCAAATCAAATCATCTGCTTCAAACCTGCAGAATCTTAACAAGATTTGAAAGCAGGATGTTTTGTCATCAGTAAAGACATCTGACAAGGAATGAAACAGAAATGTAGACTGTATGATCATTGTTAAGCTGAATCAGCTGCTTGGAACTTCTATTTAATGTTCAACAGACAAAAAAAAGTCAAACTTGACAGAATATTCAATGAAGAAGTAGTTTTTTTGTGTGCATATATGAAAGTTAATCAGGCTGTTGCTATTTGTACTGAAAGTTTTTGTGTAATCATTCAGTGAGATAAACTTATTTTGTTACTGCTTTAATCTTAAACCCAACAGCAACAGAACACAGCATAGTTTCTCTGTCACATCCTTTCTGACTCGTAAAACATATTAGCATTTGATGCATTCTCATCCTGGACATAATATCTTTCAGTCTCTCCCCTCTGGAAGAAGACTTTGTCCACCAGGACCAGGACTGCCTGACACAGGAACAGTTTCACCCCCTCTGCTACTGGCCTATTGAATAAGGCCCAGTAAAACTCACTATATGTGTTACATAAACAATCACATGCCAATTCCCAACAGTTTTTTGAGCAATGCACAGACTTTTACACTATTGCACAGTTGGTTTGGTTCTGTAAATATTGCTGGATTCTTAATGATGTTATTCTTACTCATTCCTTATATTGTAAAAATGACACTTGGCAACAAACTAATTCTGTTTCTGATCAGACTAAAGTGATGTTGGATGTAAGAGCAGACTATTAGGTTTGTTTACGCATCGCAGCTCTGTCATCGCACACAACACGGTATTCACATGAATAGTTTGGATGCAGTGAGAGCCGCTGTGTGTCGTCATGATGCACTGCCCTACAGACCAGTTTAACCCTGGACATAACACGTATAACTTAGTTAATGCAGATAGTAAAGATTACTTATATTGAATGTATATGACAACCAAAAACAAAAAGTTGAATCTAATTACATAAAGCTCAGACAGCTTTACTTCTTTAAATGGAGATAAAACAAATAAGCTCGACAAACATTTTAAATGCTTTATTTCAGATCATTTTTATTGTATTTTATAATTCATTATGCTTGAACTGCACATGAACACATAGAATATACAGCTGTATAAAGACTGTGACCGAATGGTTCCACAAAAATAAATGTTGGCAGTGTCTTAACACAAAAAACAAGGAGACAAGATGTAAAGAGAATCAATCCCTTTTAGGTTGACATGATATACTCAGTAATGACCTCAGGTGTGTCCACACTTCATGCTTCAGGCTGCAAAAGAAAAATACCACAAACTACATTAAATACTAATAGTGCATAAAGCTCCCAATAACTAAGAACATTTTGATGCATTTATTAATAACTCTAAAGTGAGTTAATTGATATGTGTGAATAAGACACACGTGGGAGACACCTGTATTATCATAAACGTGCTTTACTCGCCATTTTTTTTGTCTAGCTGATCTAAATATCATTTAAAAACTATATTTAACCATAAACAGAATTAATGCGTCAGTTCTCATTCATTTTTTTTTGTGATCAATTTTTTATTAGTTTTTTATATTTTAGAGGTGATAACATCTTAACAGGTGTAAACATGTTATAGTTTTATACACAGATAAAGATATAGAAAACAAAGATAACACCTGTAGTATGACATAACAGAACATAACTAGGTCATCACCCCCCCCCTCCTATCCACCCCCACCCCCCCTTCCCACCACCCACGCCCCTCACTCCCACCCCTTCCAGGACCTACCCTCCCCTCCCATCTGGAACCCATCAATCGTCCATACAATCAGAAAAAAAAAAGAATAAGTTGACGATTATAATGGGGTAAATATTGCTTATATATAGATATATAGTCAATATTTACTTACATTGGTTGTTCTACATTTGCATAATCGTAAAACACGCAAGATTCCACACAGAACACATCCAGAAATCATCATAACAGCCATATTTCCCTTTTCCTCCCCTTTCAATCCTCCCTTCCCCCTTCCTTTTTTTTCTTCTCCCTTTCTTCCTTCTCCCTCTCCCCCTTCCCCTCACCCTCTCCTTCCCTTCATTCCTTTAAAAAAAAATAACCAACAAAATCTTGTGGTTAACCTATTCTTTTTTAAAAGAAAATCCTAATTCTGCTCATAGGTTTCTGAAGACACTAACTTGATTGAGTCTTGGGGTGGGGCTACACTTTCCTGCAGCCTCAACAACAAAAAAAGTTTCTTTATTTGTATCTTTGAAACAATTAGCCTCTTTGATTTGAATGTACGGGACTTATTTTGCACAGCAGTAAAACTCTAATCAATAGACTCAGAGGGGAGAAGGTTAAATTGTTGGAGCTATTAAATTTGGTGAGGATTATCATCAAGTTTATTGATTATACTGTGATATATTACCTTGATCATTGTATAGTATATTCTCTCTCAGCCCGGTCACCTAAAAGAGAAAAAAAAAGAACATGAGATTTATAAAGTTTCCAAGGTATTAAACAGTGTTTTGAGCTCTCTGTATGAGGAATTACTTGGCTGGTAGTAATCATAGAGGGTGACCACAGCTGGTTTGAGGTTCTGCACTGGGATCTCCTGTGAGAGCACCAGGCTGTGGTGGACTGGAATATCTTTCTGAAGCTGAAAGGAAGACAAAAACACAACATACTTGGTAACAAACTGACTGAACATTACATATGATTGTATGCTGTTCACTCCTCTCACCCCCTCTATGTACACCACAACATGTCCGTCCTTGTGTTCAACACGTTCAACCAGCAGAGCACATTCAAGCTGTGAGGAGATGAAAATTAGATGTTTCATTATCACTATGAGCTCACAAGCAGACAGATTATTCTAACTCACATCCTTCAAAGATTGTGGGTCTGGGACAAATCCTGACAGCAAAGTAATATCTAGGATCACCATGTTTGTCCTGATCTCGTTTCCATTGTACCTGGAACAGAACAATAAAATATGCTTTTTGTACATTGCTGAAATTATTTGTCCCTTTCAGATTTATTCTGTTTTTCCACTTAAATGTTTCAGATTAGCAAACAAATTTCAATCTGATAATCTTAGTAAATACATAATGCAGCTTTTAAATGTTAAATGTTTTTTAAAGGACAACTTACCCCCAAACCAAACCACTCTATGAATGAGTGTCCAATAGTCCTGTCTACATTTCTGGGTATTATTTTTTTGTTTTTTTAGGCAAATTTTAGTACAACTGTTGATTTTCTACCAAAAACCGTTCGTGGAGCGCCCTCTTCAGGTTAAAACGTTACACTGCATTTGAATTTGAATCAAGCGTTGCTATTGGCTGAGACCTTATTTTCTCTAAACGTGACGTCAGGATTCTGCCGTTATGGGATACAAAAGAGCTCGGTCTCAGTAGTGAGTGAGTTTGAACAGGAAGTGCATATGGCCGTTATCAGAGTTCATTTTAGTGTTTGCGACTGTGTGAAAACATGTTTTTTGCACATTACTGAATTATTTTCTCTTCATGCTGGGATACTTTGATCTATACATTGGACACCTCTCTGCAACAGTAGAGGGCAGCGGCCGCACGCAGCTGGACCTGATGAGGCAGAGTCACATGATACTACTCGAGCTAATCCAAATTTAACTTTTGTTTTGATCAACAACAATGTACCACTAAGAGACGGGCCTCGTGAAAAGTGTGGAAGCTTTACTTTCTTTTAGTATCTATAAGCTGCAGGTTAAATTACTTACTGAGACAGAAGTTTCAGAGTAAGTTTGGGTCTCAGAGAGGTATCATACTCTGGTTTAACTTCCACATTCAGACTGGTGACTTGTGGAGGAGGTGGGATGTTATAGTAATAAGCGAGCTGAGAAACAAGTAACAAAAGAAGGTTTAATAATCATGAAAAATGATTTTAAAATATTTACATGAATAATAAATCTTTTTCCAGTTTGTTTTAATTTGTTTTAAAAACATGAACGATACTTGCTCAGGTGATACTGTCACACTGACGCTGTCACCAACCTGTACTGAGGCACATGATGTTCCCTTCACCTCCACACTGTACTTTCCTTTAACATCACGCAACACCTTCTCCTGGTAGAGCAGTTTGTTGTCCTGATTCACATCAAACATCAGCTGTTCATTGGGAGCCTGTATTGTCACTGTACTTGAGCCTTGTGGACTGAACACTACACGGGAGTAGAGGGACAGAGCCTGAAGAGCAACCACTGTGTCCTACAGCACACAAAACAGACCAGGTGAAATTATGTGTGTGTTGCCAGTTAAGGTAATGAGCAGGTTTTTGGTGTGTGGGAGGAAACAGGAGACAAAATGCATACATGAACAGAGGAATCAAACAAACTCCATGCAGAAAGTTTGCAGCTAAGTGTTGAACCTATGATCTTCTTACAAGGTAATTGTGCTAATCACTAGTGACCCAAAGCAGCAACTGATTGAGACATTATCTTAACAAAAGCTCCTCTGAAATGATGGAATTGTTAAGAAAATAATCAGCGGAGTTCTGATCAAATCCATCTATAATGCAAACTTTATTGCTAAGCAAGAGTTAGACTTTCACCATGTGATTTTTAGATCTTATGTCAGTATTTCAAAAAATAAAAATCTAAAATAGAGATGTTTTTGTTCTCACAGAAAAACTAAAGGAAGTTAAATGCGCTCTCACAGTACTAACATTTTACATGTTCAGAAAAATGCTATAACGTTATGGGGAAAACATGAAAAAGCAAAATTACTGAGCTAAAAATGATCTTGTTACAAAGATAAAACCTGATTGGAGTACCTGAGTGGAGGAGAAACCTCCGTAAGGGTTCTGCTGACGTGACAGCCACCTAACAATGTTGGAGGCGTAGCCCAGGTCTTCAACACTGTGGGTAGAAGTGAGTTTGGCCATCAGCACATAGGAGCTGATCTCCACAGACAGAGAGGCTGATGTTTCTGTTGCTGTCTGAGACCAGTGGGTGAAACCTCCTAAAAACAGCCGACCACAAACACCATGTTTTATTTATTGTATTGAACTCTGAATCATCCACATCAGGAAGATTACTTACCTTGTTTTGTTGCAACTGAGTCCAGGTGCTTCAGAAGATGATCACGTGTCTCCATGTCTCCTGCTAGAGTGAAGACGTACGCCAGCAAAGCTGTAGTGTAGGTGTTGCTCAGGTCATGGATGGACGTTTTGAGACATGACAGACTCCGATTCACAGCAGGATCCTTTAAAATGGTTAAAGATAATTAGAACACTTTGTTAATAATGTAACAGCTGATTCTCCTTGTTTGAACATGGCTACAATCTTTATTTTCCTGCTTATAAGGTATGTGTTGTTTCATGTTGGCAGCCAGATTGTCAGCTCCTGCTACAATATTTCAGTGCCAAGTCACAGTTATATCATAATCTGTTTAACTCCATGCTCTAAACTGTTTTCCAGTTGTACTACTCTGCCTATTGCAGTCTAAAAACCCAAACATTGCAGGTATGTTTTTGTAAATGAATACTGTACCTACCCAGCATGTTTCAGCTAGAGGAGTCCTAATTTGCTGTACAATCCCCCTGGAGCTCAGACTGTGCACCCTTAAGCTCTAACTGGCTGGCTCGCCGGCTGGTTGGCTATTTTTTTTATAAAATTTTACCTATCAAAAAAACGTTCCCATGACAGGAACACTAAATATGATGCTATTTTTACTTTCTTTGAATTATCAGAGTGAGAGGTGAATGTTTGGAAACACCCAGAGGAGGAGGACCCAACAATGGCCGATAAGGACCCAGAGGACTTTACATTGAAAATACCAGGGAAAGATCATATCATTATGCTTAAATAATTAACAGGACACACTCACCATAAATAAGAATACTCTAAATGACATCTCATTATGAAATAAGTTGTCAATTTGCACTATGGTTGCATTTTTTGACAGGGTAGCATGAATCGTCAGAACACCGGCTTTGCAACTCATTTCAACGGGTGTAGCCTTGCTGATGTTTGCTCTGTTTTTAGCTCTTTCCCTGTCTTTCTCTCACACTTTCATTGCTGTTTTCCTTTTTCTTTCATGTTCCAACATGATGACAACGAAAAGTGAACTCCGGGCACTGAGCTGAAAAAGCTAACTACTAGCCATTATGGGAGTGAATAGCAACTGCTGCTGCAACAAACAGCTGTAAAGGAACCACCCTATCAAGGCCACGACTCAAACCCCTGAAGTTGCTAAGTGTATTGTTGGGCCATCGGAAGCGTCCAGAGTGATGCCTAATATGAAGCTGAACTTGTTTTTCGGTTAGCATCCACTTGGACAAGTTTTTAAACAGTAGCTTAAAGTTTTAAAAGTTATTTAGTAGCCTACTGCTTTAAATCTTTTTGAACATTTCTTACATTTTTTTGTAACCATGACTCTTTTTCTATTTTTATTCTGGTTTGGGTGCTGTGCTGATTGAAGGATTTTTGTTTAATTTGTCACTTTTTTGCTATTTATTATGATGTGTAACCATAGCAACAAAAAAAAACTGTTGACAAGAAAGACCAGGTAATGGACATTTCTATGGCTCAAATTATGCTAAAATCGAGTCCTCAAATCCTTGATAAGATAAAAAGAAGAAGACATGGATGCAGAGCAGGAGTAAAGTGACAAATGTCAGATCTCTTGTTAATAAGACTGAAAAGCTTGAAACATTTTTGAAGATGCAGCCAGAGATTTGAGGATGCACTTTTATGTGTTCCACTGAGATGTTGCTTAAGGAGCAGATCCACCAGTGAGAATGAAATACTGGATTTGTTTTATGCAAATATCAGGCATAAGGCAGACCTTAATCTAGTATTTTTCTACTGTGTATAAACCCAATGTTCAGAGGCAACTTGTAATCAAAAGAACCCTGAGGAGGTCACAGGAAGCTGAAAACTCTTCAACAATGTTTTGAGGCTACGACTGTGATGAGCCACATGGAGAGGACATCAATGGTGTGATTGAGTGTGTGACTGACTATTTAAACATTGACAACAGCATCCCCACCAGAACAGTGAAGTTCTTCTCCAGTGTTGTGAAAGAAATACTAAACAAAAAAAAAAAAGAGCTTTTAGGCAGAGAGAAAGGGACATTTTGAGAAGAGTACAAAGAGAACTTAAAGTCAAGATTAGAAACAACAAAGAGGTATACATGAAAAAGCTGGAAATCAAGCTCCAGCAAAACATAGTAAGAAACGTGTGGTTAGGGATGAAGAAAATCCCAGGCTTTAAGCAGAAGGAGGTTCAGTTAGATTGAAGTCTGGATGGAGTCAATGACCTGAACATGTTCTTCAACAGGTTCGGTTTAGAAACAAGTTCAACATCTTCCTCTCCTGCATAAACCCAAGCAGACCTGCCACCCTCCCTTCACCCCGTCAGAGGAGTTCAGCAAGGAGAAGCATGGAGAAGGACTTCCGTACGGCTTCGAGGAGATTTGGTCCGTCATCCGACATCTCAGAAGGGTGAAACAGTGCACTGCAAACACAGTTTATGGTGCTGGTGGGGAGCTGCTGACCTTGACTTGTGACGGAGCTGGTCCCCTCTTCAAAAAGGGGGACTGTAGGGTATGCTCAAAATATAGGGGGGCTCACACTTCTAAGCCTCCCTGGGAAGGACTATTTGGGGGTTCTGGAGAGGAGGGTCCATCAGATTGTCAAGGCTCAGATTCAGGAGGAACAATGTGGTTTTCGTCAGGTATGATAGGAATTCGCCCAACTGCCCAACAATACCACCATTGTTAGACAGAGTATTAAAGTAAATGATTAAACTGATGTCTTTTATTTAATAAATCCACAATAAAAAGAAAAATAGAGTCTGGGGAACACGTG
Source organism: Pachypanchax playfairii (assembly GCA_006937955.1). Classification (NCBI taxonomy): domain Eukaryota; kingdom Metazoa; phylum Chordata; class Actinopteri; order Cyprinodontiformes; family Aplocheilidae; genus Pachypanchax; species Pachypanchax playfairii. The sequence goes on from SSNP01000052.1 coordinate 2,349,889, forward strand.
TTGTTATTGACTTACATCTGAGGACATTTTCATCTCCAAGAAGGCAGCAGTTATGTAAGCACTTAGTGTCACTTCATCAGATACACCACCCTGCAGAAACAAAACATCACAGTGACTCTGATTTAAGAGCTGAAACAGTAGAAGGTTCATGTGAACATGTTGAAAGTTACAAACATACCTTCATTCTGTTGTTAAAAAGTGTTCCCAACTGTTCAAAACAACCATTTTCACGTTGTTTTTGTTGTAACCAGGTCTTTGATTGTTCAATTTTTGTAGGGTCAATGTAGATGAAAGACTGAGCTTTAGAAAAAGATCTCACTACAAAAGCAGTCAGCCTGTTGAAAAACAAGCACAGTTAACATGTAATGAGTAAAATCAATCCAAAAATAACAAACATTGATTGACAAAATGTCAAGTTATAGCATTAGCATAGCATTTTTTTTTTGTTCTTTTTGAGTATTTCTTGCTACTTTTTTCTTCTGAAAATATTATTTTTAAAATACTTTTTATTTTGATTTGGGCACTGTGCTGATTAAGGTTTTTTTTGTTGCTCGATTTGTCACTTTTTTGCCACTTGTTATGGTGCGTAACCATGGCAATGAGAGACTTGTTTACAAGAAAGAGCAGCTAACGGACATTTCTAAGGCTGAAATATTCCTCAAATTGAAACGCCGGATCCCTGATGAGCTCGAAGGAAGAAGACGTGGATGCAGGGCAGGAGCAAAGTGAAGAGAGAGAAAGAGGAAGTTAACACCTTCACTTCCATCAGTGATATTGACAAAAGTGAGATGTCTTTGCTACTTGAAACTCTGTGGAAGACCAAGCCAGAGTATCAGGAATGCAGCATCATGTGTTTTACTGTGACATGGCTAAAGGAGCATACCCCGGACACCAGTATGTTTCTGTCTGTCTTTCAGACTGATTTGAAGAGGAGTGGCAAAAGAAGAGGTGGTTGTCAGCTGATCACATCTGAAGTCACCTGTTGGGGAAGCAGCATCAGAGCAAGTGACATAAAGAGATTGAACAGATTGATAAGGATGACTGGTTCTGTTCTGATCTGGATCCTCTTGAGTTGATTGTCCAAAGAAGAATGAAGAAAATAATGGAAAAACCCTCATCCTCTTCACCACCAAGTAACTCAACAACAGAGTGTCTTCAGTCAAAGACTTCTTCAGATCCGCTGCAGCACAGACTGCTACAGGAGACCCTTCTTGCCCACAGCTATAACCTTCTACAATGGCTCCCTAAAGAAGAACTGAGCTACAACAACATTTAATTTCCCTTCAGGGATTAATAAAGTATTTTTGATTGATTATTATGGACTAAGTGTAGTTTATTTAGTACCACTGAATATGTTGTGTTAGTATGGATGGAACACAGCAAAAACACTTTCAATGAGTTATTCAACAAGCATTAGATCCCGTTTTTGCTGCAACAGATTCATATTACTGAGATACTCTTATACAGTATAAAAGGTTTGTTTCTGGGGTAAATAGTATGATTTGATTAACAGCATATTTTTACTGATTGATACTATTCTTACCAGGTGTTTCCTGGTCCTGATCCAAATGTGCTGTATCCACCAGCAGAGTCTTTGTAGTTCAGTTGCCTCTGGTACCCTGAAAAACATTTCAAAAAGTTGAAACACAATGTGGTAAAATAATTCCTAATCACACCTAAATATCTGGAGGTATTTTTGGTAACATCATATGTAGGATTTTCCTTTAACTTGCCAGAGTCTTTAATTATTTGACTCTCTTGTTATTGTAATATTAAACTGAAGGAGACTTGCCACTAGTTAAGAAGTTTGATGCCTTTTCTTTAATTGCTGGGGTCAGCTGTTGAGTACTTTGTAGGTATTCAAGAATGTAAATGTTCGGGGCCAGTAGAGCCATGTTCTGCTCGCCGCATCCATACGGCATCTGCAGCAGTCCATCAAGGTTCTTCAGGGCACGGCCGAGAATATCACCTATACAAAAACAGATTCACTGAAAGGAAGCATTAACAGACTAACTGCATGTGCAAAACAGATTCACCAGATTACCAGTGATTTGGGGGAAGAAAACAGGATATTGAAGTCAGTTTCATTTATCAAAACAAGTTTTTAACTTTTCAGATTACAAAGTAAGTTTACCAAGGACTGATACTGTTGCACGAGCAGAACCCTCAATCACATTTTCAGGGAGTTGTATCTCTGTTTCTTCTGTTACAGCTTCTCCTGTGTACCGACAAGAAGAGTCATTAATAAAAGAAGGGCATTTACAGAAGGGCGTTTCTTGAACAAAGTTATAAAGGGTCAAAGAATCTTAAATGGATTGAAAACACACTGGAAATATGTAATAAAAAAGTTTTTTTTTTTAAATATGATCAATTCTGATCAGTTTTTCTATTTCTTTGAAATTGCATTTAAGTCTGTGCCTGGTCTAAATCTTACTAACCTTTGGAGCAGAGCAGCCAGTTATGCGTTTTTGCAACTTCGATTCCTTCAGCCTGAGGGAAAGTGACAGGATATAATGTTTGCAGTGGGTGATGGGGGCAATTTATTCAGTGAATATTATTTCAAAATCCCTTGAAATGCCAAAACATGTTGTGAGGTCTTAATTTTTTGTCATTATCATATTAAGCGATACCAACCTTTACTATGAGAGAACGTGTTACAACATCTCTGCGGCCCCTTTCTGGAATGCTCACAATCTCGTTGTCACAGGGGATGTCAGATGAAACAGTTTCAGCAGTTACAGTCACATTCACAACCCCTAAAAAGATCAGGATCAAATTTAAGCTCCTTAATTCTTCAGTTAAAAAGATAAAATGAGATATGCTGAGAGAGAAGGACATCACATCCTCCATCATATCACTCTTGAATAGTTCCAGCAGTGTAAATGAGAGTCTGGCCCTCACCTAAAGTTGTGGGAGTCATAGTCCAGCTGAGGGTCTTCCGCCCCTTGTCACATAGACAGGATGTGTACTGGTCACTAGAGAGAGGGGTGAGGGTGAAATCTGAGGAGACGGTTGGTGTCACTTTGATCTAGTTTGGAAAAATAAAAATTTTAATAAAGTATTTCTACAACTACAAAACTACTAATTTAAGTATCTTTGATATCCAGTTCAATTCAACAGCTTAACTGCCTACATGAGCTGGGCACTGGACTAAACATTTTTCAAACCTTTAGGCTCGTGAAGGGGGAGCTCTCATGCCCAGATTTGACCTACCCAGCCGTGTACATCATAGTTTCCTGAGGTGAGTGGAAGATGATGTGCCTGTCTGTCCTCGCTGTCAGTGACGTTGAGGATGTTTATATATATGGATTTCTGATATCAGGATTTCTGCTGATGGAGCTGGCAGTTGCCTGGCATATCGACAAATTCTAGAAATATGTGATGGATGGGCCTAATTTGGTGGCTCTTAGACTTGGGGTTTTGAGAGGCTTCACCGCAAACTTGATGTGATTCTAGAGCAGAACCACAGGCTGGGTGCGGTGCTGGATCTCACTGGAATGATTGGTGCCAACTTCGAGCAGCTGCAGATTCACCTCGGCAAAGAGAAGTGATTGTTTGGCTTGTTTTAATGTGATTTGGTCTCATTTGACTGTTTTAGATTCACCATTTGAGTGGCCAAAGGGACTCAAGGCTGTTTGAAATTTCTTCAGTCTGCCCTAATCTGTCTTATCTTATTATGGCTCGGCCTGGAGGTCAAACACTCAAAATTCGCCTGAAGAATGTTCTGAGAAGCCACTCTGATCCCCCTCCCCTCTCCCATCCCTCCCTTTGTCCATGTTTCATTATGGCCTTAAAGTTGGAATTTTCGGTTTTTGTGTTTGGTTCAATCAATTTTAACTCTCTGTAAAAATTTGGTAAATTATTTAGTGTTGACATTACGGTTTTTGAGGTCTGTTACATTCAGTTTTAAGATACTGTGGTGACAGTAGCATCTTAACAATCTAAGATTAAAAGGAATCAATTGATAACAAAATGTTGCAATTGATCACTGTTTTTTTCCTGAGGTCAATGACATCTTCATGTCAAATGACTAGTAGTATTAACTCTGATGCTGATACATTTAATATAGCAGAAGCAGAACCGATACAGCATGAGTATACCAGTATCACTGATGTTATAAAAATCTTTAATGAGCTGTTTGACTGGTAGAAGGAAACCAGGAGATTTACTTTCCCTTTCGATATGGCATGGAGAGGTAGGCACATTCAATATCCTGCACTGGGATAAACACAAGAGCCTTTAAAAAGTCTGGCTGTCAGCTGACCTCTTCCTTGGTTTATCATAAGCCCAAATGTGTAATGATAAAGCTGTGTGAGTTCATGAGGTGAGTCTGTTAAGATTAGTAAATCGCCCAAGTTTTCAGGTGTTCAGATTCCCTGAATTCTGATAGGTGAAATACGATCTTTTGACTTGCTGTCTGAACAGAATGCGTCTTGAATGTGTCACGCATGCGCATTAGCAGGAACAGTGCCTCCTTGCATTTAGCGCTGAGATTTTTTATTTTTCTTTGGCATTGGAGCCAGGTTTGTTTAAACCTGTGTTCTGGTATTTCTTTGGAAATGTTTTTAAAAACATTGCGGTTCCGATAATACCCCCCCCCCCACCCCCGAGTTTGGCCTCAACAGAGCTGTCTCCCTAAATATTAAACTCAGAGACTTCAGTTTCTTGCCATTAACTGTTCTCTAAGTCATCTGCCGTTACTGTTGTTTACTTTTTGATCCCGCGTCCTCGACGCAGAATAGTCACGTATGGCACGTATTGATGACATATGGGTCGGATGGAACATAGACATGTAGATTGTCTATGGGATGGAACACGACCTGGCGGTTCAGACTGAAGTCACATGCCAAAAGATCAGATACGTATCGGATTTAGGACCACATTTTGAAGTGGCCTGGGTCGCATTTGAAAAAATCGGATCTGTGTCATTCAGACTGTCAAAAAAAACAAAACAAATACAGGTCACATGGGAGCAAAAGGATCTGATTTGGGTCACTTCAGCCTGCAGCCTGAATGTAGCCTAAATTTACAGGTAAGTGTTCATCAGTATCCAACACATGTTGAATGATTTGGTGATGGACATTTTGGGTGTGGACATCTCTTATGCTCAGACCAAGAAGAGATAACCAGAGAGACTCAGTGCCAAGGTTTGAATGTTTTCTAGGCCATGATTGAAGGCATAAAGTTCTGATTATTTGAAATTATTATATTATCTCTAGAAGTGCTAAAGCTGATCTGGTCTTCAGGCTGTCGCAGGGCAACAGTGTCTCTATGAATGTGTTAACATGGTACTGTTTCTGTAAAATAATCTCTTACCATGATGCAACTGGTCAAGTAGTTGAAGACTGTTGCTTTTAGTTCAAACTTTTCTCCTCGGATGATGGAATAAGGCAGGGTGAGCTCCAGAAAGAACGGTTGGAAGACTGTGAGTTTTTGACGAGGAGCCAAACCAAAACCCTGAGGTGACAAACAGAAAGTCTCCGTCTCCCAAGTGGTGATGGTGTCTGGGACAGTTATGGATACATCCTTTGTTCCAGAATCTCTGGAATAGTGAATACACAAACATAATATGTGAGATTACAAATCTCACTAAAATAAACCCTAATGAAGGAAATAATAATTGTAACGTTTTATGTGTGGCTGGACTTGCAAGCACTGAGACAACAGAAGTGACGAGTTTAAAAAGGTTTTGTAAAGTAGGCTAATGATGGCATAATGTCAGCAGGAACCAAGGAACCAGCAACAGTTAGCTTCTCAACTGTGATAGAAAACAAATTATTAGCATCAAGCAGATTAACTGGAAATAAGTTGACATGGACTGACTTGTTACCATTTTTCTCTCTTTGTAGCAGGTACTGTGAGTGAGGAGAACAGCCATCTAGTTGGTGACATCCAAGGAGTGCAATCCAAATGAGTATTGGACAACCTTTTGGTTGTTTCACTGTATTTAAGGTATTCGGGTCTCTAGGGAGTGTTTTCCTGTTTTTTCTCCTTTGTCTTATTTTACCCCTTTTTATCTTCACACAGTTTTTTCCCCTTTTCTTGCTTCTGTTCTTTATTCTTCAGGTAAGTCCTGGCTGTTTCCTGTCACCTCTGCCCACTGGTAAGAATGCTGCAGCAGCAGTTTAATTTGGTCATAAAGTCACTTAGCGTTTCCCCCTCATCTGCCACCCAACTGCCAACCATTCTTATGGTGCATTCACACCGGCCACTTTGTCAACATCAAGCAACGCTGATAACGCTCCAAATTTGACGTTTGAAGATGAAGCTCATAACGCCTGCCAGTCAGAGCGCATAGGCGTTAAAGCTCATAAAGCCTGACCGAAAAAGAGCGCGAAGGCGGGGCTTCCTTTGTTATCGGATGTTCAGAGCTATTGCGGATCATATTGAGACAGTGGCTTGGATTTATTTACTTCATAGATCTAGACAACGTTGACATCGGGTGCATCAGCGCCATTTGTGGATACACCCCATTCTTCAGATGCGTTCTGAGTTTGGTGAGTTTAACCATTTGCTCCAGGAGCTACCTTTGGATGAGGTTAATTTATCTTCCATTTTGGCTGATCCCGCTTCTTTCCGGCTACGTGCTGTGACATCTTACGTCACTACGATGAGACGCTCTGATTGGTTGACATGCCGCTTCAAGAGCGTTATCAACGTCAAAAGTTCAGCTAGCTGAACTTTGAGCTTTTCTAGCTTTTCAAGCGTCAACGCCTGAAAAGCTTGAAAAGTTGCCGCTCATAACGCTCACTAAGCGCCGCAGAGCCGTTGACGTCTGTCTGACGCCCGTGCACCATAGACTTTACATATAAACTTGCCGCTTATAAGGTTGATGGTTGGGCTGGTGTGAATGCACCATAATTCTTTCACACCGGACGTTTGTAAGCGTCAAACAACGCTCCCAAAGCTTCCAGTTTGACGCTTGTACATTGAAGCTTGTAACGCCTGCGTTGCTTGGAAAAGCTTGCAGGAAAAGCTTGAAAAGCTGACACTGCCAATGCTCACAAAGCGCCACAGAGACTCTGACACCACTCCGATGAAATCTACCATAGATTTTACAGGTAATCTTGACGCTCCTGACGCTGCCGCTTGGGCTGGTGTGAACGCACCATTGTTATAATGAAGAGGAAAATAATCATGTTTCTCTTTTTGGTGTTTGATTTTCTTCTGTAATTAAATTTTTTGTACACAAGAGGGCAGTGTTGTGTCAGAAGCTTTGGGTGTGGTCACCTTGCCTTCAGGTAGAGAATGTTAATTAGTTTTACCAGACAGCTGATTCTTTTGTTTGCCTCAGTTTCTTTGTATAGTGTTTGGATACTTCTGGTATGTATGGTTATTTATTTTGTAAATTATCAACAGAAATCTGAATTATTTATTTGAGATTTTATTTATGAATGTAAACTTAAAGTCTTAATTTTACTTAAGTTTCAGCTGCTTTTATTAAGGCATTGACCTTGTTAATTGAGACAAGTATGTGCAAATATTTGAATTTAATTTCTGTAACTTTTATTTGTTTAAGGTTATCAACCTATATGTCATCAGTCAATAAAAAGACTAAATGAGTGGAGTTGTCCAGTGTCCTCTGTTGGGTGCCGTGCCTATTCTAGTTTAGGCAAATGAGGAAATAACTCGACAACCATTAAGCTGAAAATAAAGAAGAAATCCATCAGAGAGATAGTGGCCAAATTAACAGTTTGGTATATTCTGAAAATAAAAAGCGTACTGGTGAGCTCGGGAACTCCAAAAGGCCTAGATGTTCATGAATGACAGTTGTAGATGATTGCACGATCTTTTTCAAGGTGAAGAAAAATCTTTTCACAACATTCACCCAGGTGGAGAACATTCTCCAAGATGACGGTGTACAAGTATCTAAGTCTACCATAAAGAGAGGACTTCATGAGAGCAGAGGGTTCACCACAAGGTCAAACCATTAATCAGCATCAAAAATCCAAAAACCAGATTAAACTTTGCCATAGGCCATCTAAAAAAAAAAAAAAAAAAAAAAAAAAAAAAAAAAGAAAAAAAGCAGCTCAGTTCTGTAACAGCTTTCTTTGGACAGATGAAACTAAGATCAACCTGAATCAGAATGATGGGTAGAAGGAAGTATGGAGAAGGCTTGGGACAGCTCATGATCCACAGCACATCTTCTGTAAAGCATGGCGGAAGCAGTATGATGGTGAGGGCGTATCTGGCTTCCACTGGGTAACTAGTTTTTATTGATGATATGACAGTAGACAGAGGCAGCCAGATGAATTCTGAAGTGTTTTGGGATCTATTTTCTGCTCAGATTCAGCCAAACGCAACAAACCTAACTTTTTTGATAATGTAACATTTGCTAAATCTGGTCACTCAAAATTCTCAGTATTTAAATATTTCTAAATTTGTAAAGAGGCTAATGTAAACCTTGTACATTTTTCATTTGGAAAACACATTTTCTAAATTAACAAAATTTCTTTGAATAAAATTTTAATAATTTCATTGTTTTAAGAGACAACAGAATGATGGTTGCATATAGACTAAATATAATCAAAATCTGTTATATTCTTATGACCTGAAGGTCCCATTACAAACGACGCTCACCCCATTTCCACCAGGTCCCATATCCAAGTTTCGGGGAAGAAAGAGCGAACTGTCTCTATTGGTCCAGGGCTCGCAGGAGGGGCTACTCCGCTCATGCCCATTCCCAAAACTGGTGTATTCATTCTTGAATATTGAACACCATATCTTCCTTCAAGACCTGAAAAAAGTCAACATAAACAGTGACACAAATCTTTATTTTGACAAAAAAAAGTAATGCTATTTGACAAGTAAAAAGAGAAGTTTTTATCATGGTACCTAGATGATATTGTCTTCCTTTAAATCGGAGACATGAAGGCATTTGTGTTACCAAGTTAGTTGCCATCTTCAGTCCCACATTCTGTACAATCCAGCAACACACAAACCACATGATAATGTTTATTACATGTACAACATCAAGGACAGTTATTTATTAAGGTTTTATGTCACATAATTTCTCGTGAAGACATACCTGGAAAACACTGTGGGCATCGTTCTTGTCATCATTAGGATAAGGCAGAACATATCTCTTTGGCCTCACATGTAAACATTCTGTAGGGTCTTGAATCTGATATGGTGTATGTGATACTATCCTCACAGGCAGCAAGTTAAATATCTGAAAGCAAAAAAAACAAACCAACATGGTGAAGAGAGCTATAAGCTTCAAAAGGAATTTTGTTCTGGGATGTTTGAGCAACATGGCAAAATAAATTAAAGGCTTCCCTTTTGATCTTAAAATATGAAAAATATCTTATCCAGAAGATGGTAGTAACCTTATCCGCATCCAGAATCTTTGGTTCTTTGATGAGGACACTCTGATCGATGGCACTAACACCACACCAAGAATTTGGCTGGGCAGTCAGCTGCATTTTGGTCTCTTCTCCTGGTACAGCTGAAGCTGGAGAAAACTCCAATGACACCTGATAGACAATCACAGAATAAATGAATCTGATGTTATCTGTACTTGAAGTGGACAGTGACAAAAATAGCTATTAGCTATGGCACAGATAAATATTTTAACTACCTAACTTTCTGAATCTAAAGGTACCTGTGATTCTATTTTGAAGGTTTTTTGTGCTTTCTGTTCTCTGCCTTATTTTTATTCTGTATTTTAGTCTGTATTCCTGGTTGTGTATTTTATTTTTGGCTTTGGTTTAGTATTTTTTCTGCCCCTGATGAATTTTCATTACCACTTTCCCTGGGTTACATATTGTTTTTTGCTTTATCCGTTCTTTTTATCACTTCTGTATCTATTCCATCCTATTATCTTTATACTTGTTCCTGTTTTATTGTTAGTTTAGAAGGTTGTTTATTTTCATTCTAGTGTTTTGTGCATTTTGTCTTCAGAGTCTTTTAGTTTTCTTAGTTTCCCCAGTTGTAATTTATTTTCCATTTGTTACATTATTTTTCCCAGTTGCTCTTTTTGTGATTTTTCTGTTTCTTCTATTTGGGATTACCCCCACGTATACGGCTCAAAAAAAATAAAGGAATTACGAAAATAAGGCATCCTAGATCTGAATGAATGAAACATTCTTGGTAACCCTTCCTTTTACAGTCCCCTAATTACTAAGAAATGACCTCGTGCATATAGAAAATCTTGGTGTGTAATGGGTAATTACCATGTGCATTAAGTGGGTAAATATAGTGAAAGTAAAGCAGAAATTACTCAGCATTTACCTGATACATATATGGAAAATTATAGCACATATGGGGTAATACCACATGTAATAAGTAGGCAAATACAGAGGAAGTACAGCTGGATTTACTAAGACACACCTCCACTCCATCAACTCAAGTAAGTTGGGATCAGTTTAGATTTGTGATAATTTGGATATAATTTTCTTCCTCCATAGGAAAGTTGGCAACTATTTTGTAGAAACACATCCTCTATTTCTTATCAGTTGAAGTGATCCAAGGTTTATTTTGGTAACAGCCCATGTGTAATAAAGTGATATCTAAAACTAATATAATATAAAATTAATATAAAACTAATATTTTCATAATGGAGTGACTGAAACTAATGTCAAGGGTACCACTGATGGACATAAAAATACTGAACAAAAAAAAAAAAAAAAAACCTTTAAAAAGTGCAACTAGACTGTTTAGATACAGTATTTAAACACCAAACCTTTAAAATACTGTTGCCTTTTATAAATGTTCCATTTGTTTTTTTTTTTTCCTTACTGACCTTATTAGGAAAACATTTCTCAGTGGAGAAGTCGGCACTGTGAGCTATCACAGTCTTGCTGGGGAGGACGGCGTAAACCACAACCTGGACGTCTGGTGCCATGTCTGGAGACACTGTCAGCTTCAAGGACAACTCGCCTTCATTTACTGAAAAAGGGCAATACACCTTATATTTAAATAACCTTAATCAAATAAAAAAATCTGTAAATATAATCAAAATGTCATCCGTTTTAGTGCTTTACAAATCTACAAATTAAGAGAAATTGTAAATTGTAAGAATCTGTAAAGACAAAGTACCTGATTTATCTTCCATCTGAATCCGTTCTTGTCCTTGAAAAACAATAGCTCCTCTAGATAGCACCTTAACATTTTTAGAAAAAAAAAAAAAGAAAAATAAAGTGGTAAATCTTGCCTTTTTTCAGGACGGGTTAGAAATGACACGAGGAAAAATGTGTTTAATTTTGGGAGTGATCTTGATCACTGTCTGGATCCAGTAATTCTTCTAATTTTTTATAGTTCTGTATATTTTTAGTTGGTTGGAGTGAAGAATATCTTAAAAATTAACAAGCTAAAGGTGAAGGAAACTTTAAAATCAGTTCATTACACGACCCAATGAGGATCTATGGATTTACTAATCTGATCTTGACAGCTGACAGGACATGCCTGTTTGCGTCCACAATGATATGCCACAGCTTTTTGGTATTCACTTGCAAAATCTTCTAGTTTCGTAAAGGTCTTCAGCATCCTGCTATCTTCAGAATAAATGGAATGAAGCCTCATTTATCAGTATCCTCTATTTGATCCTTTTTTCAGCTCTTCTGATGAGTCACTGTACTCTAAAATTAATTTGTAACATTTTTTAATTTTCCAGGAAAAAAAGATTTTAACATGTAAATGTGTAAGAAGCAGCCATTTCCATTGAATATGTTTTTCGTTCTTACAGGCTGTAGTGTTTATGGCAGGGGCCCTCAGATACAGGCCTCAAGGGCCCCTATACTGCATGTTTAGATGGTCTCCAGTCTGGGCTGGCTGCCAGACGCTGGCCAGCCCTCCAGGACCTCCAGTCCGCTGTCCTCATGTCAGCTTTTTCATTTTATCTTATTAAAAAGTACTTATTGTATATCTGAGACTCCCATGTTCTCCTGCATTTGGAGCGTCATGACAACCCCAGGTTGATCAGACAGAGAGGGGATGGTAAAAATGATGCTATTGTCATTCCCTAAAATAATTCCAGTTCAAGTCTTAGATCAATGTACATCGTTTTCTTGTTGAACCATCTGCCGAGTTTTGAAACATAATTGGCTCCATGGAAGACCAAGGATGCTCCACCATTGAAAAAATCTGAAGGAAGTCAAACTGGAGTTTGCTAAAATACATGTGAATGAGCCCTTTGAATTGACAAAACTGGAGCTTCCTGATCAACAATGTGTTTTTAATTTTTCTAGTGTGTGTTGCGGTAGAGTAGCAACAAATGTTGGTCTGTACTTAGAACCAAATAGCTGCAGTTGCTCAAGCTGACACCATTTTAAAACTTAATATCAGTATTCACTGTGCGTTAGAACTGGTGAGAAACTACTTACCAGATATATGACATAAGCAGAGCCCTGGGGTTCCTGCACAAATGTGTACTGAACAGAGATTTCTTCTTCTTTGTCACAGGGAAGTGGTGCATCTCTCTTCTTTATCATCAGAGAGCTAACAGTTTTAGTATCATCAGAAGGTGGTTGGGAAATGGACACTTTGTGGAATCCTGATTCATAGAAAGTCGTTCTGTATCCAGGATATTCCAGAGTTGGTGAGTTGCTAACCTGTTTTTATAAAAAAAAAAAAAAAAAAAGAAAAAAAAGAGCTCATGATAGTTTAAACATAAACTGAACTTTTATTTAACTGTAATTCTTTTACACCTGAACAGCATTTCAAAAGACGATGGCCATTCCTTATGAGCTGTTACATTTAGTTCATGGAAGTGATGGATTGTGAGTGATTAAAGCACACTGTTGTTTTGCAGCTGTGTTTTACTTACATGAAGATGGATGTCTCCACTAAGCGATTCTGTACTAAGAGAGAAGGTGGCAACACCATTGCTGTCAGTTGTAAGATTCTGCAGTAACTTTGCTGACCACCTTTGACCCTCAAACAGGTACAGCTGCATGTCAGGAATGGGTGTGTCATTGTAGTGGACAGCTTTAACCTGTTGAAAATACAATATTGTATCACTGAGACTGCATCAGATGTGGCCTGCTCTGTGTATAAAGTATCATGAAAAAGTAGAGTCATAGTGTTGCACTCACTTTTCCTTCTACTGTTGATCCTTGCTCATAAATCTTTGGAGTGTCAACAAAAGAAATTTTTCCAAGGGAGTATGATAACCCTAATTTCTTTGCTTGTTGATGTGAAATGCCTGAATTTTAAAAGTTCTCATGTTACAACAGTTTTCTCTCAGTATCATCACTATAACTCATCTTAAGAATATAGAAATAGCATAGATGAAGACTCACCTGTACCCTCCTCCTCCACTGTGGCACTGATATGAAATTCATCTTGCACTGCCTTTTGGTCAATTTTGGTGAAAGTTGACATTTGGAATTCAAAAGTAGCACATCCTGTGTTATCTGTCTGGAAATTCCAAAAACAGAAAATGTCAAATAGAAAATAATATGCTGCATGGTGGCGCAGTGGGTTGCACTGTTGCCTTGCAGTGAGAAAGTCCTGGGTTCAAAACCTCCCCCTGTCTTCCTTATAAGTGGTATATATGTACATTTATGAGGCTTAAATGTCATTAAGCAGAGTTGTATGTGCACCGGGGAAAGAATTTCATGTGTTCAGGGTTTTGGGGAAACCTGTTGACGTTGCTTTCTAGAGGGCGGAAGAGAAGAATAAAGACAAACATTCTTTTACTAAGATGTTTCTGGGCTTTTTCCTACCAATGACCTCCATTCTGTAACATAATCAGTAACAACCAACTTGTACCAAATGTTACATACACAAGATTTCCAATCAGATGACTGATTAGCAGCACCTGAGAACATGCATAGCAGTCAGTTGGCCATGTTGGACTGATCTGGATAGGACCCATGCAGCCCAACCTCACGTCAAGTACGACTGCATTGGTCAATTTTAAAAATGACACTATATTCCGTATGCAAACCCTATCTGCAACCCCTAACCTTAACCGTTCTGCTTTTTAATGTGAAATTTTTGGTTTTACATTGTGTGCATGTGTATCTTTACATTTTAAAGCTAACCGTTGCACTAAAATGAGACATATTGCTGCTGAATTTTTGTTTTGTTCGGCTTAACAGAGCGAAACAGAGCGAAACCTCGCACGTGCGTTTTGTCAGCTCCTCTGGGAAGGTGCGCACATGCGTTGTTGGTGGTAAGTCTCTGCGGAGCCTGGAAAATGCTCCGACAGGTCTTATTTTTGGAGCTTTCAAAATTGACCTATATGGTCGTATAATGTACGGAAGTGTTGGAGCCATGCCATTTGGTAACTTCAAGTTGGTGTTCTGTAAAACCAAGTTGCAGCAATATTTGGAGTGACCCCATCTCCAAACTGAAGGACGAGAGAAGGAAGAGATTGCCTCTTGATCGGAAGACCAGGGTTCGATCCCTGGTGCCAGCAGGCTGTATGTCAAAGTTTCCGTGCGCAAGATATTGAACTCACAACTGCCCTGGGGGGGGCGGCTGTAGGCTAATTGAGGAGGAGGTTGGCATCTGATTGGGAGACCGGAGTTTGTTCACGAATCCCAGCAGAGGCTACGGGTCGAAGTATCTTTGGCAAGATACTGAACCCTGCAATTGACCCCTGGGTGCCATACAAAAATGGTGCCCTCTGCTCCACACCTCAAAGATGAGGATGGGTCAAATGCAGAAAAGTAATTTACACAAGAGGGATTAATAAAGAATACATTATTATTATTTGCACTGGTGTCAGCAACATGTACAATGAAATCTATCTTTGACAGTTGAATTGTAGAATCACAGTGTGGAGAAGATGCAGAGAACAATATGTATGTGTATGCTGATTGCTACACAGCTTTGTGATGATGTGGGGTGACACCTACCTCAATAAAAAACTTGGCATCATTATTATAATATTATCGGATCAATGTAGGGAGATATCCAGATGAGATGCTACAGCTAATGACAATCTCATATCTCTACATTCTGTGATGAAACTGTCCTACAAGATAATAAGGCCCACCCCCACAGAGCTGATGTATCAGAGATTTTCTTCAGAACGTATATTACAATGGCCTGCTTGCAGGTCTGATCTCAACCTGACTGATTACTTCTATGATCTGATTGACTGGGCTCATCGTGACAGACTGACCAACACAACCTGTTTTGCAGACTTGTGACAAAAGCTGATTGAAGAATGTGATGCCATATCACAACAGTGAGTTACCAAACTGTTGACCTGGCAGGCTGTTGTGGTTGTGTATGGTGCTTCCACGTGCTACAACAGTAAGTGCTTCTATTGAATTCATTCTGTTGAATCCATTGTTAAATGTACATGTCTTGTTTGTGTCTTTTTTCTTAACACCTCAAACCTTCAATATAAATAAACAAGAGTCAGTAGTAAAAAAAAAAAAAATCTGTTTGCCACTGACAGAGAAGATTTACATGGACAAAACCCAAACACTCAACTATGCTGTTCAACCCACAAAGGCAAAGGGTACACCTGAGGTTACTAACCCATCAGTTGCCTTGTACAGTATATGATTAGCATTAAGTCTGCATTTTAAGGTATAGCCACCTTCTCTGTCTTTGTGTCGCATGGAGCCAGAACCCCAAGTTCTTCTGGATTTACACGATTTCCTGTATTACTGTAAAAATAGCTGTTGATTGGTCGGCACACCTTAACTGTAACATTTCCTGGCACAGGCTGTCCATATGTGTACCTTAGTAAAGAAACAGATCATTAAATCATTCACGCAACACAGCTTCAATTGTTTTTTCGGTTATTTGTCTGTCAAGTACTAACTTCTACTTACTTTGCACATATTGTTGCATCAAACTTTTCATTTGCGATATTTACTTGATCAGTTGTGTTTATTGTTACATCAAATTTGGGCAACACTAAAGACCAAAACAAAATTATGAATGATCAACAAATGAAATAGGCAGATTTTTGCTCATAAAAAGCATTTCCAACATACCATATTTCTCCACCTTGAAGCTTTCAAACACTTTTGCTCCACCTACTGTCACAATAAGGTTATACCTTCCTTCACGAGCCTCAGAGTTCAAGGAGTAAGAAAGCTGCAGTATTTTGGCATTAGATGTTTTATTAATCCACTGTCCAATCCTGTTCTGGACAGGATCCTGCTCAGACAGCACAAATCCAAATAAAAAGAACAACGTACATGATAAGAAGAAGTTTGAGATTTGAAATACAGAGTTAATCAGGGTTTCTGTTTCAGTCATGCATCAGTTATAGTCCAATTAAATAGCACATTTTAAGACACGCAACAAATATTTGTAACCATATTTATACATACATATGATGCTCAGATCATCAGTGGATTCATGATGTCAGTGTACTGAACTAAAGTTGTATTTTCTTACCTCCAGTTCTATGATGTCGTACTGTTAAGAAAAAAAAAAAAGAACATTATATATAATTTGAATGTAATTTAAATATTGGTTAAATAGAATAAAACAAGCCACAGTTTATGCCAAAAGATTCATTTTCAATAGTTAATTTTAGATAAAACAATGAACAGATTTATTTTTAATTAAATTAAATTTATTTAGTTTCATTTATTTTTTAATGATTAAATTTTTTCAACAGAATGTAGCATGTTAACTTGCTCACGAGGTGGATAAGAAATTATGCTACATCAGCAGAAAATAAAGAGATTAAATAAAAGCACACAGATATAGCTAAACAGGCCTTGTTTGTGTTACAGAGATTAAGCTGATAAATATCTGACATAATCCAGTTATGGTTAAAGGGAACCTTTAATTTGATCACCCATAATGTTCATTAGCATAACATAACCAATTTGAAATCTACGAAACAAACTGTTTACAAAGTAACTGACCAAATTCAACAACTGGAGGAATATTTAGATACTTTTACTGAATATAAAATGAGCATTTCAGAGGCAGGAGAAGTTGGCAGGAGTAACTCCATGTAATTTCCCCTCGTGGGACAATAAAGGCATAACAAAAAAATCAAAGTTCATCAATCTGCATCTAAAAATTGTGGAACAATCTGATAAAAGTGTTTGTCTATGTAAAATTGTGATAAGTTTGAATATTCCACCATTTAAAAGTGAATAATATTGTGACAACATTCAGAGAATCAAGAAGAATCTGGATGTGCGAGGTACAAAGATTAAAGGTCAAAACTGGGGGCTCATGATTTGCAGGTCCTGAGGCGGCACTATATTAAAACACAAGTGATTCTCTGCTGGATATCATTACATGGGCTTATGAACACCTCCAGGTATCATTGTCTATCAACACTTTATTGTGCAATTCACAAATATCAGATTTAAAGATGTGTAATGCAAAGAAGAGGCCATATGTTGTAGAACCCAGACCTCCACCAAGCAGCTTAATTCCCTCCATGTTGTAATCTCCAACAAAAGACTCCCCCCACGCCACCAGGTGGCGGCAGGTGAAGTTATGTTTTTGAGATTTGTCTGTCTGTTTTTTAACAAGATAACTCAAAAACTTCTGGATGGATTTTGATGACATTTTCAGGATAGGTCAGAAATGGTACAAGGACGAATCATTTAGATTAGTGATCCAGATCGCTGTCTGGATACAGGAATAAATGTAGTTAAAATCCCAGACAGTGATCTGAGAACTCAAAACTTACCCGCTGGTTGGTAATTCTAAACTTTGTGTCCAGTGAGACGACTCTGAAATGCACTAAGAGAAATTTTCAGAGATTAGAGTTTTAACATCTCAATAACTGAAACAAACATCTCAGGACATCTACAAAACACATTACAAGAAAACAGGATTTACCAGAGAACAGAATTACCTGTCTGTCCAGGCAGGTAGATCGGTTTATCAGTTTGGATGAAGGTTCCTGGTTTATAGGCTTTGATCAGGACCTTTTTGGATTTTTTGGAGTAAAATGTGTTTCCTTGTATTTCTACCTCAAATGTCTGCACATTTTCATTCTCCACAACTGGAACCTGTGACAGCAAGAAATTTATTAATGTGATGAAAATCAATTTCTCTAAAATATGTAACATCTGAAAGTATCAAACACTCAGCAACATAATGAAAAACATGTATTTTAAACATTAACTTTTAAAGGTGGATTTTTTTTATAGTAACTAGAAACTATCTTAATAGTTAACCTGAAACTGAATGCAGTCATGGAACTCTGAGCTGGAAGTCTTCTCATAGAGACTCATGTTCTTCTCATCAGACCTCAAAGTGACCCTCATGACTAGAGTCTCATTTGAGTCCAAGAGGCTCACACAGAATTTGGTCTCAGCTCCAGCTTCAAGAACTGCAGGAATAGCCACCATGTAATGTCTACAGAGAGACACATTCACACATCAAGTGTTAAACACTTTTACACCACTGGCCTGAAGTCAAAGACAAAAAACTTCATGTAATTTACACTCAAAGAGTTGTAAATATTTCTTATAAACATTTATATTTATCCATATAAACTTACGGTTCTGCCACCAGATGGCCCACATACATCCCACATAAAAGGACGCTCAGTGTCCATGTCCACATCTGGTTACCTGGACAAACCATGACTGACTGCAAGAACCTTAAGAGTAAACATCAGTTAAATAGGCTGCTGATAACAGAAGCTCCACCCAGTTTTACCCACAGTGCACACCTACTCATCAGGTTTGGACTGATCTCAAGTAATCACAGATGGAATGTTGAGGAAATGTGTGAATTTGCAGCGATCTGAATTCCTTTTGTTTTATATGGATCATTTTGTCCATACTTTAACTAATGAACATGTTTCTTTTGGCTAAGACAAAACATAAGATTGTTTGTTTTTACTTTGTTTTTCCGACGTGTCCTCAGGGGTTGTCATCTGGTGTTCTGGATAACATGTCCTATAAGCTTCCTTCATATGGGGTGTCGGCCACTCCCACATATTTACCTGGCCAGATTATTCTCTGTCTATTTGGAGTTATTTGTGAATGTTTCTAGAGGGACTTCCTCTTTGCTCTTTGTTTTCACTTTGCTCTCATTTCACATACGTTTGGTCATTTTCTTTGTTGCCTTAAAGGTAAAGTACAGCTCTACACATACATTGTGTGTTTTACATTCTACAGTGTCAGTATTGAATTTTGTACCAGTTTTGCCACATGGCTTTCTCAATGGTCCTGACCTTTGGATTTTTGGCCAACGGGCTTTTCAGTCTCCTTTGATTTGATCACATTACACTCAAAGAATTCTCTGACTCAACTTCATTCCACTTTTCACAAGTATCTAAAAATTATTTTATACTTTGGAGTTTTTTAATTTTACATTGTCTTTAATATTTTCTTTCAAACTGCAAAACCATATAATTAGGTCTTTATCATTCTGCATTTTCTCTGGTTACTGTAATAAATATATTTGAAAAACTTTTTTCTAAATGTTAGTTTAAGTTGTGCAACAGCGCCCTTTAGACAGTGTGGGATGTTTGATTTACTTGTCATGCAAACAAGCCCTGACCACATTATGAGAAACTAGATAGACTTTTTCTCCTGCATGTAAACTTCTTCATCATGATAACGTCCT
>SSNP01000052.1:2369371-2396153 GCA_006937955.1 Pachypanchax playfairii
TCATTTTTTTGTGATGGCATGATTGTGATGATGTTGCATTAATTTTGGTGATCATGTTGTAGGTTATTGATTACTAGAAAATGTCTTTTATAGTATCAAGAAGTGGGGAATTGTGGAAGAGATTCACGTTGCCTGATGTCATATGTACAAACATGTCACAATGACCTAACATTTTGTACCCAGACTAAATTCACAGCTCATAGATAATCAATCTCTCCAAGACAGTCAGAGTTCTCATGACGTCCAGAATTCTAGCAATCTCTCTGTATCAGCATTATAAAACAGCTCTGACAAGAATTAAGCTCCAGAGCATCACCCCAATGTTCCATCATTTGACGCATTATTTTATAATAAACTTCTTTTTCATATAAAATTTTCTCACCTGATTCATTTGAAACCACATTTTCCCATAACACTGTACTTTAAATGAGATCACATCAAAACTTACCCGCTGGTTGGTAATTCTAAACTTTGTGTCGAGTGAGACGACTCTGAAATGCACTAAGAGAAATGTTCAGAGATTAGAATTTTAACATTTCAATAACTGAAACAAACATCTCAGGACATCTACAAAACACATTACAAGAAAACAGGATTTACCAGAGAACAGAATTACCTGTCTGTCCAGGCAGGTAGATCGGTTTATCAGTTTGGATGAAGGTTCCTGGTTTATAGGCTTTGATCAGGACCTTTTTGGATTTTTTGGAGTAAAATGTGTTTCCTTGTATTTCTACCTCAAATGTCTGCACATTTTCATTCTCCACAACTGGAACCTGTGACAGCAAGAAATTTATTAATGTGATGAAAATCAATTTCTCTAAAATATGTAACATCTGAAAGTATCAAACACTCAGCAACATAATGAAAAAAAATGTATTTTAAACATTAACTTTTAAAGGTGATTTTTTTTTTATAGTAACTAGAAACTATCTTAATAGTTAACCTGAAACTGAATGCAGTCATGGAACTCTGAGCTGGAAGTCTTCTCATAGAGACTCATGTTCTTCTCATCAGACCTCAAAGTGACCCTCATGACTAGAGTCTCATTTGAGTCCAAGAGGCTCACACAGAATTTGGTCTCAGCTCCAGCTTCAAGAACTGCAGGAATAGCCACCATGTAATGTCTACAGAGAGACACATTCACACATCAAGTGTTAAACACTTTTACACCACTGGCCTGAAGTCAAAGACAAAAAACTTCATGTAATTTACACTCAAAGAGTTGTAAATATTTCTTATAAACATTTATATTTATCCATATAAACTTACGGTTCTGCCACCAGATGGCCCACATACATCCCACATAAAAGGACGCTCAGTGTCCATGTCCACATCTGGTTACCTGGACAAACCATGACTGACTGCAAGAACCTTAAGAGTAAACATCAGTTAAATAGGCTGCTGATAACAGAAGCTCCACCCAGTTTTACCCACAGTGCACACCTACTCATCAGGTTTGGACTGATCTCAAGTAATCACAGATGGAATGTTGAGGAAATGTGTGAATTTGCAGCGATCTGAATTCCTTTTGTTTTATATGGATCATTTTGTCCATACTTTAACTAATGAACATGTTTCTTTTGGCTAAGACAAAACATAAGATTGTTTGTTTTTACTTTGTTTTTCCGACGTGTCCTCAGGGGTTGTCATCTGGTGTTCTGGATAACATGTCCTATAAGCTTCCTTCATATGGGGTGTCGGCCACTCCCACATATTTACCTGGCCAGATTATTCTCTGTCTATTTGGAGTTATTTGTGAATGTTTCTAGAGGGACTTCCTCTTTGCTCTTTGTTTTCACTTTGCTCTCATTTCACATACGTTTGGTCATTTTCTTTGTTGCCTTAAAGGTAAAGTACAGCTCTACACATACATTGTGTGTTTTACATTCTACAGTGTCAGTATTGAATTTTGTACCAGTTTTGCCACATGGCTTTCTCAATGGTCCTGACCTTTGGATTTTTGGCCAACGGGCTTTTCAGTCTCCTTTGATTTGATCACATTACACTCAAAGAATTCTCTGACTCAACTTCATTCCACTTTTCACAAGTATCTAAAAATTATTTTATACTTTGGAGTTTTTTAATTTTACATTGTCTTTAATATTTTCTTTCAAACTGCAAAACCATATAATTAGGTCTTTATCATTCTGCATTTTCTCTGGTTACTGTAATAAATATATTTGAAAAACTTTTTTCTAAATGTTAGTTTAAGTTGTGCAACAGCGCCCTTTAGACAGTGTGGGATGTTTGATTTACTTGTCATGCAAACAAGCCCTGACCACATTATGAGAAACTAGATAGACTTTTTCTCCTGCATGTAAACTTCTTCATCATGATAACGTCCTCAAACACAACTTGTTGACTACAAAATCATAAAGAATGTGCTTGATGTTTACCATCATGTTACTTACTCTTTGCACTCTCAGTTTATAGATTAAATATAATGCATTCTGTTTGGACTGGACTTGGACTGGTTTTAAGGTTTTTTTGAAAAAAACAGGTGGATAATAAGGTACAGTGATGGCAGCGACACCCCGGCATAACACAGCTTGCTCTTCTGTGATAAAAAAGAAGAGAGTTGAGTACTTGGATGAGGGATATAGCATGAACTGGTAGAAGATTTATTACCCTGTGATAGCAGATGCGGAACACTCAATAAGAGACGAGTATCAGAGCTGACAGGGAGGACATCACCAAGAAGGGAAACAGTAAATACTTCTCTCTTTCGTTCCACAGGATCCAGATCTGGAGTCAGCAGGAGCTGTCAACTCTCAGAGTTCAGATAAATGTGAGAGACGCACAGCAGATAAGTGAGACACTAATGACGTCACTTTCAGGGGGCAAAGGCAGAAAGTGTAATCCATCAGCAATCCAAGTCTAAGTATTATTCCTCTTCTTCAATCAACTTACAACAATCCACTTCATCAATAAAATCTATAATTCAACATCAGCATTGAGACATAATCATAATGTATAAGCATGTTCATATGTTGAAAAAAGAAAACCCTGAAGCTATGAAACACGAAAATGCATATGATGCCTTGTGTTATTATTTTATGTAACTTAAAACTAATTATTTGAAGACAAAGTAGCTGGGATTATCCTTTCTTTGCCTTAGCAACGTGTCTCAACATAAGAAAGTGCAAAGTTGTAAATGATACAAAGAAACCTGTGGTCACAATGCAACTAAACTTTATGTTTAACCTTTATTGCAACACAGTTTGTGAGAGAGTCTGAACTTTTGTTTGAACAGCATTGACAAATCATTAGAAAGTATGGCCTAAGTAAAAGTCTCTTTGAAGCATTCAGTGTCACCCCAAAATAGTTTAGGTTTTGTTTTAGGTATAATTTAATAATTATACCTTGTACTTTAAACAAAGATTACTCTCCAGCCTGTGCAGGCTGTGGAGGAGAAAGAGGGTGAAAAGGCCCGGGTCCTGAAAAAGCTGTAAGTGTCAGAGGTTTGGGTTCTATTGAGTTGCCTTCTTTTCTTTTTTCCTCTCAGGTGAGCTCTGGGTGGGGTCATGGTGCCTGCTACTCTGGCTGTGAGAGAAGATATGGCGGATGAGGAGTCATTCCTGCAACTTATTTCCACATCAACCCTGTACAGGTGCTTGAAACTACTCACTATGACTGTGAGACATGATGAAGGCGCAAATTGTGGACATGATTGAGATCAGACTGGGAGACTTTGTGAGGTAACAGCTGAAGGTGGCAGAGTCCCTCTGTCAGCAATCAGCCTGTCATGGTGCACAATCCATCTATGTGAGTGTGCACACTTTGGGTCAGAGTTCTCATTAGTAACAGCCGGGCATTTGTTTCTGCCAGTCCACTGTTGAACCATAAAGGGGCCCTTCAATGCAGAATGCAGTTCACCCTCACTACTCGTTTGGGTTTACCAGGTCTGTCTGGCATCCTCCTTGCCACCAAATTCAACTCACTACCAGGTGGTGAGCAGTTGACAGTTCTGCCCCTCTCTTTAACTGTGTGTCCAAAACAATGGGTCTTAGGTCTACAAAGTTGATCACAGACCTTTAGCCCAAAGTGGCATTACTCAGTTATTGCCCACATGACCATGTCAAGTCCTCCAGAAGAACAAAACAACCCCAGAAGGCACCCTCTCCAGTATACCAGACAGAGACCCCAAGACGGCTGGGTAATCTCAACTGTTGTTTGGTGCATATGCACAGAGAACAATCTGAACCTTCCCTCCCACAACTCAAAGCCACAATAAGGTGACCATCTCATTCACCACAGAGAGCTCCAAAATCAAGACACTCAGCTGGAGGCTTGAGAGTGTCCCTGCATCTGCCTGACACCTCACCCCCTGGGTCACTGCAGAGAAGGACAGAATCCAGCCCCTCTCCAAAAGTTGAGTTCCAGAGCCTAAGATGTGAGTAGAGGTGAACTCAACTATATCTAGTTGGTACCCCCTGACCTCAGTCACCACCTCCAGCTAAAACGTGATGTTCCATGTTCTAAAAATCAGTTTATGCCACCGGTGATCCACACGCCTAAGCATCCGGCCTTTGCCTTCCACCCAGCTGTCTATGCACCTGTACTTGATTTCTGCCATGCAGGTGGTGAGTCCACATGGAATTGGCTTCCTATAGCATTCTTGGGCCGAGCCGGAATTAGCCCTAAGAGACACGACTTGACCACAAGGTGCGAGTCTTAGCTCCCCACTTAGCTCCAGAGGAGTACCTTGGTCTCCCTGTCCCAGGTGAGGTTTTCTTTGGCACTCATTAAGGTACTCACAAAAGATTTGCTGTGAAATCTTAAGCACAGTAAGCATGTGTTAAAACTATTGTGAAATAAGCCTCAGTTTTTCTGGTGTCTATATGCTATTATTAAGCAGTGCATAGTCATCAGCCATATTTAGTTCATCATTATGTTGTGTCTAGTTATGATGTCTCATTATGTAGATATACTGTACATACTCTGCACAGTTCTCTTCCTCTTGCTCTTAATTTGATTTAAAAGTATGGCAAGTCTGTTTTAGTTTAGTTGAATTAATTGTGTACGTTTAATTAACTGAAGGCTTACAGAAGGACATTGCCACCTGCAGCTATTACCTCATAAAGGTCTTACAGTCCAATCTCGGTCATGTCCATCATTTGTCTCTTCATTATGCTTCACAGGACTCTTGACCTTTCACCCTCCTTCTCCTACAGAAATATTTGCATTTAGAATGAGGTATAATGATCAAATTATACATAAAACAAAACCTAAACTATTTTGGGGTGACAATCAATGCTACAAAGTGACTCTTCCAACAAGCATTTTTCAATCCTGTCCAAACAACATTTCAGACTCTCTTACAAAGTGTGTTGCAATAAAGGTCAGACAAACAATTATGTCACCTTTGACCAGAGGTTTTCTTCTAACATCTACAACTTTGGACTTTTTTATGTTGAAACACGTAGCAATGGTAAAGAAAGGAAAATCACAACTTCTTTATTTTCAAAAAAAGAGATAAAGAACACAAGGCATCACTTTTTGAAAGGAAGTGTTTTGTAGCTTCCAGACTGTTTCCATCGCCCCCAGCATATAGAGAAAACAACAAAGCATGCTTAGTTATTATTTAAATCCCTCACTGATGACGTTCGTTTAAACATAGTTTTATTTTCTTATATTACAATGACAACTTTTTCACTTTCAAAAGGTCCAAAAGGACTGCGGATGGAGGGGGGGGGAGTTTGTCACTTATACATACACACATTATACACATGGTGTTTATTTATTTGACAACATAACAGTCCACAGTAATAACGTAAGTTAATTAATTAAATAGCAGTACCTGTGCAACAGATGGTAGTGACTTCGAGGAGTAACCGTGATTATTGTCCAGCCGGAAACAGTGTCCGGTGATGGATGGTTTAGCAATATTGTTATCCAGGTGGAAACTGGGACAAATTCGGGAGAATTGTGATCCCGGGAGATTTTCAGGAGAGCACTGAAATTCGGGATTCTCCCAGGAAAATCGGGAGGGTTGGCAGTCATAGTCGGACGGGATAAGAAATAACCAGACGAGGGACATCAAAAGCAGAGGGGGGGTAAATTGGCCCCATTGCCATTGTCATCAAATCGCACCCTGACTGTTTCTATGCATATTTAAATTATATGATTAAATTATGTATTTGTCATAAATTATATGCAAAATAGATTAATTATTTTCATAAGTGGTAGCATATAATGGATTGAATTTTTTCAACCGTGATGGTAGAGAGTAGGTAGCATGATCACAAACAGCTTTTTTTTATCATATTACAGTCAATAAGTTGTGTTTGAGGATGTTATCACTACACAGAAGTTTACTTACAGGAGCAAAGTCTGCCTAGTTTCTCGTAATGTGGTCAGGACTTGTTTGCATGACATGTAAACATCCCACACTGTCTAAAGGATGCTGTTGTACAATTTAAACTAACATTCAGTGAAAAGTTTTAAAAAATATATCACATAACCAAGTCAGGTCAAGTCAAGTTTATTTATAGAGCATTTTAACACGCAGCATGACAGCTGACGAAAGTGCTGTACAGCGATTTCAAGAGGCCATTTCATACACATTTCAGGACTTTGTGGTTATTTCTTAAGTATTAAGCAGTAATATGAAAAATTTTATATCTAAAAAATGTCAGGAAACACTGGTTAACAGACCTTTCAATCTGTCTGCGTTAAAATTCGGGTGGTTCCGGCTCCTTCCGTCAAGCTGCTTCGACTGCTTCGTCAGCAGCTCGTTCACATTCATTGTTCGAATTTGCTGGACTTTGATTGGCTAACAAACTAGCCTATGAGAGCTGGACTGATATTTTAAGTTTTGTTCCACAAGCACAGCTTCATATAAGAGAATTAATTATCACATATGCAGGACACCTTAAACTATAAGGCCTCTATATACCTCTAGGTTACTCATTAGTTCCGTACTATTTTTGAATAATATGCCAAATAGAATCGCCAAAGAACTACACCATTTATAGGACTATTTAGCCTAGTTGTGCAAAACAGCCTTCATGACTAAATATAGAAATTGAAAAATTGCAAACCTAATAACCTGTATTTGACTAATGTGTCCTTCTCTGTTTTGTCCTCATTCTCCCTCTCTGTTCCTCTCTCTCTCCCTCTCTGTCTAGCAAAGCCAAACATCAAGAACATCAAATATGCAGTTGAAATCAGATATTTACACACACTTCAGATAAAAACAAAAAAACACAATTTTACTTTCAAACATCAAATGAGACTAAATGTTTATTTTATAGATTAATTAAGGTTAAAATATTATTTGTTACATTTAAGAATAAAGAGAATTTTTCTGTATTTTTAAATTGCAAATTGCACCCAAATTGTATTTAAAATTGAACCATACACTTGTGGACATCGACAATTATTCTCATGTTTTGGTGGATTTCTCTTTATTTTCCTATATCAAGGAAAGAGGCTCTGTGTTTTGGGGGTGCTTTAATATGCATCCATAGGTGTGTCACCAATTAACTCAAATGGACTCTACCTACTAACTTATAAGAAACTTCTTAAACTCAGGATGGAATCATCTGGAGTTGTATTTTTGATTAAAGACACAATAACTAACTAACTATATACGTATATATATATATATATATATATATATATATATATATACACACTCACCGGCCACTTTATTAGGTACACCTGTCCAACTGCTCGTTAACACTTAATTTCTAATCAGCCAATCACATGGCGGCAACTCAGTGCATTTAGGCATGTACACATGGTCAAGACAATCTCCTGCAGTTCAAACCAAGCATCAGTATGGGGAAGAAAGGTGATTTGAGTGACTTTGAACGTGGCATGGTTGTTGGTGCCAGAATGGCTGGTCTGAGTATTTCAGAAACTGCTGATCTACTGGGATTTTCACGCACAACCATCTCTAGGGTTTACAGAGAATGGTCAGAAAAAGAAAAAATATCCAGTGAGCGGCAGTTCTGTGGGCGGAAATGCCTTGTTGATGCCAGAGGTCAGAGGAGAATGGCCAGACTGGTTCGAGCTGATAGAAAGGCAACAGTGACTCAAATAACCACTCGTTACAACCAAGGTAGGCAGAAGAGCATCTCTGAACGCACAGTACGTCGAACTTTGAGGCAGATGGGCTACAGCAGCAGAAGACCACGCCGGGTGCCACTCCTTTCAGCTAAGAACAGGAAACTGAGGCTACAATTTGCACAAGCTCATTGAAATTGGACAATAGAAGATTGGAAAAACGTTGCCTGGTCTGATGAGTCTCGATTTCTGCTGCGACATTCGGATGGTAGGGTCAGAATTTGGCGTCAACAACATGAAAGCATGGATCCATCCTGCCTTGTATCAACGGTTCAGGCTGGTGGTGGTGGTGTAATGGTGTGGGGAATATTTTCTTGGCACTCTTTGGGCCCCTTGGTACCAATTGAGCATCGTTACAACGCCACAGCCTACCTGAGTATTGTTGCTGACCATGTCCATCCCTTTATGACCACAATGTACCCAACTTCTGATGGCTACTTTCAGCAGGATAATGCGCCATGTCATAAAGCTGGAATCATCTCGGACTGGTTTCTTGAACATGACAATGAGTTCACTGTACTCAAATGGCCTCCACAGTAACCAGATCTCAATCCAATAGAGCATCTTTGAGATGTGGTGGAACGGGAGATTCGCATCATGGATGTGCAGCCGACAAATCTGCGCCAACTGTGTGATGCCATCATGTCAATATGGACCAAACTCTCTGAGGAATGCTTCCAGCACCTTGTTGAATCTATGCCACGAAGAATTGAGGCAGTTCTGAAGGCAAAAGGGGGTCCAACCCGTTACTAGCATGGTGTACCTAATAAAGTGGCCGGTGATATATATATATATATATATATATACTCCTGACTTTGATGAAAGTGATAAATACGTGACAACTCTCTCTATTTTGACATGTAACTAATATTTATTTATCTAAAACAAAAAGTTTATTCTAAATTGATGTTTAACAGTAATATAAAATGTTTTGTGCTTTTCCTGAAGTGTATTTAAATATCTGGTTACAACTGTGAACATACTGCTGAATCTATGTTTGTCTTGTTTTACATAGAACTATAATTTACGAGATATAAAGCATAATATAATAACATTTACCTGAGTTTTTTCTTTGAAAGAAGCCACTATGTCTATTGTTGTGTACATCAGTGCATAACTGAAACTGATTTAGAGAGTTTGTTATTTAGTCATGGGGCTTAGCAACTGAAAATATGAAATAAACACACAGGTAAACTAAAAAAAAAAAACAGCATTGTTGTTCTGCTATTCATTTAGCTATTTGTTGATTAGCCCTAGCAAAGCTAGCAAAAATATGAAGAGCAATACACGTAATATGAAGTGAGCAGTCTCTGTGACATCAGTCTCTGTGATACATTGTCATATTTACATAATTTGTACGGCATTAGTGATTTACTTTGGTACCTGGTCAAACTTCAGCTGTCTGCCTGAGCACTTTTCCAACACAGCCGCATCTCCGCCCTCCCTCCTTCCCAAACTGCTACCCAAACATAAGCCTCGCACATTGCTCGCGCCTGATCTCGGATCATACCAAATTTAGGTGTGTGTGGGGGTATTTGCAACTGTATGCTACATACATGATACATACAACTTAGTTACTGCGGATTACTTATTTAACGTGTAGGACAACCACAATTACACTGATTTGTTACCAAAATAAGTCTTAAAAATGTTGATGTAAATTTGCCTAAGAATTGTTATTCTATTTGTAAAATGAACATTTCAGACAGCTTTGCTTTTTAAGAGGGTAACAAAAATAAATACACTTGACCATTATTCTAAATGCTTTATTTCAAATCATTTTTATTGTATTTTATCATTCATTATGCTTGAATTGCACATTAACACGTAGTATATACAGCTGTATAAAGACTGTGACCGAATTTTTCCACAAAATATGTTAGCAGTGTAAGGGGGAGGGGGGGGGAGGGGTCAGGTTCCTTTGCTAAGGGCTCTCCGCTTTCTGTATGACCACAGAAAGAGCTTGGTTCACATTGCCGGCAGTAAGTCAGGCCTGTTTCAGGTGTGCATTGGCCTCTGTCAGGGCTTTCCTTTGTCACCAGTTATGTTTATTATTTTTACAAACAGAATTTTTAGTCGCAGCCAGGGGCCAGAGGGGGTCCAGTTTGGGAACCACAGGATATCTTGTCTGCTTTTTGTTGACGATGTTGTTCTGTTGGCTTCTTCAAATCAGCACTCGGCAGCATGCTGTAGGGCGTTTTGCAGCCGAGTGTGAAGCAACCGGAATGAAGATCAGCATTTCCAAATCTAAGGCCATGGTTCTTAACTGAAAAAAAGTGCCTTGCCCTCTCATGGTCATTAGAAAGTCCTTGCCACAAGTGCAGGAGTTGAAGTATCTTGCTATGTTTGTTTATTTGTTCATGTAGTATGTTAATTGATTATACTGTGATATATTACCTTGATCCTTATATAGTATAGTCTCTTTCAGCACGGTCACCTAAAAGAGAAAAAGAAAACATAAAATGAAATTTATAAAGATTCCAAGTTATGAAACAATTAGTTTAGCTCTCTATATGAGGAATTACTTGGCTGGTAGTAATCATAGAGGGTGACCACAGCTGGTTTGAGGTTCTGCACTGGGATCTCCTGTGAGAGCACCAGGCTGTGCTGGATTGGAGCATCTTTCTGAAGCTGAGCAGAAGACAAAAACACAACATACTTGGTAACAAACTGACTGAACATTACATATGATTCTATGCTGTTCACTCCTCTCACCCCCTCTATGTACACCACAACATGTCCGTCCTTGTGTTCCACACGTTTCACCAGCTGAGCACCTTTAAGCTGTGAGGAGATGAAAATTAGATGTTTCATTATCACTATGAGCTCACAAGCAGACAGATTATTCTAACTCACATCCTTCAAAGATTGTGGGTCTGGGACAAATCCTGACAGCAAAGTAATATCTAGGATCACCATGTTTGTCCTGATCTCGTGTCCATTGTACCTGGAATGGAAAAATGGAATGTACTCTTTGCACAGTGCCAAAATTATTTGGCCCTTTCAGATTTATTCTATTTTTGCTTTTTTGTTACACTTAAATGTTTCAGATTAGCAAACAAATTGTAATCTCACAGATAATCTGAGTAAACTAAAAGTGAAAAAGGTGGAACCTTTATTTTGCTTTAGTATCTATAAGCTGCAGGTTAAATTACTTACTGAGACAGAAGTTTCAGAGTAAGTTTGGGTCTCAGAGAGGTATCATACTCTGATTTAACCTTCACATTTAGAGTGGTGACTTGTGGAGGAGGTGGAACGTTATAGTAATAAGCGAGCTGAGAAACAAGTAACAAAAGAAGGTTTAATAATCATAAAAAATTATTTTAAAATATTTACATGAATAATAAATCTTTTTCCAGTTTGTTTTAAAAACATGAACGATACTTGCTCAGGTGATACTGTCACACTGACGCTGTCACCAACCTGTACTGAGGCACATGATGTTCCCTTCACCTCCACGCTGTACTTTCCTTTAACATCACGCAACACCTTCTCCTGGTAGAGCAGTTTGTTGTCCTGATTCACATCAAACATCAGCTGTTCATTGGGAGCCTGTATTGTCACTATACTTGAGCTTTGTGGACTGAACACTACACGGGAGTAGAGGGACAGAGCCTGAAGAGCCACCACTGTGTCCTACAACACACAAAACAGACCAGGTAAGATTATGTGTGTGTTGCCAGTTAAACATATATATTTTTATAAAAGGCAATATTTTTAACAAAATAATGCCTCTACGGGGTGTTTAGAGGGGCGTAGAATGAAAATACACAATTTTCTGTAGAAATTATATTTGTAGTAAAATATGTTAAAATATTTATTTTGACAGGCACAACATTGGCAGAAATACATTCCCACTGCCAACGTTTCAGACGTTGTCTTTGCTATTCACCGGTACAGCGGTATGTGAAAAATTCATATCATAGCCAAAATAAACACCAGTTTTTGTTACAAACTTGTATACAGCCCAGCCCTAATTTATGTTTTTTTATTTCTGTACCCCTGAACTACATTTTCAGAAAAATGCTATTCCTTTATAGGGAAAACTTGAAAAAAGCAAAATTAATGAGCTAAATATTACCTTTTTACAAAGATAGAACCTGACTGCAGTACCTGAGTGGAGGAGAAACCTCCGTAAGGGTTCTGCTGACGTGACAGCCACCTAACAATGTTGGAGGCGTAGCCCAGGTCTTCAACACTGTGGGTAGAAGTGAGTTTGGCCATCAGCACATAGGAGCTGATCTCCACGGACAGAGAGGCTGATGTTTCTGTTGCTGTCTGAGACCAGTGGGTGAAACCTCCTAAAGACAGCCGACCACAAACAACACCATGTTTTATTTATTGTATTGAACTCTGAATCATCCACATCAGGAAGATTACTTACCTTGTTTTATTGCAACTGAGTCCAGGTGCTTCAGAAGATGATCACGTGTCTCCATGTCTCCTGCTAGAGTGAAGACGTACGCCAGCAAAGCTGTAGTGTAGGTGTTGCTCAGGTCATGGATGGACATTTTGAGGCATGACAGACTCCGAGCCACAACAAGATCCTTTAACATGATTAAAAGTAATTTGAATATTTTGTTAATAATGTCACAACAGATTTTACTTGTTTCAACATGGCTACAATCTAATTTTATAAAGCTATGTATTGAAGCCCAAGCGTCCGCAACTTACGAAAAGTCAGTTTCTGATTTTATGTTAAGTCATGGATTTTGGAAAAAGTACTTTCCCAATAACAAGCGCGGCTTGCTTGTGACCTGAAAAAACTACATACCAAGAAGAAAAAAAAAAGCTTTCAAAAAAAAAACTACATACCAAGAAGAAAAAAAAAGCTTTCAGTGAGAGACAAGGATGCATTGAGAAGTGCACTAAGAGAACTCAAAGTCAAGATTATGATCAACAAGGAGATGTACAGGAAAAAGCTGGAGAACAAGATCCAGCAAAACAATGTAAGAGATGCGTGGTTAGGGATGAAGAAGATCACAGTCTTTTAAGCTGAAATAGGATCAGTGAGATGGAGTCTGGATAGAGACAATGAACTGGACCCATTCTTAGGTTCAGCTCAATATATTTATGTCATGCCCCAACCAAAGCAGACAGTCCACCTTCCATTTACCCACAGCTTCCCTGTCACACCTCAATTGTCTCACCTTCTACCTCAGTCTTGGATCTTATTTCACACTTATTTCTTATTACACACATAGGGAACCTACTTTCCTTCTATTTGTATTTTACTCTTTTCAGCACTTTTACAATCTGCGTTGGCGTACACCTGAGGATTTAAATCACGGCTCCAGAGCCTCCATTGTTTACACCAGGGAGCAGCTCCTCAGACTGCTCGGCCCTGTTTTCCACCATGCTGAGCAGCCGAAGGTCCCAGTAGAGATACGGCGGAAGACCCAAGGCTGGAAAGCAGGCCGAAGGAAGTGGGAAGCATACCTGCCCTCCGTTATCATGGGAAATGTGCACTCACTAATGAACAAGACCGAGGAGCTGGTTGCGCTGACCCAGCTGGTGAGGGAGTACCAGGAGTGCAGCCACATGTGTTTTATAAGTAAGAAACGACCACATCCTTCCAACTGAGCAGCCGAGCTGCACATGATGGGGCGTTTAAACGCACTTATTAGGGAAATTCAATGCCTTCAGACATTCCCAAAAATTGAGCAAATACAAGAGAAACTAAACAAGGATCAACATCAGAACTGGCAACTCAACAGAAACAGGTAGTGGAGGGGGTGAGTGGCTGAGAGCGGATGTTTTTTATTTTTTTCTACATGAATTGCAGGACTTGGATTTGACGACAAGTTCTAATTATTACATACTTTACCTTTAATCTGTTATTTTGTGGGTTAGTAGCAGAAAAGTTTAGGTACCATAGAACTAAGTGGATGCTGATGACAACTTGTATCATAGTTTGAGAACTTTTGATTTGGGTTATAACAAAAGTAAGCCAAAATTACTATTGTGCTTAATGGTTATTGGAATTTCTAGAAGTCGCAACATGGCCACCCGAAAAAATCCTTCTCTTTAATTTACATTAAAACCATGAAACATTTGACAATTTGACAATACAGCCATTTTTAGATAGAGTATTAAAATAAATGATTAAACTGATGTCTTTTGCCTAATAAATCCACTACAAAAAGAAAAATAAAGTCTGGTGAATATGTGTTTTTATTGACTTACATCTGAGGACATTTTCATCTCCAAGAAAGCAGCAGTTGTGTAAGCACTTAGTGTCACTTCATCAGATACACCACCCTGCAGAAACAAAACATCACAGAGATTTAGTCATCAATGTACATCCAACAGGAGTCTACAGGTAAACACTAGAAATAATCCATGTGAGAACTAATGAGCAGTAACTGTGCTGCTGAAACCTGTCTCATTGAAATGGAGTAATTATTGTATTTTATCACTTCCTTACTGCAAATGTATTAATTATTATAATAAAAGTGACACTGATTTATGAGCTGAAACAGTAGAAAGTCCTTGTGAACATGTTGAAATTTAAAAACAAACCTTCATTCTGTTGTTAAAAAGTGTTCCCAACTGTTCAAAACAACCATTTGCACGTTGTTTTTTTTGTAACCAGGTCTTTGATTGTTCAATTTTTGTAGGGTCAATGTAGATGAAAGACTGAGCTTTAGAAAAAGATCTCACTACAAAAGCAGTCAGCCTGTTGAAAAACAAGCACAGTTAACATGTAATGAGTAAAATCAATCCAAAAATAACAAACATTGATGAACAAAATGTCAAGTTATGTATTAAGTGTAGTTTATTTAGTACCACTGAATATGTTGTGTTAGTATGGATGGAACACAGCAAAAACACTTGAGTTTCAATAAGTTATTCAACAAGCATTAAATCCCCTTTTTGCTGCAACACATTCATATTACTGAGATACTGTTATACTCAGTATAAAAGGTTTGTTTCTGGGGTAAATAGTATGATTTGATTAACAGCATATTTTTACTGATTGATACTATTCTTACCAGGTGTTTCCTGGTCCTGATCCAAATGTGCTGTATCCACCAGCATAGTCTTTGTATTTCAGTTGTCTCTGGTACCCTAAAAAACATTTTAAAAAGTTGAAACACAGTGTGGTAAAATAATTCCTAATCACACTTAAATATTTGGAGGTATTTTTGGTAATATAAGTAGATTTTTACTGAATAGGTCTTTGGTTAGATATTGTTGTGACTGAGACTGAACCTTTAAAGCAGTACTAAATAACTTTTAAAACTTTAAGCTACTGTTTTAAAACTTGTCTAAGTGGATGCTAACCTAAAAACATGTTCAGCATCATATTAGACATCCCTCTGGACGCCTCCGGTGGTCCCATAATACACTGAACAACTTCAGCGGTTCAGGTTGTGGCCATGAGTGGGTGGTTCCTTTGCTGCTTTACGGCAACAGCTGTTTGTTGCAGCAGGGGCCGCCATTAGCTTCTATAAGGGCTAGCAGGGTCAACTGACTGACTAACTGTACCTTTAAGGCAAAAGGTGTGAGGAACACTGAATACAGGTAGCATGGGGAGTGGCAATAAATCACAAAATGCAATTAATGCTATTATTTGACTCTCTTGTTATTGTAATATTAAACTGAAGGAGACTTGCCACTAGTTAAGAAGTTTGATGCCTTTTCTTTAATTGCTGGGGTCAGCTGTTGAGTACTTTGTAGGTATTCAAGAATGTAAATGTTCGGGGCCAGTAGAGCCATGTTCTGCTCGCCGCATCCATACGGCATCTGCAGCAGTCCATCAAGGTTCTTCAGGGCACGGCCGAGAATATCACCTATACAAAAACAGATTCACTGAAAGGAAGCATTAACAGACTAACTGCATGTACAAAATAAATTCACCGGATTACCAGTGGTTTGGGGGAAGAAAACAGGATATTGAAGTCAGTTTCATTTATCAGAACAGATTTAAAATCTTTCAAGGTAAATAATTTACCAAGAACTGATATTGTTGCACGAGCAGAACCCTCAATCACATTTTCAGGGAGTTGTATCTCTGTTTCTTCTGTTACAGCTTCTCCTGTGTACGGACCAGAAGAGTCATTAATAAAAGAAGGGCATTTACAGAAGGGCGTTTCTTGAACAACGTTATAAAGGGTCAATGAATCTTAAATGGATTGAAAACACACTGGAAATATGTAACAAAAAGAGTTTATTTAAATATGATCAATTCTGATCAGCGTTTCAGAAAACCTACTGAGATTTTACACAAGATGAGTCACTTTATTTTTAACATGAAATGTAACAAACTTTACCAAACTTGTACCATCTCGTATTTCTTACTAACCTTTGGAGCAGAGCAGCCAATTTTGCGTTTTTGCAACTTCGATTCCTTCAGCCTGAGGGAAAGTGACAGGATATAATGTTTGCAGTGGGTGATGGGGTCAATTTATTCAGTGAATATTATTTCAAAATCCCTTGAAATGCCAAAATATGTTGTAAGGTTTAAATTTTTTGTCATCATCATATTAAGCGATACCAACCTTTACTATGAGAGAACGTCTTACAACATCTCTGCGGCCCCTTTCTGGAACGCTCACAATCTCGTTGTTACAGGGGATGTCAGATGAAACAGTTTCAGCAGTTACAGTCACATTCACAACCCCTAAAAAGATCAGGATCAAATTTAAGCTCCTTAATTCTTGAGTTGAAAAGATAAAATGAGATATGCTGAGAGAGAAGGACATCACATCCTCCATCATATCACTCTTGAATAGTTCCAGCAGTGTAAATGAGAGTCTGGCCCTCACCTAAAGTTGAGGGAGTCATAGTCCAGCTGA
The DNA here is from genome assembly GCA_006937955.1 of Pachypanchax playfairii. NCBI lineage: Eukaryota > Metazoa > Chordata > Actinopteri > Cyprinodontiformes > Aplocheilidae > Pachypanchax > Pachypanchax playfairii. Next base: position 2,386,246 of record SSNP01000052.1, read on the forward strand.
GGGTCTTCCGCTCGTTGTCACATAGACAGGATGTGTATTGGTCACCAGAGAGAGGGGTGAGGGTGAAATCTGAGGAGACGGTTGGTGTCACTTTGATCTAATTTGAAAAAAAAAAAACTATCATTCATAATTTTTGCATACATATATATATAGAGACAGACAAAAATAATCTTCCGTGCCCTTCGCATTTGATCTCGCTTACTTCCATGCTTGGGTCGCCTACCAGAGGCCTGGGAACTTAAGAATTACGCGCAGAATCTTTGCTGTTCCTAGAAATGCACTTTTCTGGACAGAGATACTGGCTGCTCCCTTTAGGGGTAGACACAACATGTCATCCATCTCCATCTGTCCTCTTCCCCCAACCTATAGTCCCCCAACAGGCCCCCAACCTATAGTCCCACAGGGCCCTCCTCATACCAGTAGTCAGATGCCCTCACCCCTTGCAAAAACTCGAAACATCACTCCTGCAGAACTGAGAAAGCGCTAGTCCCTCAAAGATACCCCGTCTCCTGGTCAAAAATACTTTATTAATCCCCATAGGGAAATTAAGTGTTGTCGTAGCTCAGTTCTTCTTCAGGGAACCATTGTAGAAGGTTATAGCTGTGGGCAAAAAAGATCTCCTGTAGCGGTCTGTGCTGCAGCGGATCTGAAGAAGTCTTTGATTGAAGACACTCTGTTGTTGAGTTACTGTGTTATGAAGAGGATGATGAGGGTTATCCATGGTGATTTTAATTTTCTGAATAATCCTCCTTTGGACAATCAACTCAAGAGACTCCAGATCAGTCCCCAGAACAGAACCAGCCCTCCTTTTCAATCTGTTCAACCTCTTCATGTCACTTGCTTTGATGCTGCTCCCCCAACAGGTGCCTGCAGATGTGATCACACTCTCCACAACAGACTTATAAAAGATCTTCAACATCTTGCTGCAAACATTGAAGGATCTTAGCTTCCTGAGGAAGTACAGTCTGCTCTGTCCCTTCCTAAAAACAGCATCACAGTTCTGTCTCCAGTTTAGTCTGTTGTCCAGGTGAACACCCAGGTATTTATACTCCACCACCTCCACTTTTTCTCCCATGATGGAAATGGGTTTTGGTATGTTGCTGCTTTTCCTAAAATCCACAATCATCTCCTTTGTCTTGTTCGCATTCAAGATGAGATGATTGTTCCCACACCAGGACACAAAGTGGTCCACCAGTTCTCTGTACTCAGTCTCTTGTCCATCTCTGATCCAACCAACAACTGCAGAGTCATCTGAGTATTTTTGTAGATGGCAGGACTCTGACCTGTACTGAAAGTCTGACGTGTACAGAGTGAAAAGAAATGGTGAGAGTACAGTACCCTGTGGTGCTCCTGATCACCTGATCAGACGTACAACTGTTCAGTTTCACATACTGTGGTCTGTTTGTGAGGTAGTCCTTAATCCAGGTGATTGTGGAGGCCTCCACCTGTGTCTTCTGGAGTTTTTGACACAATAGGGCAGGCTGAATTGTGTTAAAGGCACTGGAGAAATCAAAAAACATAATCCTCACAGTGCTGCCTGCTTTGGCAAGATGACAGTGGGTTTGCTGAAGCAGGTGTATGATGGTGTCTTCCACCCCAACTCCACGGCGATAAGCAAACTGCAGTGGGTCTTGAAATGTGCTTGTTTGCTTATTTGGGTGGACCAACATGAGTCTTTCCAAGACTTTCATGATGTGGGATGTTAGAGCAACAGGCCTGTACTCTTTAGGGGCCAGTGGGTGGGATGTTTTTGGTACTGGAACAAGACAGGATGTTTTCCATAAAACTGGTACCTTCTCCTGGGTGAGGCTGAGGTTGAAGATACGCTGCAGAATTCCACATAGCTGATCTGCACAAGCCTTTAGGACTCTGGGGCTTACACCATCAGCTGCCTTGTTCCTGTTCAGTCTCTCCAGCTGCTTTTTCACCTGACTGCTAGATACAGACAGGTGGGAGGTGGAGGCAATGGGGACACCAGCTTCCTCTGATGTTGGATATGTTGGAAAAGCACCAGAAACAGCATTCATGACTGAGGTAGAAGGTGAGACAGTTGACATGTGACAGGGAAGCTGTGGATAAAGGGATGGTGGGAGGTCTATTTGGCTTGCAGCGGGTGAGGAAGATGTTGGGCTTGTTTCTAAACTGAACCTGTTGAAGAACATGTTCAGTTCATTAGCTCTATTCAGACTTCCATCCAAGTGATCCTCCTTCAGCTTAAAACCTGTGATCTTCTTCATCCCTGACCACACATCTCATATATTGTTTTGCTGGAGCTTGTTCTCCAGTTTTTTCCTGTACACCTCCTTGTTGCTTCTAATCTTGATTTTAAGTTCTTTTTGTACACTTTTCAATGCATCCCTGTCTCCCTNCCCTGAAAGCTCTTTTTTTCTTGTTCAGCAGTTTTTTCAGGTCACTGGTGATCCAGGGTTTGTTATTGGGGAAGCACTTCACTGTTCTGGTGGGGATGATGTTGTCCACACAGAAGTTTAAATAGTCAGTGACACACTCAGTCATAGCATATGTCCTCTCCATGTGGCTCACAGAGTGCATCCCAGTAGGTAGCCTCAAAACATCCTTGAAGAATTTCTTCAGCTTCCTGTGACCACCTCCTCACAGTAGTTTTGATCACAGGTTGCCTCTGGACAATGGGTTTGTATACTGAGCAGAGAAAAACAAGATTATGGTCTGCCTTGCCAAGAGCAGGCCGTGCAAAGGACCTGTATGCATCCCTGATATTTGCATAGAACAAGTCCAGTGTTTTGTTTTCTCTGGTGGAGCAGCTGACAAACTGTTGAAATGCTGGCAGTGTAGAGGAGAGAGAGGCATGATTAAAGTCTCCAGATATTGCCACAAATTAATTTGAGTGCTGTGTTTGTAGCTTAGCAACAGTTGATCCAATGGTGTCACATACACACTTGGCATTAGCTGATGGTGGAATGTAAACTGCTACTATAATCACACTGGGGAACTCCCTTGGTAGGTAATATGGACGAAAACCAACAGCCAAAAGTTCAATATCTGGACTGCAGAGACGGTATTTCACAACAGCATGTCCAGGATGACACAATTTTTTATTAAATAACATAGCGATCCCACCTCCTTTTCTTTTGCCACTCTTCTTCAAATCTCTGTCTGCTCATGTCGTTTGAAAGCCAGGTAAAGACACACTGGAGTCTGGGATATGTTCCTTTAGCCATGTCTCTGTAAAACACATGATGCTGCATTCCCGATACTCTGGCTGGGTCTTCAACAGAGTTTCAAGTTCATCCATTTTGTTAGCAAGAGATCTCACATTTGTCAGTATGACTGATGGAAGTGAAGGTTTAAACTTCCTCTTTCTCTCTCTTCGCTTTACTCCTACCTTGCATCCACTTCTTCTTCTTTTTAGCTCATCGAGGATCAGGGGTTTCGATTTGAAGATTATTTGAGCCTTAGAAATGTCCATTAACTGGTCTCTCCTGTAAACAAGCCTCTCGTTGCCATGGTGACACATAAAACGTTGTTTTCAAAAGTTGAAAATTAAACAAAAAGCAATTTTTATGTTTTGTGTTTCTTTTTCCCTTACTGTACCGAAAATGAACCGAATCATGACCTCAGAACCGAGATACGTACCGAACCGTGATTTTTGTGTACCGTTACACCCCTAACTCATACTGAACACATTGCAATTATTCCCCTTTGATGTTGATGTTGGTTGATATTCCTGTAAAGTGCCTTGAAATGACTTTGTTAAGAACTGGCACTTTATAAATAAATAAACTTCAACTTGAAACTTGATGTCCTCCCAATATCACATGATACTGTGTGTATCCCCCTGCTGAGGTATTTTTTGTAATCTCACACAGCACCCCTGTGAAGGCACTGGGTGAGAGGATTTTTTTTTCTCTTCTCTATCCTCATTGTGTCGCTTTTTATCTTCTTCAAGATTCTTACGTCTACCCTGGTGCTGGAAAAATGGCTGCCTCGGAAGGGGAGTGCGGTGCATCTTGTCCAATTTAAATTCCTTGTATTGTGCAAATGATACTTGGGAAAAAAAGCTTGATTCTGATTCAGATTAAGGCATAAAGTTATGATTCATGAATATTACCACATTATCTCTACTGAAGTGTCACAGCTGATCTGGTCGTCAGGCTGTCACAGGGCAACAGTGTCACTATGAATGTGTTAACATGGTGCTATTTGTGTAAAATAATCTCTTACCATGATGCAACTGGACAGGTAGTTGAAGACTGTTGCTTTTAGTTCAAAGTTTTCTCCTCGGATGATGGAATAAGGCAGGGTGAGCTCCAGAAAGAACGGTTGGAACACTGTGAGTTTTTGACGAGGAGCCAAACCAAAACCCTGAGGTGACAAACAGAAAGTCTCCGTCTCCCAAGTAGTGATGGTGTCTGGGACAGTGACGGATACATCCTTTGTTCCAGAATCTCTGGAATAGTGAATACACAAACATAATATGTGAGAATAAAAATCTCACTAAAATAAACCATAATGAAGAAAAAAATTTAACTTCACCTCAGAAAATGTATTTCTACTTGATGGCTTGTGTTGATACACATCATCTTTTTTCTTTCTCCTGTATGTTCAAACATTCCTTTTTCTTGTATGTTTAGTTGTGTTTAGGTCTTTGATGCTTAAAAACATTTAAAATTTGAGTGGAGTGGTGCACAGCCTCTAGCTTCAAAATTACATTATAGAAGCACTCGTAAATCATATATCAAAGCTTAACCTTTGCATCTTTGTTTACTTTCAACATTCGGTAAATGTGCTCATGTAGAATTCTCAATCTCTAATAACTTCAAAACTGACTTGTTTGTAAAGGCGTAATTTAAAGCAGACCATTTTCATTTGGAAAACACATGTTTCTTTTCAAATTATCTTTACAAAAAAAAATGTAATGACTAATTGTTAGTCATTTTCATGTATGAAGAAACAACAAAATGATGTTTGGGTATAGAATATATATGATCTAAATATTTGTTTGTGTGTTTGTTTGTTGGTTTGTTTTTTTGTTTGAAGCAAAGGTCCCATTACAACAGAAGCTCACCCCGTTTCCACCAGGTCCCATATCCAAGTCTCAGGGAAGAAAGTTCGAACTGTTTCTATTGGTTCAGGGGTTGTAGGAGGAGAATCTATGACATTCATATCATCCCCTGATGCCATATCTGCGTACATGCCATAACCTGAAAAGAAAGATTTAAACAAGAGCTAATAACAGCAATCACATATTGTCATTTGACTAGTAAAAATGTTCTATAATGGTAATGTAGAACAGTACTTTGACATGGAAGCACTGCAATCAAGTTAGTTGCCATCTTCAGTCCTACATTCTGCACAATCCGGCAACACAGAAACAACATAAGAAAGTGTATTATATGTAACATATACTTAGTTCTTTACTTTGTAGGATTCCTTTTGAAGACATACCTGGAAAGCACTGAGGACATTGTTTTTCTCTTCTTTAGGATAATGCAAAAAATAGTCCTCTAAGATTGGATAAAAACATTCTGTAGGGTCTTGAATCTGATGTGGTATATATGATACTTTCTTCACAGGCAGCAAGTTAAATATCTGGGGGGGAGCAAACAAATAACCCAACATGGTGAGGAGAGTTATAAGCTTTAAAAGTAATTTTGTTTTGTGATGTTTGATCAACATGGCAAAATAAATTAAAGCTTCCACTTTAATCTGAAAATGGGACAAATCTTTTATCCAGAAGATGGTAGTAACCTTCTCAACATCCAGAATCTTTCCTGGCTCCTTGATGAGGACACTCTGATCGATGGCACTAACACCACACAAAGAATTTGGCTGGGCAGTCAGCTGCATTTCGATCTCTTCTCCTGGTACAGCTGAAGCTGGAGAAAACTCCAATGACACCTGATAGACAATATAGCGATCACAGAAAACTTAACCCTAGATACAGAAAACTTTAACCCTCACTCTCCGAGGCAGCCAGGGCACATACCCGGTGCCACCATGAGGTCATACAGGAGAATACATACATACATACATATATATATATATAAGCACACATAAACCTATGTGTAGAAAAAAAACAGATGAATATGAGACACCATGAGGTTGGAAGGAGCAAAAAAAAAAAAGATTTGTACTTCCTTTAGTATGAGGCATATGTTACTCACAAGGTGTGCACAGTTGTTTTATAGCCAACCCCCCAAAAAAAGCAAAAGACGTCATTGGCATTGAGCGTTCAGATTTTAAAGTATCTGGATCTTTTAACCAAAGTGGTCATCTGATATTAAATGTATAGAAATCAATTATCGTATAGTAAATATTGTCAGGATCACTGCTGCTGGTGGGTGGTGTGCTGTGCTAATTGTCTTGCAGGGAGTGGCAGCAGGATCATCAGTGGAACCAGGTGTGGATCATTACCCAGCTCAGGAGAGCTGGGTACTTAAGCAGAGGAGGAACAAGAGACAGACGCCAGTTTGTTCCACTAGATTTCGTGGTAACAGAGTGGCCAGTAGTATTATACAGACGTGAGCGTAATCTGCAGTAGTTTAACCTGCCTTCTCTTCCTTTTGTGCCTAGTCCGCATCCAGGAGCGATTCTCCGGATCGTTGTGCCTCAAGCGTGGTTGTGTACCCGCCTATCAAGAGGACTGGCTTCCACACGGATGGTTCAAGAGCCTGGTTGCTGGATCACGCAACCCGCTCTCTCCCCAGGCTCCTTGTCTGTCTCTGGCTCCTCTGGATCCACACCTTCCCGGTCTGCGCGCTGCTGTCACCCCTGCTGGATCGACGCAGACACGGACAGCACCCGGACCCGGATCAACCACAAGAACCCGGACAGTCTGGATCACCACCCCCGCGGCAGCATCTCTGGATCCCTCCTTACAGCAAGACGCACCAACCGTCACCGTGAGTTTAACGAGCACGATCCCCGCACACCGCAAGCTGGTTCACAGACTGTTCACTAACCTCTCTCTCTTCAGAACCCAGGACCGCTCCTGTCACGCACGGACCTGTCCTGAGTTCCACAGACGAGCACAGTTTCCCAGTTGTTGTATAATATTCACTGTAAATATTAAACACTGTTTCAACTGCAAAGAACTGTTTCCTCGCTCGTGTGTGTCTGGTGTTTGGGTCACCTCTGGAGCTCGTAAACAAACCACCTGGTATCGGAACCATGACAGAACAAACTGGCCAAGAGAGCTCCCAGACCCAACTCCAGACCGCACTGACCCAGCAGGGGATCCTGCTGGGCAGGTATGATTCGTTCATGCAGGAGATCGCCAACCAACAGGCTAACCTGCATGCTGAATTCCACAATCTAAGTAAGCAACTCACCACTGTGTTGTCTCGTCTCTCCCGCAGCCCATCTCCTCCTCCTCACGCAGCAGCTGCGGCGCGTACTGTTCCACCTGTGGACACTGGCTACCAGCAGGTCGCTATCCCCAATCCGGCACCTTTCTACGGCAACTCCAAGGAATGCAGAGGGTTCCTTCGCCAGTGCCGGATTGTGTTCAGCCGGGCTCCACAATCTTTTTGTTCCGACGCTAGCAAGACCTCCTTCATCGTGTGCTGACTTCGGGACAAAGCACTCAGGTGGGCAGACGCATTCACAGAGACTAACCCCATTGAAACTACTCCTTATGTCAGGTTCCTGGAGGCCTTCACCGCAGCCTTTTCAGACGGAGGCACGAAGGAGGATGCGATGAGGAGCCTCCTCGCCCTTCGTCCCCGCTCACAGGCCATGGCGGATTTTGGCCTCGAGTTCCGGATCCTGGCTGCACGCACTAACTGGTCTAATGAGACCCTCCGCAGCGTGTTTTACAACGCCCTCCTGGAAAGCTTTAAGGAGGATATCGCGAGCCGGGAGGAACCCAAAACGCTGGATGGGCTCATCAGTCTAGCGACCCGGATAGACCGACGGACTCGAGGTCAGGTCCGGATACGCAGCACAACCAGTTCCAGTTCACCTACACCTTGTCACGTAAGTCCAGCACCGCACACTAGATGGCACTCTAGCCCTAAAGGTCCACAAGCACCTGAGACAACGCACTCAGGCAGACACACGGGCCCAGCACCTACCCCTAGATGGCAGTCGTCTCCCAGACGCGCACCGTCACCCGAGCCGATGCAGCTTGGACAAACGACCCTGCGTGCTAGGAAGCACAGACGCCGCCCGCGCACGACAGAAGGCTGTGCGCACTGCGGTGCTCCTCATCAGGAAGTAAGTGCCGGTTCAGAGGCGCCAAAAGACTAGGCCCGTCAGTAAAAGTTGGAGTCCTGGCGGGCCCAGATCAACAAAAACCCCGTATGCTGCTCCGTGCGGCTGTACATAAGAAACATTATGAACCTATTTCATGTACCGCTTTTATAGACTCTGGTTCTGAACAAAATCTGATCAGTCCCAAGCTGGCTAGACAAGGACAATTCACCCTCACACGACTCAGCAAACCCCTGCTTGTCACAGCCCTGGACGGCAGTACAATGACAACAATCACTCACCGCACTGAACCTGTCACACTCACCGTGTCAGGCAATCATTCTGAAACCATCTCTTTTCTGGTGTTTCCTTCTACAGAGGCTCCCATGATCCTGGGCTTCTCGTGGCTGGCGCAGCACTGCCCGCAGTTCAACTGGAAGCAGCAGAGCGTCACCGCATGGAGCGAGCAGTGCCTGCGCTGCTGCCTCAGGTCAGCCACACCAGCTAACACCTCAGGTAGGGAGCCTCCCACATCTCCTCCAGACCTGTCCCGGGTGCACACCTGTTATCATGACCTGGGACAGGTCTTCAGTAAAGAACAGGCCGTCACGTTACCTCCTCATCGTCCATACGATTGTGCCATAGACCTCCTCCCTGGGGCCCCGTTACCCTCGGGCCGCCTATTCAGCCTCGCCCGCAAGGAGCGGGAGGCTATGGAGGACTATATAAGCGACTCGTTAAAAAATGGACTCATTCGGCCGTCTTCCTCACCAGTGGGCGCAGGCTTCTTCTTTGTGGAGAAGAAGGATAAGAGCCTGCGCCCCTGTATTGATTACCGCAGCCTAAATAACATAACTGTGAAAAATAAGTACTCTCTCCCTCTCTTGTCCTCAGCAATCGAGCCTGCGCAGCAAGCCAAGGTCTTTACCAAGCTCGATCTCCGCAACGCTTATCATCTGGTGCGTATAAGAGAGGGAGACGAGTGGAAAACGGCATTCAAGACCCCTATCGGCCACTTCGAGTATCTTGTCATGCCGTTTGGACTCACTAACGCTCCTGCAGTGTTTCAGCACTTAATCAATGACGTTTTAAGAGACTTTTTGAATAAATTTGTCTCCGTGTACTTGGATGACATTCTCATCTTCTCTCCAGACATGAAGACTCACCAGGCTCACGTTCGACAGGTTCTCCAGCGGCTGCTGGAGAACCGGCTATTCGTCAAAGCTGAAAAGTGCGAATTCCATGTGTCCTCTGTTACCTTCCTAGGCTTCATCCTGGAAGGAGGACGCGTCCGGCCAGATCCCGCTAAGACGAAAGCGGTGGAGGATTGGCCGGCTCCCCAGTCTAGGAAGGAGTTACAGAGGTTCCTGGGATTCGCCAACTTTTACAGGAGATTCATTAAAGGTTTTAGCACAATCGCCGCAACACTCACTGCACTAACCTCCACCAAGGTTCATTTTCAGTGGAGTCAGGCGGCAGAGGATGCCTTCCGGGAACTGCAGCGACGGTTCACCCAGGCACCAGTGCTCGCTCACCCCGACCCCTCCGTCCAGTTCATGGTGGAAGTGGACGCATCCGATGTCGGGGTTGGAGCTGTGCTTTCCCAGCGCGACACGACGGACGGTAAATTGCACCCTTGTGCTTTCTTTTCCAGGCGGTTCACCCCAACCCAGCAGAATTACGACATCGGTGACCGAGAGCTCCTCGCGATTAAACTGGCACTGGAGGAGTGGCGT
>SSNP01000052.1:2396163-2530559 GCA_006937955.1 Pachypanchax playfairii
CGTCACCGTGAGTTTAACGAGCACGATCCCCGCACACCGCAAGCTGGTTCACAGACTGTTCACTAACCTCTCTCTCTTCAGAACCCAGGACCGCTCCTGTCACGCACGGACCTGTCCTGAGTTCCACAGACGAGCACAGTTTCCCAGTTGTTGTATAATATTCACTGTAAATATTAAACACTGTTTCAACTGCAGAGAACTGTTTCCTCGCTCGTGTGTGTCTGGTGTTTGGGTCACCTCTGGAGCTCGTAAACAAACCACCTGGTATCGGAACCATGACAAATATGAAATCTAATATATATATATACCGCAGTAAGCTATAGTACCTTTCCTTTGAAAAGGTACCATCTAAAATGCTGGACTTATTGTCAACTAAAACTAGACTAAATAAAAACAGGATAAGGTTGACTAAATTTAATTAAAACTAACGAGAATGACACCAGACTAAATTTAAAAATGGCTGATAAAATTAGCATTACTCGTGGTTTCCTGTGGGGGGTGCTTTTTTATGAATAATCCTCTCCCTGTTTGACTACAGCAGGAGCTTGGTTCGGATTGCCGGCAGTAAGTCAGATCTATTTCTGGTGCAAGTTGGCCTATGTCAGGGTTGTCCTTTGTCACTGGTCGCTGATGTTGTTCTGTTGGCTTCTTCAAATGTGGACCTCCTGCAGCTCAGGGGCGTTTAGCAGCTGAGTGTGAAGCAACCAGAATGCATCTCCAAATCCGAGGCTATGGTTCTAAACTGGAAAAAGTTGTTTGGGGGGGTGAAAGGTCCTTGCCCCAAGTGGAGGAGTTCAAGTATCTTGGGGTCTTCATGAGTGAGGGATGGATGGAGCGTGAGATTGACAGATGTATCGGTGCAGCATCTGAAGTGATGCAGTCACTGTATCAGATTGTTGTGGTAAAGAGGGAACTGAGCTGAAAGGGAAAGCTCTCAAATTACCAGTCGATCTATGTTTCTACCTTCACCTTTGGTCATGAGCTTTGATTCATGACCAAAAAGACAAGATCCAGCATAGAAGCAGTTAAAATGGCGGCATTGGTTCACAAGTATGTTTGATAGACTGTTACTTCAGATTTGTTTTTCCGGATGAGAATAAAGGTATCTCCTGTAGTTTCTCTGCTTTGTGTGGTCAAAGAATATAACTGTAACTGACTGACCAAACCCTGATTGTTTTTTCTGAACGGAAGTCAGACAAAGTGTTGTTGCCATTTTTGCCCCTTAATTTTCCCTTTTTTGTTCGAAAGGCTTTTTATCTTAAAGTTGGAAGACTATTTATTTCCTTTTGAGCAACTTTATTTTAGACCTTTGCACTGGCAGCAACTACAACTTATGATGTTTTGATATATAATCCAAAAAGATTTTTTTTTCTTTTGAACTTGAGGTGGGTAGTAAAAATACCAATGTAAATATTAGAATTGATGTTTTGTGATTTATAGCCCATTAGTCTAACAAATGTAGAGCTATTTATTTAAACTGTGAGAAAGAAATTCTATCTCATTCATTTGTTTTGGGAGTAAAAGCCCCTGCTTCTATACTATATTCATGATGGAGTGACTGAAGCTAACATCAAGGCTACAACAAATGGACATAACACTGCTGAACATAAATAATACTTTTAAAATGCAACTAGACTGATGTTTAGATATCAAAACACCAAACCTGTAAAATACCGTTGCCTTTTACAAATGTTCTACTTGTTTTTTTTCCATACCGACCTTATTAGGAAAACATTTCTCAGTGGAGAAGTCGGCACTATGAGCTATCAGATTCTTGCTGGGGAGGACGGCGTAAACCACAACCTGGACATCTGGTGCCATGTCTGAAGACACTGTCAGCTTCAAGGACAACTCGCCTTTATTTACTGAAAAAAGGTGATACAATTTATGCTTGTTATATTTTAATAATCATAATCAAAAACTAAAATCCACAAATTTGTAAAATCCACAAACAGTTTTTGGGCTCTAGCTACAGATTAAGAGAAATCTTGGCGTGTCAGAACTTGTAAAGAAAATTTCAATGCACCTGTTTTTTTTCCCAACTGGATCTGTTTATGTCCTTGAACAACAATAGCTCCTCTGGATACGATCTGTAGATTAAAAAAAATAAATATAGTAGTAAGCCTTCATGTTATTTGCTTATTCAACAAATGGGAATTGATCCATTTCCTGTGTCCCTGATTATAATCTCTGGTGTTTATGTTTCTCATCTATGATTTTCAGGCTTTTTTCAGGAGACAGTTATATCTAAATGTGTTGGCCCATTACAGCTTATTATAATAATGCTGGAAGGGAATTTCATTAAAACAAGTGTCTAATGTAAATTTACACCCCTTTAAAGACCGTGTAAAGGGAATTCTGCTATTTTCTTCTAACCACATTAGAAACATAATAAATGTTCTAAACATGTGAAAAACCTCCCAACAATTAAAAACTGAATTGTGGAGCTAGCCTTCAAATTGCGTTTCAAGAGTTTTCTGTTTCAGGATTTTATGGGCGGGTCTAAAAGGGCAGCCGTGTGTCGTCACGTGGCTGCCCTTCAGGATAACCCCGCCCCCTGCTGCTCTCGTCATATAAAACCGTACAGTGCGGTAGCTTCAGTGGTTTTCCCGCTCCTTCATCCGAGGGATGACCGTCTGAAAAAGCTTTGGGTCGATTTTGTGCAGAGGAGCCGCACAGTAGACAGTAACTAAACCAGCATGATAGGTAGGAGCTACTTCTGCCACCTGCTGCCTTCATATGCTAAACAAAGCTCAGAATGGCGTAGCAGCACATTCCGCTCCTTCACTGATCAACAAGTCTGAAGCATTGCGGTTGTGTGGAAATATTTCAACTCCTCAAAAAGCAGCGATGCGCAGTTTTACATGTGGGTAGAACCTCAAACTTAACGAACCAGCCGGAACTCAGAAACGGAGGAAATGCAGTGATGTGGGGAAGAGAAGGAGGTGCTGCTAGAGGATGAGACAGACAGGTTTCAGCGCCTGCAGCGGACACGCCCCCAGCGTCTCAGAGCAGAGAAAACTGATTCTTTTTTCATTATTTTGTAGCCAAATTTCATATGCTTCACATTGTTTTTAATCATTCAAACTTGGCTGGATGACTAATAACTAATATTCCTGTGCAGTGACAAACTCAGAACACACATTTGTTGTTACTTTACACGAGCTTTAATATGTGATAGTGTAAACTGCAAAAAATATTTGTTGTTTATTTTACAAATAAATGCAAAAGTAGCATAAACAGATTTGTTGGTAAAGAGAATAATAATCATTTCACTGTTGTCATGTTTCAAACTAAATATTGAACCCTAATCAGTATCGCACATGTCATTAAGCTCATCATCAGCCATTCAGCCTGTTTAAAGAGTTTATGGTAAAGAAACGAGCAACAGCTCTGATGGACTTTCCTGCTGTCAGCATGGCACGCTCCCTCAACACTTGTGACATCTGTGGTATTGTGCTGTGTGATATGACTGAACATTTCAAAGTGACCTATTATTGTGGCCAGTTTAAGGCACACCTGTGCAATAATCATGTTGTCAAATCAGCATCCTGATATGGCACACCTGTGAGGTGGGACGGATTATCTCCACGTAGAAGAAGTGCTCATTGTTACAGATTTAGACAGATTGAACAATGTATATTATTTTGTGTATGTGGAAAGTGTTTTAAATCTTTGAGTTCATCTCATAAAACATGGGAGCAAAAACAAAAGTCTTGTGTTTATATTTTTGTTCAGTGTATTTTGGACTGAGGCTTTTTGGGCAGAAATAGTGTTTTTGGTTGTTGTTTTTTGTTTCTTTTTTGTTTTTTTTTAGGAGATTTTTCTGTAAAGTGCGTTGAAATGACTTTCTCATGAACTGGCGCTGTATAAATAAATAAACTTGAAACTTGAGATGGGGGTTGAAGACTACCGACATAAAAGACTAAATTGACCAAACAGCTGCAGCTGTTGTTCTGAATTATCAGATTCTGAACTTGAACTGCTCGAGCTGACGTCATTTTAAAACGTACTATCAGTATTCACTCTCTATGAGCCTGATTTATCAATATTCCAAGTAAAGAGCACAAAATTGTGTGTGCTGCAAAAATTTTGCGCCAAGGGCGTGTTCCTGATTTGCGGGAGATCCACTAAGACTGCGCAATTGTTGACCGGCGCAAAACGCAATATTCAAATGTGGAGTTTGACGGGGCTATTCTCTTGCGGGTGCAAGAAAGGCGCTAACAGAAAATGAATTTTGAGCCATTGGTGCTTCAAATATGAGGGAAGAAGCAAAAAAATATATTGTTGAGTGGCGCCTAAGATATATTCAGGCTCCGGTCTGTGAGGTTGTGGAATGTTCTGCAACACGCTAGCGATCAGAGCGACCTGGTGCGTAAAAAGGGTCCCTCCATGTGGTCCAAACACCGACACCTGCTTTTAAGGATGCGATGCGCTCCAAAATGTTTCTAGTGCGTATGTGGGCAAGATTATATTGATGTTCCCCCTCAGTATTTGGGCTGAGCACGGGGGTAAAGGGGGTCTGCGCCATCACCTTAATAGATCAAGAGCTGCTATTAGATTCATAAATGTGTGGGATGATATTTACAGCACGAATAACGTCACACATTAAACCAAGAGCCATGTCCATAGTCACCATCTCTCAACCTTGTAAATATAACACTGTTCCTCAGAATGAAAGAATCGTGAGTCTGGATAATTCGCCACAACGTTTGCATCACAAGTGTCTGCTCGTGTAACACTGCATTCAAGACCTGTGACACACTAGACAATCTACTCTGGGAGATGCAGCACTAACTAGCTACGTTTACATGGGCACATTTAATCGGAATAAACGCCCAATCTGATAAAAAAGACGTCATGTAAACATGTCAATCAGAATGTTTTGATCCGATGCAGCCTGATCCGAATGAAATTTACTTCCGATCGAGAGGGGTGATTTTGTCCGATCTTCATTCGGATAGACGTGCATGTATACACCCATTCGGAAAGAAAGGGTGAAAAGAGCCCACTGCGCATGCGTACAACTTCAGCGTGACGTCTTTCCACTTTCGCAGACTCAAGTAGAAAACATAGCGGGAGGTAAACAGAAGTGGTCTGCTGGTGCAGTCATCCTGTCATCCTACTCTCCTCTCCTGTGGTGGAGGAGCAGTAGTAATATGTATTCAGCCTCTAGCTTGGTTAATGCGACCAGTAAAAACCCAAACATAAAGGTAATCACCTGCAGAAGGTCCATATTGGGGAAAACGTGAGTCAGATCGAGCACACGATGGGGCGGGAAAGACGTGCAGAAAGGACAGAGTTTGTTTACTTTTTTTTCTTCCCCCAGAAAGACAACTCGCTGTGCGCATGCTCAACTCATTTAACCTGATCGAGTGCTTGGTGCATGTGTACTCATGGCATGATCAGATCATTTCAGTTATGTAAACAGGGATTTGGGAATTCCGATCGACCAAGATTTTAATCAGATTGGGGAAATTTGGCGCATGTAAACGTAGCTAGTGTGTTGGAAAGATCCAGATGTTTGTCTGTGTCTTCGCCACGCAACAATCACTGCATTCATTTTTGTGTCGAGTTAAGACGTTAAGCTGCAGTTTTGATAAATCACACTGCACCTGTAACGCCCACTTATTTGCATGTTCTCCTCCCAATATTTTGCGTCTTCTGACAGAAAGGCCCACATTGCATATTCATCAAGAGCAAAGCGCTAAAATGACTTTGCGCGTCTAGCGGCAGGTTTAACAGGCGCAGTTTTGCCTGCGCGCCGTTAGTAAATCACCTGCTGCGTGTTTTTGCGTATGCTGAGCGTTTGCGCCTGTTTTAACAACCGCAAACCTGATAAATCAGGCGTTAGAACTGGTGAGAAACTACTTACCAGATACATGACATAAGCAGAGCCCCGGGGTTCCTGCACAAACATGTACTGAACAAAGATTTCTTCTTCTTTGTCACAGGGAAGTGGTGCATCTCTCTTCTTTATCATCAGAGAGCTAACAGTTTTAGTATCATCAGAAGGTGGTTGGGAAATGGACACTTTGTGGAATCCTGATTCATAGAAAGCAGTTCTGTATCCATAATAGCTCAGAGTTGGTGAGTTGCTAACCTGTTTTTATAAAAAAAGGAAAAAAAAAACTCATGATAGTTTAAACATAAACTGAACTTTTATTTAACTGTAATTCTTTTACACCTGAACAGCATTTCAAAAGACGATGGCCATTCCTTATGAGCTGTTACATTTAGTTCATGGAAGTGATGGATTGTGAGTGATTAAAGCACACTGTTGTTTTGCAGCTGTGTTTTACTTACATGAAGATGGATGTCTCCACTAAGTGATTCTGTACTAAGAGAGAAGGTGGCAACACCATTGCTGTCAGTTTTAAGATTCTGCAGTAACTTTGCTGACCACCTTTGACCCTCAAACAGGTACAGCTGCATGTCAGGAATGGGTGTGTCATTGTAGTGGACAGCTTTAACCTGTTGAAAATACAATATTATATCACTGAGACTGCATCAGATGTGGCCTGCTCTGTGTATAAAGTATTTTTAAAAATTAGAGTCATAGTGTTGCACTCACTTTTCCTTCCATTGTTGATCCTCGCTCATAAATCTTTGGAGTGTCAACAAAAGACATTTTCCCAAGGGTGTATGAGATCTCTTTTAGTGTATCTTGTGAACGTGAAACACCTGAATTTTAAAAGTTCTCATGTTACAACAGTTTTATCTCAGTAACATCCCTCCTTTTATAAAACTTTAACTATATCTATAACTCCTCTTTAAGAATATAGAAATAGCATAAAAGAAGACCTACCTGTCCCCTCCTCCTCCACTGTGGCACTGATATTAAGTTTATCTTGCACTAAGTTTTGGTCAAGTTTTGTGAAAGATGACGTTTGGAATTCAAAAGTAGCACATCCTGTTTTGTCCGTCTAGGAAATCAAAGAAACAGAAAATATGTGAAATACAGAAGAAGACAACAATATATTATAGGGTGGGATGGGGGGTGGATAGAGAGATAAATTTGATTTTTAAAAAACCCTTTAAAAAATTAAAAAAAAAAATTCTAAGCATCAATTGCTATTAAATAAAAATACATTTAAAAATTAGATATCATGAATCAAGCAAGTAACCTACCCTTGTACTTGAGTAACTCACCCCACTCTGGTGCTGAGTTTCACAAACCCTATTATAACAGTCTGGTCAGTTGAATTTAATAATAATAATTTCCTTTAATTATTCCTCTTTGGGAAATTCAGACTCTGCATTTGACCCACCCTCATCCGTTAGGTGAGGAGCAGAGGACAGACATTTTGTACAGCACCCCCGGGGGGCAGTTGCGGGTATCAGGAGCTTTTTCCCAAAGATACACATAGCCAGCCGGCACCTGGAATTGAACCGTGGTCCTCCAAACGAGAGGTGATCTCCCTCCTGTTAGGCTACAGTCGCCCTCAATAATTTAAGAATTTGATACATTTGGTAATTTGAATTGAATCAGTTGGATAAAACTTTGGTAATTTGTCCCTGAGGGCAGAGGAGAGAGATCAATAGTAACCTCCACCCATTGCAGAATGGAAAGCCCAAATCTGCTGACCATATCGATTTTGAAAGCTCTGTTGTTGCCTCCATGGATGCAGCAGAAATCACCACGGTGAAGTTATTTTTAGGTTGGATATTTGACAGATATCCAGCAGCAACGTCTAGGTGCTAGCAGCTAGCTCACTGGGCACCGAGTGAAACTGAGCAACAAGACCCGGTTGAAGACGCTGCCGAATATCTGTCAAATATCCGACCTAAAAACAACGACAGCAATAGTTTTTATGCACTTTTAAGTGAATTGTTTGCATACTGTCGTATGTTTTTACAATATTCTTTTTTTTCTAAATTATGTCAGAAATGTCCTTTTTTAAAATAAAAATGCACCATTTTGGAATTCTAAGTGTAGTCATATTTAATGGCATCCAAAGGCCACTATTTGGCTTACAACTGGTAATATGATGAACAATAATAATGAAATAGATCTTGTGAATTTAGATATGTGATATGCACAAACTAACTTTGACAGTGCCTTATAAATTCTAATTACTTTAATATACTTCATATGTGTTATGAAAAAGTGAATACATATACTAATTTACTTTGACATTGATGTAGAATGTTGCAGCACAAAAGCTTCATGGAGGTCCCCAAAACATATTTTGCTTAAGGCTCCATGAAGTCTAGCATAGGAGTTGGTCAAAATACCTGCCAACAGGTGCAAAGGTCTCATTGACAGTTAAACAAAAATCATGATTTAAGTGATTACTTTAAAAGTTGTAAATATTAAGGATAACATTGTTTTTTCCAAGCCAGTTTCATTAGTTTCAAAAAAACATTTCTGCTGAACCACAATTTAAAAACAATGTAAATTTTCATTAGTTCATTAGTTCTTATATCTATTAAAAAAGTAACGATCTTGCCCTTCTTCCACATGAGTGGTTGCAGTTTCATTTCAAGCTCAGGTCCTCTACAAGAGACCTTGAAGCTTGAGGGTTCTACATGTCTGTTATCAGGACTAGGCTCTTCTGGACAGATATCTCTGACGTTATTCCTGAGATCTGTTGGAGCTGCTCTTGGGGGTCAGAGCCCAGAGTGTGTCATTGACCACTGATGACCACCAACAAGGTCTCCAATTTCTAAAACTTCTTTATATCCATTTTTAGACCTATGTATGTATTTCTCAAGTTTCACTTTTTTTTTGGTCTAATTATGAACCATTTTGCATCAACACTGCTGGGTGGAACTTGATCACCACTGAGGAGTCCCTAAAGTCTGCAAAGCAATTACTAAAACAGCTCCAAAAAGTACATTTACAGAAAATAACTTTCAAGTCGTTTTTTCTACAGATTGTTTTTTCTACACTTTAAAAACTAGGGTTACTAACCTGTAAGTTGCCTTGTACAGTATATGATTAGCATAAAGTCCACATTTTATGGTATACCTTCTCTGTCTTTGTCTCACAGGGAGCTGGAATTCCAAGTTCTTCTGTATTTATACGACGCCATGCTTTACAATAAAAATAGCTGCTGAGAGGTCGGCACGCCTTTACTGTTACTCTTCCTGACACAGGCTGTCCATATGTGTACCTTAAATAAACAGATCGTTAAGTCATTCACTCAACAAACGTCAGATTTTTATATTTCTGTTATTTGTGAAGCAGTAATTTATACTTACTTTGCACATATTTTTGCATCAAACTTTTCACTATTCATATTTACTTTATTTGTTGCAGTCATTGTTACATCAAATTTGGGCAACACTAAAAAAATATTAATAAATAAATAAATTATCATCAACAAATAAAATAGGCAGATTTTTGCTCAAAGCATTTCCAACATACCATATTTCTCCACCTTGAAGCTTTCAAACACTTTTGCTCCACCTACTGTCACAATAAGGTTATACCTTCCTTCACGAGCCTCAGAGTTCAAGGAGTAAGAAAGCTGCAGTATTTTGGCGTTAGATGTTTCATTAATCCACTGTCCAATCCTGTTCTGGACAGGATCCTGCTCAGACAGCACAAATCCAAATAAAAAGAACAACGTACATGATAAGAAGAAGTTGTGAGATTTGAAATACAGAGTTAATCAGGTTTTCTATTTCAGTCATGCATCAGTTATAGTCCAATTAAATAGCACATTTTAAGACACTTTAATATTATCTGCTCTAGACACAACACATAATTATAACTATAAAGACCAGATACATTTTCTATAATACATTTTATTTGATAGAGCCCTTCAGGACACTCAAGGACACTTTACAGAAATAACAAAAGAACACGGAAGTACAATAAAAGGCTAAAATAGATAATAATAAAAATAAAAAAAAAAAATAAAAAAACCAGGTCAGAGGCATTTTTATTTCAGTAACTGCAGTTTAACATAAATGATAATGCCAAGTATATTTCTACAAACATATGATGCTCAGATCATCAGTGTATTCATGATGTCAGTGTACTGAACTGCAACTAAAAGTTCTATTTTCTTACCTGCAGTTCTATGATGTCGTACTGTGAAGAAAAAAGAAAGAAAATATAAATTTTAGCTTACACATCTGGAAAGGCAAAATTAGTGTTCCCATCAGAATTAGAATACTGATATACATGGTGGCAGCTTCTATAGCCTGGGGATATTACTAGCAACTTTAATCTTTTTAAATAATTCTTACATGTTTTCTTTTTGTAAATGTTGCTCTTTTTAATTATTTTTATTCTAGTTTAGATGCTGTGCAGGGTTCCTCTGTGATTTTGCTTTTGTAGTTTTTTTTTTTTTTTTGCTTCCAGAGTTTATTTTATATTATCATTGTTTGTTTTATTTTTCCCCCTGATCTCCAGTGTTCTTGTATTTTGTCTACATGACATTTCCTGTTTTATTTTGGTATGTCTGAGACTTCCTGTTCTCCCCTATGTGCTCCTCGGTTACTTGATTTACTCCACAGGTGTTTTCTGTTAAGTAATTTACTTGTGTTTTTTTTTTTTTTAGTTGCTTTGTGGCAGTATTGGGGTGTCTATTCGACTCCTTAGTGCAGGGGTGCCCAAAGTCAGGCCTCGAGGGCCACTATCCTGCATGTTTTAGATGTGAATTTGGACACCCCTGCCTTAGTGTCTCATGTCAGAATAATATGGTTTTAAATAGGGCTTAGTGCTATGGCAAAATTTTCATATCACCGTTTTTTTCTAAATCATATCGGTTTTACGGTATTTGACTGTATTTTTTATATGACTAATGTTACCCACTATTTTGCATTAGATTGGCTTTAAATAGCTCATTTTACTGTCATGTGCACCATATGTCAGGAGTCTGGTCGGATCTGTGTTTTGGTTTTGTTATTTTGATCTTTTCATACTTTCAGTTTCTCCCAGACTCCCCTTCCCTCTGGGTGTTTATCCCTTCTTTTCTCTTTTGCTGCAGGTCTCCAGGTGGCAGACATCAAGCTGATTACTGTGGACCAGATTTGCCAGAAGACACACCTGTTGCTCATCTCATGCATGTTACAATATCCCCCTGACAGTTCTAACGGCTCCTTATTTTGTTTCTCACCTGTACCTTGTAAATAAACACCTTGTGTCTGGGTTCCCAGCTCTTGGGTCTTGCCTGTTACAGTTATGTTGCCATGCTTTTGTTGCACAGCCTATTTAAATGATTGCCAATAGAAGGCAGTAATTAAGTGAAGTTGTTAGTATTACTGCTGCCGGCTAATGCAAATGACAGTAGGCTCAGTAGGATGTGACTCCTTTTTGGAATAAGTTGTTCTGGGTCATTAATCTGTGTTTTGCTGTCACAGCACTCGCCAGCAGCCATTCTTCATTCAAAACTTTATTTTTCACATGTGGTCTTAGCGTGTAGCACTGAAATCAGTCCCCACAGAAATACCTTCCCGCTGCCAACGTACGGACATTGTCTTGGCTTTTCACCAGTATATAGCGTTATGTGAAAAATTTATAACATAGCCAAAATAAACACCGGTTTTTGGTACAAACCAGTATACCTCCCAGTGCTAGTTTTAAATCAAGTATGCTATTCTGTGCCAAGGTCGCATGTCGGTGGTTGCCTGAAAGAAGCAAGGAGCCATGGAGGAATTTTTACCTTGTAAGCAGGGACTTTTTTGCTTCCATAAGTTGTAGTGTACATATCAAGGGTCTTGATACATTCTGAGAATTTCTTTTATTTTTAATTGTAGGTAATTTTTCACTTCAGGGGTCTTTATTTATGTATTTGTCATTTTTTATGTGTTTTGTTTTCCTTTTGTTTTATTTTTATTTCATTTTTTTGTGATGGCATGATTGTGATGATGTTGCATTAATTTTGGTGATCATGTTGTAGGTTATTGATTACTAGAAAATGTCTTTTATAGTATCAAGAAGTGGGGAATTGTGGAAGAGATTCACGTTGCCTGATGTCATATGTACAAACATGTCACAATGACCTAACATTTTGTACCCAGACTAAATTCACAGCTCATAGATAATCAATCTCTCCAAGACAGTCAGAGTTCTCATGACGTCCAGAATTCTAGCAATCTCTCTGTATCAGCATTATAAAACAGCTCTGACAAGAATTAAGCTCCAGAGCATCACCCCAATGTTCCATCATTTGACGCATTATTTTATAATAAACTTCTTTTTCATATAAAATTTTCTCACCTGATTCATTTGAAACCACATTTTCCCATAACACTGTACTTTAAATGAGATCACATCAAAACTTACCCGCTGGTTGGTAATTCTAAACTTTGTGTCGAGTGAGACGACTCTGAAATGCACTAAGAGAAATGTTCAGAGATTAGAATTTTAACATTTCAATAACTGAAACAAACATCTCAGGACATCTACAAAACACATTACAAGAAAACAGGATTTACCAGAGAACAGAATTACCTGTCTGTCCAGGCAGGTAGATCGGTTTATCAGTTTGGATGAAGGTTCCTGGTTTATAGGCTTTGATCAGGACCTTTTTGGATTTTTTGGAGTAAAATGTGTTTCCTTGTATTTCTACCTCAAATGTCTGCACATTTTCATTCTCCACAACTGGAACCTGTGACAGCAAGAAATTTATTAATGTGATGAAAATCAATTTCTCTAAAATATGTAACATCTGAAAGTATCAAACACTCAGCAACATAATGAAAAAAAATGTATTTTAAACATTAACTTTTAAAGGTGATTTTTTTTTTATAGTAACTAGAAACTATCTTAATAGTTAACCTGAAACTGAATGCAGTCATGGAACTCTGAGCTGGAAGTCTTCTCATAGAGACTCATGTTCTTCTCATCAGACCTCAAAGTGACCCTCATGACTAGAGTCTCATTTGAGTCCAAGAGGCTCACACAGAATTTGGTCTCAGCTCCAGCTTCAAGAACTGCAGGAATAGCCACCATGTAATGTCTACAGAGAGACATATTCACACATCAAGTGTTAAACACTTTTACACCACTGGCCTGAAGTCAAAGACAAAAAACTTCATGTAATTTACACTCAAAGAGTTGTAAATATTTCTTATAAACATTTATATTTATCCATATAAACTTACGGTTCTGCCACCAGATGGCCCACATACATCCCACATAAAAGGACGCTCAGTGTCCATGTCCACATCTGGTTACCTGGACAAACCATGACTGACTGCAAGAACCTTAAGAGTAAACATCAGTTAAATAGGCTGCTGATAACAGAAGCTCCACCCAGTTTTACCCTGTACTTCAACATGTAAAGGCAGTTGTGTCATGTGTCATACATGTGTCTGTATTTATAAGAATAGAAGGTGATGCATTTTATGGCTGCTAAGATTTGCGTCCTTCGGGTTTTGAACAGGTACAGGTGTTACATGTATGAAATCACAGTTATAACTCCAAGAAAATACCAGACTGATGCATGAATCAATCATCAAACCCTTGTTTTTGATTATTTGTTCCAGTGTGGCCCTGCAGTGGACGGTTGACCTGTCCAGGTGTGACCTGTCAGTCCCAAAATTCAATTCAAGTCAGTTTTATTTATGTGGTATAAATGAATGTCATTAAAAGTTCTTTCAAGGCAATTTACAGAATTAACAAATACAATTCACATCAGTACTCCAGATTCAAATTACACTTTATGAAAACATTTCAGTCATTTGTAAATAGTAAACAGCTTGTGTAAGTTATTAGATGGCCATGAATAAAAATGTAATAACTAAGGAACCAGCCGATTGTGTTGAAGCATCAGTTCAACACAGTCCACCATTCTGAGTGAGCACTGATTGACCCAGTGACCCCTGGAGATAGACACCAGCCCCCCGTGACCCTGAATAGAAAAGCTGTAACTGTTAATGAGATAAATATGAAAACATTGAACAGTACCAAACAGAAAAACCAAAAGACAACAAAGTAAAACTATGACTAAAAAGATTACATGAAAATATCTAACGGAACTTAAAAAGCAAAAATAAGTTAGAAACACTGACAAAAAATTAAATAATATAAATAAACCTAACTGGGGTAAAATCCTTTAGTTATGATAAATTAATGTGAGAACAAACTGGAAAATCAAGCTGTTTTAATAACACTAACTAAACGCACAGACAAAAATAAAAAGTCTTAAAACTGAAAATACAAGAGCAATAAAAACCACTGAATCAAATAAACACCACGCCATGAAAACCCCTGAAACACGACAATAACCTCAGATATTATGAAACATTTTCTCTTTCTCTGTCCTTTTCTCCTCATTTGTATTTCCTCCTTTGTTTTCTTCCTCTGCATGTGAGTCTTGGGTCCTGCTGAGCCGCCACTCTCTGATGATGAGCGTGGCTGTTGGATCCCTGCAACTGTCACATCGTTATTCACGGCAATTACAGTTAATTAAATAACTTTTAAAACTTTAAGATACAATTATGAAACTTGTCTAAGTGGATACTCACCTAAAAATCTGTCCAGCTTCATATGAGACACTCTGGACGTCTCTGGTCCTCCTATATTACACTTAATAACTTCAGTAATTCAGGTTGCAGCAGGAAGTGGTGTTCTGGTGATTTATGCTGCCCTGATGAAAAATGCCGCCATCATACAAATTAACAACTTATTTCATAACAAGATGTTATTAGAAGTTTATACAGTATTCTTGTTTATGGTGAGTGTTTCCTGTTAATTATTTAAACATATTTTTATGATCCTTCCCTGATATTTTCTATATAAAAACCTTCTGGGTCCTTATCTGCCATTGTTGGGTCCTTCTCCTCTGGGTGTGTCCAAACATTTGCCTGTTGCTCTGACAATGTAAAGAAAGTAAAAATAACATCATATTTAGTGTTTCTGTCCTGGGAGGATTTATTTGATTGGTAAAATGTATTTATGGAAAAATATAAAAACAAAAAATAAATAATAAATCTGTTTATTGAAGTGAAGACTGTAGAACGGCACATGTGCAGAAGGAATAGGTAGCACATCTCAACAGGTAGCGTATTTCTGCAGAACACCGGTTCGAGCAGTTGCTGTCTGAGACATGTGTAAAAGTTATTTAGTACTACTTTAATAATGTTTGATATTTTCTCTGGAGCATTAAAAGTCCTGATCAGATTATTCTCAGTATTTGAATGGAGTCATTTCTGAGCAACGCTGCTAGAGTTCAATCCTGTTCACTCTTTGTTTTTATTTAGCTCTCAGAAAGAGACCCTGTGTAGCTACCAGCAGCCTGCCTCTGAGCTCAAGTACACTGCTCTTCATCTTCAAATAAAGAGTTATAAGTTACAAAATTGGATAAAGATAATAACAAAAGGCATCACGGACACTTTTGTCTCTAGTTTTAGGTCTGTTTCTATCCTCTCCATTATATAGAGAAAACAAAAGAACAATAAAACATGCTTATACATTGATATTTCTATCACTCACAATGATGTTGAGGTTTTAAAAAAGTTCATATTTTCTTCTACTACAGTGACAGTTCTGTTTTACAGCCTTGCTTTATACTGCTGCTATTCATATTTAAATTGTAAGTTTAAATAATATATTTATCACAAATCATGTGCAATATTCGATTGATTATTTTCAGAAGTGGTAGCATATAATGGATTGGATCTACAGTATAAACAGTGAGTGCAGAGAGTAAGTAGCATGATAATAAACAAGAAAAAGTTTTTTAAATGGTATAATAGTCAATAAGTTGTGTTTGATGATGTTATCGCTACACAGAAGTTTACTTACAGGAGCAAAGTCTGCCTAGTGTCTCGTAATGTGGTCAGTGCTTGTTTGCATGACATGTAAACATCCCACACTGTCTAAAGGATTCAACTTAAGACCTAATATGATTTTGTAGTTTATCTGAAAGTAAAAAATAGCAGTACAAAATAAAAAAACTATTTTATATATGTGTGCTTATTAAATGTAGGATGATCCTTATTATAAAATCAAAAGAAACTGAACTGCCTGTTGGCCAAAAGCTAAAAAGTCAAGACCACTGATAAAGTCATGTTGCAAAACTGGTACAAAAGTTGATTATTGACACAGTGAAAATACACACTGTATGTGTCGAGCTGTAACAAAAAATCTTATAAATCTTATATTATGAATGCACATAGATAATAAAGAGAAATTTCAGTCTTGGTGATTTGTTCTGATGCACACAGACAGGAAACAGATAACTTTTGTAAAACTACACAGAGAAGTAGACGGTAGTAATATTGTTGTCAAACTCAGGATGAAAAATAACTCATAGAAGTCATCTGGCAGGGGTGAAAGTAGAGCGTAGAGGTCAGTCCAAGGTCAACAACTTTAAATCCAAACAAACAAAATTAAAGTCCAGTGATCCAAAACATGAATGCAGGCGTGGGTCAATTACTTCTGAAAGCAGAAACTATGATCATAAATCAGAGACTTCCAGAATCCATGGGAGAAGGCAGGACACAGGAGACATGGTCAAACATCAAAGGTTGGTAGTCAGGCTTTCAAACGTGTCCACATCCAAATCCAGAGAAGCATGTAGGAGACAGGAACCATGGGCAGGAACAGGGTCAGAAACATACAGACTACGTAAGAAGAAACTATGACTAAAACCTTCTGGGAATAAGACATGCAGAGAGAAGGATTTATGTGTCAGAGAACATGTGAGTGGTGTGAGCGCTGCATGACAGACGAAAGTCTGATCTGAGGAGACAGAAAATAACAAGACACAGTCACCAGACGGAGACAAGGACACAAAATAAAACCTGGTCTGTAAAATATTAAGAAAAGAAAGAGGGAAGACAGACTGTGAGAACATGAAACACAAAAATCATGATAAACAAATCCAGGAAGCTGAAACACGAGCAGATATTTAAAAGTTTTATCTTGCAGGGTGAAAAGATTTAATGAGGTCTTTCAACTGAAAGACAGAATTAGGTAGACATTTTACTATTTGATACAGATAAATACTCATTAAACATTAATTATTTGTAAAGAGTGAGTTCTCGTGCTGAGAGTCACATCCTCCAAACTCAGAAACGGTGCAGTGACTGTGCGCTTGGCTGAGACCCAGGCATTCAATCAAATGCATTTTCAACCACCTCCCTTCTGTAGTTGAACATGTCCTGCTGCTGAGATAGAGGCTGAAAAAGGTTTTATAAGCCAGCTTGTGGTTTGGCTGCATCTCAAATGTTGCAATGGCCGCTGCTCTGCTCTTTAGTCTTCAGCTAATGTTAGAAAATCCTTTGCTGCTAGTTCCTATAGACAAGAAGGGATTTTGCATCCTTCCTTCTTCCAGGTCTTCTTCCATCAACTACAGCCTACAGCACCATTCACACACACACACACACACACAGAGCTAATTTAGAATCAGAATCTAGTTTATTTATTTGACCAGTATGTTAAAACACAAGGAATTTGCCTCTGGTTCATGGACATGTAACGATAAACAGACATTATTAGACACAGACAGCAGAGACATTCAGCAGCATCGTCCATCATAAATGTCTGATTGGTGTTTGAAGCTGTTTATACAGATTATGCAGATAGAAACCTGCAGTTTGAGAGTCTGTGAGGAACATCTGGAACAATAAGATGGATCCTGGTTGTTTAGATCTTTATATGTGAGAAGAAACATTTTAAACTTTATTCTAGATTTTACAGGGAGCCAATGAAGTGATGCTAATATGATCTCTCCTTCTAACTCTCATCAGAACTCTGGAAGCAGCATTTTGGATCAGCTGGAGGTCTTTTACAGAGCTATTAGAACATCATTCTCCCCCTCTGTAGCCTGTAAAATGTTTTTTTTAAGTTTCATTATAGTTAACAATAATATTCTCAACATTCTGCAGTTGTCTTATTTCACCAGATCCTTCATGTCCTCAGAAGTATCACATCAGTTCTAGTTCTGACTGACTCATGTACTAAAACTAAAGTTTAGAAAACTAAATTCTCAGTTTATTCTTAACCGTTCAGTCATAAAAGCTGCAGCCCAGAATGAGATTTTAGAAAAAAATGTATTTGTCAATAAAAATTGTGTTTTTGGATGAAAGAAAAAAAGCACATATAAATAACAGAAAAATGTCCTCACAAATATGAGGACAATGTCTAAAATGAAAGACTTCCGTCTTTAGAAATTTCACATGTTCATCAAAATAAAGGTGTTTTTAAAATGTGCGCTAAAGGTTAAACACTGATTTTTGTTTACAAGACCGAGAGTTTTAAACTTACTGCCAAACCCTATTAATACTGTTCCACACATTATAACAGCACCAGGCTGCACGGTGGTGCAGTTTGTAGCACCTCGCAGTGAGAAGGGCTTTCAAACCAAGACCTTCCTATGTGGAGTTTGAATCTTCTTCCCACACATGTGTGGGGTTTCTCTGAGGACTTGGGCTTCCTCTCTCCAGGTGGGACCCACCTAATGACAGCTGGAGAGACGCACCAGCTCCCTGCAACCCTGAACAGAAACAAATGGGTAAATAAAACGACTGTAACAGCACCGATGACCAAAGGTTATGGGTGGCAGCTAAAGATACAGCACTGAGTGGAAAAAGGCCACTTAAACACATGAATCTCTACCGTTAATGCTTTATGGAAACAAAACAGTAGGTCCAAAAAGTCCCTGCACTTGAACTGATTGATATTTTTAGAGCTAAACAAAAAAATAAACATTTTCTTAAAAACCATATGGTAACATGAAAATAAGAAACATGGCTTCAAGATAAAAATGCTCACGGACACTAATTATTACTTCTTCATTTATTCATGTTCCTTCTAGTATCATATTTCTGGTTAAAGTGGCAAATTATGAAATGTATTGATTCAAACCCAAGTCATTTTCAATTTCTAGCAAATGGACGTAGCCACAGGCTGTGTGTGATGTACAGTACATCAGCCACTTGTCATACACCCATCAGCTGTTTTCCTCATCAGGCCCAGCCCCACCCATTTCCCTGAATATAATGTAATTTCTCTCTTGAACAGTCTCAGAACAGAAACAGAAGAACAGAAATGGTAAGCTGTTTCAAATCCGTCACATTTCTCATTTTTACTGAAGTTTTACAAATGGGATACAACTAGTTACTTATTTAACTGAGTATTATGGGTTTTTTACATGCAGCTAAAACTAGCTTGATGCACTGAAGCTGTGTGTTCTGCCTGACCAGATTTTTGGGCATTACTTCTCATGTTTCATCTAGTAGAACTTTTTGAGATCTTATTTCCACCTACGTTGTTTAAAATTAGATTTGTAGCATATGGTTCAAGATTCTAACCAGCTAATGAACTTTTTTCTGTGAATTAACCAACTTTGATTTCGGTTTTCTGTCCAATGTTTGTGGCAGGTCAAGAGAATGTTCAAATCTGCATCTCTGCTCCTCCTGGTCATGGGTAAGTCTTTACAAAACAGAATAATTAAAAAAAATATATGTTAGTATCAGCGGAATATCAAATCTTTTACAAGATTTTAAAAACAACCTTCCATCATTTGAGCATGGAGACCAATCGAAACATCACTGATTAAATATTTGTTTATTTATATTTAGTCATTTAAGTCATTTAAGTTGATCAATTACCACAAACTTGAGGGGTTTAGTTCCTAAAACATTGTGCAGTGAGAACAACTCTGATTGGACAGAATAAGATTACTAAATATTCACACTTATAAATGTGCTGGGCGTGTTTATACAGTCAGTGCTGTTTGCTTTGCAAATCTAAAAAACTGGTTTTCTGTTCTGTGCTACAATGATGAGTATCAGTTAGCGCATCTCACACGTAAGGGTTTGCCATGTGTGCCTGTAATTTCAATGCCCAGCATCCCTTAAGGATTTTAATCCCATTTAGATTATGATGAGAGGGAAAAGGGGAGGAGCTTTTGAATCTATGATGACAGGATGTCCTTATAAAATAAGAGTGTGTGACACAGTTATGAAAATAACAATGTGACAGTTCAATATTTAAAAGTAATTTATGACTTTTACAAGAATCCTGCTAATATGTAAAAATACATTTAAGGTAATGGAATGACTGTGTACACTACAACACAAACAACCTTTACAATATGTTCAAAGTGTTTGTTTATAATATAAAAATGACTTGATGACTTTGTCTTTTTATTATGCACGACTCCATCTGATTGCATGCGCAGTCTCTGCCCAGAAGCAAGGGAATTTCGGTCAGTTTTATCCCTGCTTCTACAACAAAAGCCTCAGGTTCAATTAACTTTGATCTTCATTAATAACTCTATCATGTAGAGTGTACCTTAAATTATTAAAAACATGTAATTCTTTGGAAGGTTGATCTGCAAGTATGGAGACTGCAACGACAAAACACCTTATACATGTGAATTCTTTGCATCTGGGAGGCCTTTGGAAAACTCCTGCAACCGATCGTGTGAATTCTGCTTCAAAAATGATCAGATTATCAATGTGGCCGACTACACCTGCAGACTGACCAGAAGAAAAAGGGAGGAAGAGAAGACAATCCGAATAGACCACAGCAAGTTCCCTCCAAAGAAATATGAGACCGACTCAAAGAAGAAAGGTCCAAAAATACACACACTTTATAAATATATGTATAACTCACTTGTAATAGTTTCTGTAGTGTCCTGAAAATAACACAGTTTAACAGATAGAAAAAGGATTTTAGTTCCAACAAGGTGATTCTCAGAGATGTGACTAAAAATAAGTATTTGTTCTTTAATTTAATTTAATTTAATTTAATTTAATTTAATTTAATTTAATTTAATTTAATTTAATTTAATTTAATTTAATTTAATTTAATTTAATTTAATTTAATTTAATTTCACACGTGTCTGAAAAAGGGTGGGCCTGATAGTTCTTTTCTGCACAATGTTCAGTGTTTGTTTATTTGTTTTGTGTGTGTTTCCCCACACCTCTACACAGCAGTTTAAGTAGATGTAATGTTTAATATATGAAGCTTTTTGATTGAAGATGTGCCTTATTTTCCCTAGAAGTCAAAACTCTGCAGCTTCCCTCCAACATTCTGAATGAATTTGGTTTACAGCATATTTTATGATCCACAATGAGAAATCCATATGCATTTACCTGTTTTATGTTCACATTATCAGCAAAGCAACACATTTTGTTTTATTTAAATATAGTTTATTTATGTCAAACCAAATTCTGTTGGAATTCAACATTAGATCAGAAAACATTTGTGTCATGTTTCATATCATATTTTTGAGACTTTGCATTGTCATTTATATACACAAAAAACATTTTTGGATCCAGAATTGATCATGTTATATTCATCGATCTAGATTTATACTGATTAATCTGTGCAAACTGTTGCTTGTCCATTGTATGGCTCCTTATCCAGTCTAAAACAAAACTCTGAGGCCAGACTAACAAAAATATAGTGATCAAGAGTTTCAAATTCTTCCTTAAAGACCCCCTTCCATTAAAAATGGTTTTTCTGAGGTTTCTGTTGAATATTTTAGCTCCACAGGTGTTCTTACCTTCATAGTGGGTGTGAAAACAGGTCAACAACTTCTCTTTCAGTTTTAATCTCTCAAACTACGCAGGTGGTGATAAAACCAGAGTTCTCCCGAGTTCTAACAGCCTGTATCTGTTTCATCACAACTACTTTGTTTGTTAGTATTCATCAACTCCTGCAGTTGAAACCATGCCTAGCATGCTGCTGGCTAAAAGCTGTTAGCATAAGACGTAGCAAACAGGAAGAGAGAACGTCTGATTTTGCCATGTGCAGCAGGGCGGGAAACAGTATATTTTGCTCTAATAGTTTGTTAGCCAATCAGAGTCCAGCAAATTTTAATAATGAATATTAATGAGTTGCAGCCCAAAGCCTGACGGAACCAGCCGAATCTTGAGGCAGACAGATTGAAAGGTCTGTTAATCAGTGTTTCCTGACGTTTTTTAGATATAAAATGTTTCATATTACAGGTTAATACTTCAGAAATAACCAGTCATGAAATGTACGTGAAATGGCCTCTTTAAAGTCTAAAAATACCCTCAATCCAAAATTTCTAGAATGTAAAAGTAAAAAATGGACATTAATTGTTTTATAATACCATCAATAACATTCTTTACTTTTACCATGTCAATATTATTCTAGTTTGTACTAGTTTTATTCCTGAAGGCTCTGACAATTTCATACATTTCTTTTTCTTCCACTGCTCTTAGAAACATAGATTTTTTTTTTTACTTTAAACATCTGTTTCCCTTCACTTTTATTTTGCTGTCAGTTTTGGTCTATTTACAGAGAATGCATTAAACCCATTTACAGCTTTCATTTTATATGAAATACTGAGGATAATTATTCTTCTCTTCATTTTTTATGATTCTGTTCAAAATCCCCCACATTCCTAGTGGTATTCTTGCAGTATGTTAACTTTTTAAAAATCATTCTCTTTGACGAGTTTTTATTATATTGGTTGCTTTATTTTATTATTGTTAATATTTATTTCCTGTTTATAATAAATTCCTTATTTTTTTAGATTACTTTGTCCTTTATTCATCCACGATCTTCCTGTGTAATTGTGTTTCTTATTATCTCTTATCACTTAAAATTTTTTAGGAAATAATCTTTTAAATTTCTACAAAAAGGTCTAATATACTTTATTAACATAATTTTCTTCATATACCAGACTTAGATTTTTCTTTAGTAGTTCTTTTTAATGTTTAAAATCTTCTCTGCTCTAGGCTAATATCAGCTAACAGTGTTTTCACCTTTATAGTTCCAATATAAACAGCAAAAACAGATGATCACTTATATTATTGATTATAAACCCAGGTTTTATTTATCCTATATAATATTTATAAAAGTATTAAGAATCAGATTGTCAACAAACTCACCTGTGTTAATGAAAGGTGCAGTACATTTTCTTCATTTAAGAATATGTTCAAAAAGAAAGTACTAGAAAAGTACAAAAATATTGAATGATTGCGCAATACCAAGTTGAATCCTTGTTTGGTTAGATTACCATTTAACTTTCTATAATACCCCACAAAAAATAATTATTTGTATAAGTTTTTTTTTGTTTGTTTGTTTGTTTGTTATTTTTGTGTATTCTTATAAATAATATTGTCTTTTGTTTCATTTATCAAGAAATGCAATGTAACTTTGGTTTGCTAATTTGTTATTTTAAGGCATGGCAAAATAAACATATGCTTCAGGTAATGCCTTTTTTATTAGTAATGTTTCATGTTTTTATGAATTGTGGTTGTATTTAATTAACAATTGAATGCTAATCAAATATCAAAGCATGTCAGCAGGTCCCTTTGGACCTGAAGCAACAAACTTTATGACAATATTTTTGTAATTATTTTTTACTTCTTCATTATTCTATCAGACTGTTAAGAAGAAAAACATTAATTCTTATTTGTGTCCATGTTTCTCTTCAGTGACCATAGAGGCCTGTTCCAAATCCTCAGGCACACTGATGCACCAGAGTCCTGTCTTACTGTGTCCTGTGGTGATTCTGTCCCTGTGGAGACTCTTTTTTATAGACGCACAGCTAATCTGAAGAATCAACTCAAAGTTAAAACAAATAGAAATGTATCATTTATACTGTAAAGTTTTTCTTTTTCTTTTATTATTGCATTCTCATACTATAGACTTCCAGCTATGTATTTCTATGTACAACACACCTAAAAGGCCCATATAAAACTGCTGTGTCTCTGGTTTCAATCCCAAACTGTTCACCTACATAGTGTGATTACTCACACGTTATACAAATAAACCTTTCTCAAACATAAATGGTTAGTGTATTAGCCTGTATTTGTCTGTATCTCCTGAATGCATTGAGAACACAATTTTAACCTCATTTTGCTCTTTGACTGTTAAAAAAATGCATTGTCACCACAAAATGGACAGATGTCATTCACAGCAACTCCCTCAGAGACAGGAACCGAGGGGACATTAGTTGGGCAGGGGTCATTAGTGACTTGATGGACTGATATCACTTATTGCATGACTTTATAATAAAACTCCTTTTTTATAAAATTCACTAACTTGACTCTTCATAACCAATTTTTTTTCACAACAAACAGGTTCAGGACAATAACTAAATTATAGGACAAGGTGAAGGAGAGAGTGTTGCCAACAAAAAACATGATCACAGATGCTAAATACAAAACTTAAGCAGAACCCAAACCACAAAACTAATTCAATTAAGACCAAATGGTGTGGGAAAACACTGAATACAGACAGACAGTTAGGATGAAGATGGACGACGCATGTCAATAGTATATTCTTTCTCAGCCTGGTCACCTAAAAGAAAATGAGATTTATAAAGTTTTCAAGGTATTAAACAGTGTTTTGAGCTCTCTGTATGAGGAATTACTTGGCTGGTAGTAATCATAGAGGGTGACCACAGCGGGTTTGAGGTTCTGCACTGGGATCTCCTGTGAGAGCACCAGGCTGTGGTGGACTGGAATATCTTTCTGAAGCTGAGCAGAAGACAAAAACACAACATACTTGGTGTAATAATAATGCAGTTTTTTAAATGTTAATTATATTTATTAAGAGAAAAAAGTTAAAGTGAAAAGTGTGGAAGCTTTACTTTCTTTTAGTATCTATAAGCTGCAGGTTAAATTACTTACTGAGACAGAAGTTTCAGAGTAAGTTTGGGTCTCAGAGAGGTATCATACTCTGATTTAACCTCCACATTCAGACTGGTGACTTGTGGAGGAGGTGGGATGTTATAGTAATAAGCGAGCTGGGAAACAAGTAACAAAAGGTTTAATAATCATGAAAAATGATTTTAAAATATTTACATGAATAATAAATCTTTTTCCAGTTTGTTTTAATTTATTTTAAAAACGTGAACAATACTTGCTCAGGTGATACTGTCACACTGACGCTGTCACCAACCTGTACTGAGGCACATGATGTTCCCTTCACCTCAAATCAAAAATCAAATCAAAAATACTTTATTAATCCCCGAAGGGAAATTCAAGTGTTGTTGTAGCTCAGTTATTCTTCAGGGAGCCATAGAGAGTTCTAGCTGTGGACAGGAAGGATCTCCTAGCGGTCTGTGCTGCAGCGGATTATGAAGAATCTTCTGACTGAAGACACTCTGTTGTTGAGTTACTGTGTTCTGAAGAAGATGATGAGGGTTTTCCATCATGTTCTTCATCCTCCTTTGGACAATCAACTCAAGAGACTCCAGTTCAGTCTCCATGACAGAACCAGCCCTCCTTATCAATCTGTTCAGCCTCCTCGTGTCACATACTCTGATGCTCCGCCCCCAACCTCCACACTGTACTTTCCTTTAACATCACGCAACACCTTCTCCTGGTAGAGCAGTTTGTTGTCCTGATTCACATCAAACATCAGCTGTTCATTGGGAGCCTGTACTGTCACTGTACTTGAGCCTTGTGGACTGAACACTACACGGGAGTAGAGGGACAGAGCCTGAAGAGCCACCACTGTGTCCTACAACACACAAAACAGACCAGGTAAATGTGTGTTTGTAGGGGGAAATCTGATCGTAGCAACTACATCCCGTTTTGGGTCATAATCCTCCATTTTCAGGTCCCTGCAAGAGGGTCTGACTATTTCTCTAACTAAGCTTCCGTATGAACAGTTCTCCTCACAAAAGTGGAATATACACCTTACAGGCTGAAAAATCTCTCTCTCTCTCTCTCTCTCTGTGTCTGTAACCCATCCACCAATATTTATACTCTCTGAACTCTCTCTCATCCCTCTCAAGGTCACTGCGTCTAGCTTCAAACATGAGAGTAATCACCCCCGGACAGGATGTGAGTGGTGTTTACGAGAAACGTCTCGCAGCTGCAGATGGAAAAATGCAGAATGTAAAACCAAGGTCGCAAACTCATTCCTTTTTGATAAGGCAGAAGTTGAAAATTAAAATACAGATTGGGCCATCTCAAACACAAAAATACAGAAAACTAATTTCCCCTTTAATAGAACAGAGGTGAAGAAAGTACAGCTTGAGCCATGTCAAACACAGAAAATACCAGTCAAATGAGACTATGAGGTTTCGCAGGCAGCTGCACAACAGCTGGAGGGTTTGAGTAAGCAGCGAATCCTTGTCATCAAATCATATCGAGTCATGTGATCATCTGTTTTTATAAGGTCAGTTATGGAACAGACCGTTAATCTTCCCACGGTTTCAGTAGAAAAGCGTTTCTGATCCAATAAGCCCCGCTGTGAGCCACACCCCCTTCTGCATTTTAACAAACTTACATCAAACAACAGGGTCTGATTCTTATTACTGGGAAAAATTAAGCAAAGAATAATGTTTCCTCTGGTATCAGTACAGGCCTTGCTGGGTATTGGTCAATTGACACATAGGGAGTAAACTGGAAATCAACTCATGACAAAGACGCATAGGGTGAATTACTATTCAGTCATCTTTTAGTCATCTGAATTCTAAGAAGATATCAAAAAGCTTTGTAGTGAAAAGCTTTAGTGAATTCAGGCCTGAGTCATTGAGCCTTGGGTTGTTTGAGGGAGATGTGCATGTCTTTGCAGGGATTGGGCGAGATACATCCCTGTCTAGCTTCCGATTCTGGAAATTATTAAAGTGCAATTACACAAAACGTTTCTATATGCTCGAGCTTCTTTAATCTGCTCTATTTTAAAAAACTACAATATTTAGACATTTCAAACCTGGATTGGATTATTCTACTATAATAACAGAACAATTAAAACAAACTCTGTGATTTGTGAAACTTCAATAAATGCAGATTTCAGCACTTTTCTGCATCTGGACCACACTATTTTAGCTGTTTCTTAAAAACTACAATACCTGGACATTTCAAACCTAGACTATAGATTATTCTACATATGAAAACAGTTACTGTTCGCAATATATAATACATTAATAAAAAAACAAATCCACCATTGTTTTAGTTTTAACAATGTTATATAGAACTTTTGTCAACAATGTAAGCGCACTGGTTTAGCTCAGTGGTTACTTCAAACAATTCTACTTGAATTCGTTCTCTCCCTCCCAGGGATCAAACCACGGGCGCTGTTCAGTGCTTTTGGATATTTTATCACCAGTTTAAATCGCACTATAATTCACAAACAAAATGTTACTCTAATTATTAGATTGGAAATAAAACTACGTTTATTAGCGTCTAATATAAGTAGTTTTATTTCCACACATAGAGTGAAACTTGGTCGACAGACAGAAATTTTACTTGACCGGCGTCATTGTCGAGTTGCGCATATTTTTTTTAATAACAAACTGTTTGTGTCGATGTAATTCTATTACTTCAAAAATCAAAGTGTAACACGAAGTGTGGAATTTTGCTACAAACGTACGACAGACGACATGCTTTGAAAAGCGCTCAACAGTGAACCCTTCCGACCTGGAACAAGTATTTTCCCCACATGCGTCAAGTCATCAACATTTAGCTACACTTTTCATAACTCTTTCGAACATATTTTGTTTTACTATTTACATATTTATAAACTATTTAGTATACTATTAATCAATAATAGATAGGTAGGTTATAATATAAACAGAGTACAGTAAATAAGTAAAGATAGAGTCCTTAAAGTCCAGAAATGTTGACTTCTTTAAATATTTTCAAACCAGCTGCTTTTGTATGTATTTTAAACAAGGGCAAGATACATTAAAATGCTGTAAAACATCAACAAAACGGATGAATAGCAAAGTTTAAGATCCGCCAGTGAAATATATCATTTCCTGTAAAACCTCCAGATTAAAAGCTGTGATTACTCAAAAAAACAAACAAAAAACAAATCATTACTTTGTGCTTAAAATTAAACAAATATTACTAAACATAAAACCCACTGTTACATTCCTCTTGAATGTAAGCTAAAATATATATATATTTTTTTCATTTTATTTTCTCTCATCCAAACGTTACTTCTTATCATGTTATTATTTAGGTTTTATTTTTTAAGGAAACATTGCTAAGCTTCCGCTTTTGCGCGCGCATACTCGGCCAACGCTTTAAGCTAGCAAAACATCGTTTCAAGCTAAATCCAACAGTACAGTGTCATTCTCATTAAGTTGTTTCGATATTAAACATTTCTTGAGTCGAGGAAAATTCCCTTTTTCTTTTTGTCAATCTAATGAATTGTCTCTGCAGTCTCCTCGTCCAAAACCTTCACCAGAAATGAAGAGGTGAGTGGAGCGCCATTTTTTAACCTAGTAAATATTAAAATAATGCTAATAATCAGAATACAGCTGATGAGTGAATGTAAGTTAAGTTTTCTACATTTTAATATGATTTTGTTCTCATATTTTGACGAGTGCAGCCAGCAGAAAAGCCCGGAACCAGACGGGACGATCACCGTCAGCGAGGAAGGTAAATTTAAGGTTATTGACGAACCATGATGGTAAAATATTTTATTTCTGATTACTGGGTGGAGATGGAGCGACTTTCAACCTGGTGCAAAAACAATAACTTGATTCTGAACACCTCCAAGTCGTAGGAGCTAATTGCAGACTTCAGGAGGTGTAAACTGGACATTCAGCCAATCACCATAAATGGGGACAGGGTAGAGATGCTGTCCGACTTTAGGTTCCTGGGCACCAGCATCAGTGAAGACCTGACCTGGACTGCAAACCACAGCAATCCTGCAGAAGGCACAACAGAGACTCTTCCTGAGAATTTGAGGTGATCTATAACACCCGCTGCCTCAGGAGAGCCCACAGCATCCTCAGAGACCCTTCACACCTCGGTCATCACCTGTTTGAACCCATACCCACTAGGGAGTGGTTTCAGGGCATTTAGATTGAAAACTGACGGACTTAGAAGCAGCTTTTACCCAAGAGCTATCAGTGCCCTGAACGCCTGAAACTCAAACCTAGTAATGTGAAAAACACCCACCATATGTACATAGTATATCCCACCTGTAAATAACAATCACTGTGAAATGTACAACATTACCTAGTTGTTGCACTATTGTTTTCTTTTTCTTCTTGTGAATAGCCCCCATCCATTGTACTGTACAGTCATTTTAATTATCTATGCTGACTTGCACTAATTTCCTGTTTTTCTCTGTTTTCTGCACTGTTTGCACGAGAGTTGCCAGTGTTTTAAATGTTGTTGTGCCTCTGTGGGAAAACGACTGATTCTGATTCATGAGGACCAGTTTGGACGTCACTATTTTAGTCTTTCCATCATAGAAGATATTAAACCATATAGCAGATCTGGTTTTGCGGTTACAGTCAAATCAATTCTGGTGAAGCTTGATTTTCTAATTGTTGCTCCCACTTTGGAATTTGTTCTTTGAGAATGATCAGATGTTTAATGTCATCAGGATCTGTGGCCACTGCAGAAGATCCAGCAGCTATTGCCACCATTCAGTCTGCTGCCACCTTCACTGACCAACCCATCAAGTATCTCTTCAAGGCAGAAGGAGCTGGTGGACAGGTAGGACGGGGTTATTAAAAAAGCTTCAAGTATCCAAATCACATACACACTTATGTTTTCTGCTCATACTCACAGAAATTTAATGTTCAAAATTTTAGTTTGATGATTCCAACAATGACACACTACAGATTTGTGTATGTTTTATAAACTTTTATTA
Source organism: Pachypanchax playfairii (assembly GCA_006937955.1). Lineage (NCBI taxonomy): Eukaryota > Metazoa > Chordata > Actinopteri > Cyprinodontiformes > Aplocheilidae > Pachypanchax > Pachypanchax playfairii. Next base: position 2,425,634 of record SSNP01000052.1, read on the forward strand.
TTGTATCTTAACTTTAGTCTAGTTTTAAATGTAAATATATGTTGCAAATACAATTAATTTCTTCTTACAAAATCTTTTTGTTTTTCTCATTTCTTTAAAAGAAACTAACCGTTACAGTTTGGTGTTTTGTTGCATTGATATTTTCGGCTGGTGGATTTTTTTGCTGTTACAAGTCAGCTGAAGTTGTTGACCTGATGTGTTGGCTTGCAGGTAACCTACAGAGTGATCCAGGTGTCGGATGGCCAGCTGGAGGGTCAGACAGATGGAGCTGCAGCCGTCAGTGTTGTTGCTGGTTTCCCTGCAACGACCCAGGCTGTCACTCAGGTGAGAACACACTGTAACATGCACTTTAACTGCAGATAAATTTCAGACACTCAAATATTCTTTTAAATCATGTTTAAACTTCTCTCAGTTCTCTAAAATACCTACAAGTCGATGTTAAGGAAAACACAGGCCTTTTCAGGATTTATTTGTCAGTGCTCATTATTAACCTGGCTCTGCCAGATCTATGTTTAGCCCCGCCTCTTCTCAATTCGGGGAGACATACATCTGGAACCGCTCCACTTGAAACCGTCTATTAAAGGGAGGGACATCTGATATAATATTTTAAGCTGATTGGAGGACGAGCCAGCAAGTGTCTGCCTTTGATGACTTGTCTTTAGCCAATCACAGTAAATCAAGCTCTTGCGACTCCATTTGGGAGAAAAACTAAGAAAAGCAAAACACATCTTTACTATCAAGACATGATCAAAGTTTTTACCTTTGCTCATTTTTCAATGAAGAAATCATCTCTAGTCCTAAAACAGATTAAATAGCTGCTTTTATGCGTACGTCCACCAGCAGCCATGTTTGTTTTGCTTTGACTGCCAGGGCACTTTCTACCAATCGTACCTGAACACCCGCCCCAAAGCACAATGCTAACACATGATTGGTGCGAACGTTTTTTTGACCGAAATTGACGGTTTTCAATGGAGTGGTACAAGACGGATTTTCGTGGGTTTGGAAAACTCAAAATCTCGCAATAATCCGTCTTCCAGCGCAAGGCTAGCTCATTATGTGTAAAAAAAGAAAAAAAATCACTTTTACAATTTAAAAATACATTTTGCTAAAGTTAATAATAAATCGAGGTTACAAATTGCAAAAAAGAGGAATTTAAAAGTACGGAACTTTAGTGCTCGGACAGTCTACCAGCTCAGAGTTTCCTAGTCTGGTTCCCGACACGGTCCTGATCCTGTTCACACGGCCCTGCATGTTTTACATGTGTTCCTGCTCCAACAGCTGATTCAAATGAACAAATCAACTGATAAGAAGCTTGTTAATTATCTATCATTTTAAATCATGTTGGTTAAAGTTGGAACAAATCTTCAACATGTAGGGTGGCGTGTCCTGAGCACAAGGGTTGGGAAACGCTGTACTCGATGTACGACATTAGACACATGACCAGCACCCTCAACATTGTTTGGAATTATTTCAAGTTGTGTGAAGTTGAAGGGAAATGGGAGGTGGGCAAGAGTGACACGAGATGCAAGTTGTGTAAAACTAAACTGGAATATTGTGGAAACACAAGAAAAACCACATTGAACCACCTGAAGTTAGAGAAAAACTGGTGGGAGCTGCCACCGCTAACCAGAGGACCTTTGAGCAAACAATGTCAACTGATTGATCCTCCTGACTTGGAAAAGGTGAACCAAATTCCAAAGTCCAACTTTAATTACGAGGGATTTGCGTCAGCGCTCAGTTGTTAAGAACCGGCGTTTTGCTGAGTTATTTATGTTGAAGTCCACAAGTATTATTGTATAAATACTGTGGTTTCATTACATCATTTTTATTTAAAGTACTGATTGTTTTATTAAACTATGGTTTTGGAACAGAATTCATGGTGGGCCATTACAAATGTTAAAGATCGTGTAAAGGGAATTCTGCTATTTTCTTCTAACCACATTATAAACATAATAAATGTTCTAAACATGTGAAAAACCTCCCAACAATTAAAAACTGAATTGTGGAGCTAGCCTTCAAATTGCGTTTCAAGAGTTTTCTGTTTCAGGATTTTATGGGCGGGTCTAAAAGGGCAGCCGCGTGTCGTCACGTGGCTGCCCTTCAGGATAACCCCGCCCCCTGCTGCTCTCGTCATATAAAACCGTACAGTGCGGTAGCTTCAGTGGTTTTCCCGCTCCTTCATCCGAGGGATGACCGTCTGAAAAAGCTTTGGGTGGATTTTGTGCAGAGGAGCCACACAGTAGACAGTAACTAAACCAGCATGATAGGTAGGAGCTACTTCTGCCACCTGCTGCCTTCATATGCTAAACAAAGCTCAGAATGGCGTAGCAGCACATTCCGCTCCTTCACTGATCAACAAGTCTGAAGCATTGCGGTTGTGTGGAAATATTTCAACTCCTCAAAAAGCAGCGATGCAAAAGCAGTTTTACATGTGGGTAGAACCTCAAACTTAACAAACCAGCCGGAACTCAGAAACGGAGGAAATGCAGTGATGTGGGGAAGAGAAGGAGGTGCTGCTAGAGGATGAGACAGACAGGTTTCAGCGCCTGCAGCGGACACGCCCCCAGCGTCTCAGAGCAGAGAAAACTGATTCTTTTTTCATTATTTTGTAACCAAATTTCATATGCTTCACATTGTTTTTAATCATTCAAATTTGGCTGGATGACTAATAACTAATATTCCTGTGCAGTGACAAACTCAGAACACACATTTGTTGTTACTTTACACGGGCTTTAAACTTTGAAAGTACCACATAGTCACATGATGTGAGGGAGAAGAAGAATGCATCAATAATCATTTTAAATTTAAATTATTGTGTGATTAATTTGTATGTTTTGTTTTTTATGTCTGTTTTAAGGAGAATGTGAATTCATATTAAATGTCCGACTGTTGGATTAGCAGATACTGAAATTGAGAAGATGCTATTAAAGCGTGATCTATTAATAAAGCTGGAACAATGTTAGAACTCTTTCCTGCTGTTTAAACATCAATGATTGTTTAATAAAACAAATAGTGAATAATTCATATTTAAACTGTCTCTTCAGTGTTGATGGTTTTAGAATGTACATCTTTCTATAAAAAACGTTTGTGCTTCTTATTCATTTTCTATTTTTTGCTGGTTTCAGGCTGTCATCTCTCAGTCGGAGGGTTTGGAGGGGGAAGGCAGCACTGAGACACAGTACGCCTATTATCCTGCCTCCATCGCAGACGCCACCGCCGGCACCATGGTGACCACAGTGCAGGCGTCCGACACAGTGCTGGGACAGACCACGCCCACAGGTAACTGGAACAGATCTGTGAAGCATAAATATGTCATTGCTGCTGACTGAGCTTTTGTTTTACAGGTCAGCTTTATGTGATGATGTCACCACAAGAAGTTTTGACAGGATCCAATCAGAGGACGATTGCACCTCGCACTCAGCCTTACATTGCGTAATTATGTTTACATTTATGTGAATTCTTGCAGAATTCTGTGAAAAGATGTTTTTCTGTATCTTCTCCGTCACTGACAGTTGAGGGAACGTCGTGTTTTTCTTGTTGTAGAAAGCAGGATGCGCCTCGAGGCTCCAGGGATGAGAAACGGCGAGCGCAGCATAACGAAGGTTAGCTACTCGAATCCTCAGATCAGATTTGTTTTTCAAACTTTTCTGATATCTAAGATGTTCCAAAATAAATGTACCCACAGTTGAACGCAGGCGCAGGGACAAGATTAACAACTGGATTGTCCAACTATCGAAGGTCATTCCAGAGTGTAATGTGGATTACACCAAGACTGGCCAGGTGAGGGTGGGTTCATCCTTCAGCTGTTTTAAGTCTTGTACCACAATCCTGTTTATCTTAAAAAGGCTTTTTAAAGCCTTTGTGTGTTTGTGTGTGTGTTGTGTTTTTTCTCTCTCCAGAGTAAAGGGGGGATCTTATCGAAAGCCTGCGAGTACATAAAGGAATTGCGACAAAGTAACACGAAAATGGGGGAAGACATCGGCATTCTGGAACGCCTGCGAGTCGACAACCAGCTGCTCAGACAGGAAGTAAGTCAGCGTGTCGTTTTCATAATTTCTTTTTTTTTGTAGTTTAGCGATAATGATCCATTTACCTCCTTTATGGTTGGAAAAAAGAAAAATCTTGCACAATTTCCACAATAAAGCCCTTCCCAGTTTGTACATTCTAAATGTTTTTATTGATTTACAGGTGGAAGACTGGAAGTCCAAGAATCAGATCCTGAGAAATCTTTTGAGACAGCATGGCATTGTGGGATCATCCAGCACAGATCCTCAGTGATGAAGATCTGTGCTATACTTGGGGTATAAAGACAATTTTGTATGGGCCAAAAGGACTACTTGAAATGCTCTTGAGATTTCTTTCTTGTTATTAGGCATGCCCAAAATGGGAAATGTTACTGAACTATTGTCAAGATTTGTTCAGATCCAGCTTCCCTGAACTCAATTTAACATTGTCTTCTAAGCTTTTTACATTTAAGTCTTTTATCTTATTATTGCAACACAAATGTGATGTCTTTTATAAGAAGCAAAAAAAAGGTTTGTGCAGTCAGATTCAGCAGAGCTTTCTTTAAATGCCTTCCTTTAGACACTGATTGTTTGCTAATCTTTCAGTACATTAATCTCTAAAAGACAGTTATTCAAGCTCTTTTACTTAAACTCTGCTGTACTGTTTTTACTTTAAAATGCACTCATTTAATGTCTTTAAATATTGTATCAAATTACTGACAGTTTTGTCATTGTCAAAGCTGAAACCAAGTTTATCATCCAGAACATAGTTTGTCTTTTTGTTTTTTCATGAATCCTCATTGGGGACACCAGTTACATTGCAACAATGTAAGGTAGGCTTTGTATTGTAGGAATAAAATGTATGTCTTTATAATAAAACATGTCTAATAATTACCTGGTACATCTTGAAAGAGATCTGGAGACTGTGGATGTTGCATTTATCTGGTTGACGAGCCTGAAGATGAACTAAGTCCTGACTAGTAAATGTTTTATTTTGAAAGGTTTTTCCGGAAGTTTACATATTTGTTGACGCTGCGAGCTGTAAGTTACCGTAGGCCTTTCTTACTGGTGAAGTGTAGATCTTCCTGTCACATCAGGACAAACGGGGTGCACCGATGATCTGTATACTGCTGGTAGCCGGTCACGGAACAGTTTTAGAGACACAAATCAAGGTAAATCTGTTGCACGTCTCTGAACAACAAGCAGGGCAAAGTTCAAGTTCCGGAGCGTCACTGCACGCCGAACTGCCTTCAAGAACCACAGATCATCTCTACTTTCTATTCATGCTCTCGTTTCGTTTCTTTGGATCGTTTCTTCTGGTCATTTTTAGAAATGTCACGAATTCAATGGGACATTCGGCTAAAGTCTGTTTGGGATTAAGGTTAGCTAAAGTAACTCCAGTCCCTCATGATGCTGCTGAAGTCACATCAAGTAACGGTTTAATAGTGTTTGTTCCGAGTTGTCAGGATTCATGTATTTGATACCATAAAGCAGGAGGGTTAAAATAGGGACACTATAAACAACGCAAAATGGACCGAACCGGGTTTTTCCACTCAGACCAGACCTGGGTCTTTTCAGTTTTGAGAAACAAAGTCCCAAGTGGAAAAACTCTCCCTTTAATACAGAAACCTTGCTGCAGTGAAACATTTTATAAAACAGCATGATTGATAAATCTGTTTGTTCTGTTTCATAAACAAGTTACAGCCAACTGAATAAACCTAAAACTGACAGTTTTATCACATCACTTACTGTTTAGTCCAAATTGAACAAAAATTATAAAAACGCCAGAGATGAAAAAGGTTTCCTTTATATTTTGTGAAAGCACCATTTGTAGCAATCTCACAGTGAGACTTCTACACCTGTCCACAGGTGTGTTGGCTCTCAGTCTCAGGTTTGAAGAGTGGAGTCTCTGCAGTTTTCAGATCTTTGTTTAGATGTTCAGCAGGACTGTGATCTGGGGTCATAGAAGGTCATTTAAAAGTCCAGTGTTTGGTTCGGATCCTTATCTGTGTCAGATCAGTCCATTTTACTCCAGAAGGTCTAGCTAGTCTTCAGATATCAACCTGCACGGACTCGAGATTGAACAGAACTGATCCAGTAAAGCTCCAGTTTCAGGATCTTCTAGAAGCTTAAAGGTTCATCAACATGCATTTAGTTTAATTCATTTAGAGTTCTTAGTGTTTTACTGTCAGTAGTGAATCCTTGTGGGTCTTCTTCCATAGAGACTCCATTATTATTTAATATGCAACATATTTCTATCTATTTGTTTCTTGCTTTATTAGTTATACTAAAATGATTTCTAACATTTTAAACTGAAAGTGTTTTTTTTGCATCTACCCTTCCATTGGGTTCATTAGGCTCCAGCGAGTGGTTGATGGATCTGCTGAAGGAAGACGCCTATCTCAGAGTTTTTATAATTTTAATAAGTTTGCAGCTTTCAGAAACAGTTTTTCTGTTGTAGATATGTTTTCAATGCTGTGCAGTTTCCTCACTTTGAAATGTGTAAATGATTTTACAAGGTAAAAAAAAACAGCTACAAATATTCTCCAGGACAAGGTCGGATATAAAACCAAAGCCAAATTGGGTGTAAAAACAAACGTTTAGATGATTATTGTTTTACTTTACACAGAATGATGACACAGGTTTATACAGCCACCTGACCGGAGTACCAAAGGCTCTGCTTCCTGGGATTGGAGGAAAGAAGATCCTTGACTTTTGGTGGGAAACTGTCAACATGTAAGTTGGTTTGGAAACGAACAGCTTTGATGTCTGCAAATCTTTAATTTCTCATAATTTCTCAAGATTGTTGAGCAGAGAACTCCTGGGAGTGAGACATCAAGGGCTGCACGGTGGTGCAGGTGGTGACACTGTTACCTTGCAGCGGATAGATCTTTCTGCATAGAGTTTGCATGTTCTTTCTTGTGCATGGATGTGTTTTCTTCATGCATGTTAAGTACAGCGATGATTATAATTTGATCCTCGGTGTGTGTAAATGTTTTTTGTCTCGTTGTTGTCCAGTGTGGACCAATCAAAGTCCAGACTATACTCCAAAACCTTTATGTGTGTTTCTTGTTGTTTTTAGCCAATCAGAGTCTGTTTTGGATCTCTGACCTGCAGCAGAACCCAGTTGTTATTCAGCTTAAGGTCACAAAGTGATGACGAGTGTTTTTTCTGGTTGAGAGCAGAGTTCATGTTCCATCAATTAGAGCAGGTTGTTCAGGTCCTGAAGCAGAGAAGCAGCCAGACCATCACACTACCACCACCATGTTTGGTATGATGTTATTTCTCTGAAATGCAGTGGTGTTAGTTTTACTCCAGATGTAATGGGACACACACGTTTCAAAAGGTTTCATTTTTCTCTGGTCAGTCCACCGAGTGTTTTCTCAAACATCTTTGGGATCATCAGATGTTTGATGGTTCTTTGTGTTCTTTTTAGTTAGCAGTAGTTTTCACCTTGGAACTTTCCCATGATGCCATTTTTACCCAGTTTCTTTTTATCTGTCATTCAGACCTTCACATGTTGTTCTAGGTTCTTCTATGATCTTCTGGATGAGTCATTGATGAGCTTTTGATATAATTTGGGTTGGCCGCCCCACTTCTGAGAAGGTTCACCCCCTCTGCATGTTTCCTCCATGTGGATAATGTCTCTCGTTGTGGTTTTCTGGAGTCCCAAAGCTTTAGAAACGTCTCTTCAACCCTTTCAGACTGATAGATTTAATGACTCTTTCTTATCTGTTGAAAATGGACAGTTATTTTTCAGACAGGGCAGCTTGGTTTGGATAGATGTTCTACTTTTATTTCTACTGATTATCTTTGTCTGAATTTAAGAAAAAGCTAAAACAGAAGGAATCTGTGAGCAGCACTACATTCACCTAAACATGCAGCACTCATTAGGGTTTTATCAAACAATGAAAAAACTCATTAAAGATTCTTCAAATTCAGCTGAAATAATAATCTTGATGGTTTGTACTGATAATGAGTAAATGTCTTCGATTATAACTTTATAATTCTGCAGCCACTAATTAAGAAACTTCTCCAGATTTTCTTTTCCCTCGACCCTCATCTTCTATCTCTCTTCAGGCGGCAGCTCTTCACTGAGGTCTATCTGGTTACCAACGCAGACAAGTGAGTTGCATCATCCAGCTGATGCTATTTGCATGTATTTTGTTTTGGTTTTTACCACAGCTTGCAGCTAAAGCTAGTATAAATCCTGTCTAATAAGGTATAAGTACTATGAGCGCTGGGCCACGGCTAACGACTTCCCCGTGGAAAACATCGTAAATGATGGCAGCACTACGTTGGAGGACCAGCTCGGAGCCATCGCTGACCTGGAACTTGTCATACGAAGCCGAAAGCTGCAGGATGACATTGTGGTGGTGTGTGTAATACGTTTGATGTGGTTTAAAGATGTTTGATCATTTAAATCAACATTAAGTTTTTCTTCTTGATGTAAACAGATAGCTGGAGACATGCTGTGTGCTGACCAGAACTTTGACATCGCTCAAGTTATTTGCTTCTTCAAGTCAAAGGTGAGACGTGTTAAAGGTTTAGATTTTATCAGTTCTGTTACAACCTATAGACCTTTAATGACCCTGTTAATTCTTATGTCAGTTTATTTGACTGAAGCCACAAAAATTAGGACAACAAAGTGGTTTTATTTACACAGTCTGGTTCTGTTTAAAGACATATTGAAAAGTTGGGTTCATCTTAATTTGTATTTTCCTCCCAGATGGCAAAATAATAGAAACAGACCCTCTGAGAGGGTATAAACACTAGATCAGTGCTGTAACACTGCATCATGTGGCGCAACTCAAAATTATAGTCACATCGTTTACATCCAAAAGAAAAGAATATTCAGAGTTTTGCTGTTGCTTTTAACAAAAAAGACCATCCGTCCCTCCGTCCGTCCGTCCATCCGTCCGTCCATCCGTCCTAATAGGGAAGGAGATCGTCTCCTGATCGAGAGGTCGGGTTTGATCCCAGGACCCGGCAGACTACATGTCAAAGTGTCCTTGGGCAAGATACTGAACCCCAAAACCGCCCCTAATGGCGGCCCTCTGCTGACTCATGGATAGGTCGAATGCAGAGAAATAATTCCCCCAAGAGGATCAATAAAAGTATCAATTATCATTATTATTGTTACTCCAAACTCCCTCCAGATGAAGGACAGGTAATCCCCCCCCCCCCCCCCCCCCCCCCCCACACACACACACAGAGGAATGTCATTCCTTCTTGTATCCTCGTTCCTTCAGTCAGGATCCAGATGTCATGACCAGGTGAGGGTCTGACTAGACAGACCAGCAAATCCAGAGCTTTACCTTTTTACTCCATCCAGGCAGTGAGTAAATGCAGAGAAAAGAATATAACTATTTTTAATCTCCTAAATTAAAAAAAAAGTTTGAAATATTTTGGGTAAATGAATAATGTTTGAAGTAAAAACTGGGATGTTCTTGTTGTATTTGTAGTGTTGAATGTTCTGTGTGTTGCAGCCTGGAGAGCTGATCATCTTCTATGAGCTGGAGGACAGTGAAAAGAGCAGCTCCAGGGGGATTGTGGAGGTCTGTCCTGAGACCCACAGGTCAGGATGGTTCTATGGCATGTGGTATTGTGTTACAGAGTAAATGTTCCAGATGTTAACCCGTACAGATGTGGTTTTAATTAATGTTAACTCTAAACTAGGATAACCCACTTCTTGGAGAAACCTCAGGAAGGGCTGACGGTATCACGGCTGGCCAGCGTAGTGTTTTACTGCATCCAGAGAAACACTCTGTCCTATTTGTCACCATTCCTCAGTCTGCAGTCTCAAACCACCGACCGGACCTTCGGACACTTCTGGGTTAGTAGCTGATGTTCTAACAGCAGAATCAAACAGAAAAAAGTTCCATTTAATCAGAATTACCTTCGGTTCTTGTTGCATCCTGCTTCACCTGATCAGACCCATCATAGTCATCTAAAGAAGCACGTCCACCACTTTATACTTAAGAACCTTTAGATCTTCTTTACACACGACTCACACAAACTGTTTATTGAAAGAAAATACAACAACAGCTGGTGAGTAAACGACAACAACAAAACATGTCAGTATGAATAAATTAAATTTGGACACTAATTATAGTGTGTTGCTGTTGTGTTGCTATATATTGTGTTTTTCTGTTCCGGCAGCTTCTAGTTGCATCATGTCGATAAAAGTCCAAGTTAAAACAAACACAAATAACATCAGCAACTTGTTGTAAATTCCTAAAAACTTGTATTTTTTCATCACTTCTCGTCTTTTTCAGGAGTGGCTGATTAATGAGAAGCAACTTGATGTTTTCGGGATGAAGCTTCCTACTGGCTTCCAGCTCATTGGACAAGTGGTTGGTATCATTTCCTCTGTTGGAACTTCACCTGCTCCAGAAGGATTTAATAAAGTTTTCAACTCCACTTTAATTTAAAAAAACTGCTGAGATTAACTAGTAACATAAACACATATAGAGCTTTTCTAACATCTTTCTGTCCAAAGCGGATTTTTTTTCTATACTTCTACCTCCCTTTACCTTGTTAGGGCCTGTCAGACTACACCAGGTGGCTCACTCATTACTCCACCAAGAAGCAAGACAACCCTGCTAAACCAGTCACATGTCGCTCATATGCCAGGTAAGAAACCCGTATAGTTCCCATGAGCCTCTTCCTTTCTACGCCGCCCATGTTTTGATGCGTTGCAGGGTCGGATTAATGGGAAACCCCTCAGATGGATTCTACGGGAAAACTATCGCCATGACCATCTCTAATTTCTGGGCTGAGGTGACGCTGGTGGAGAGTCAGACGTTGGTAACTCCGCTCTACCTGCACATTCATAACCCAATCAGATCTCAGGATGAGGATGGTATCTTGTCCTAAAAAGAAGAATTGTTTGTTTATTCTAGGTGTTAGTCCCTCATCCACTCAATGACCCCACAGAATTTGGCAGTCTGCAGGATCTGTTCTGCATCAGTAGGAGGGAGGGGTGAGTGGTCTTAATTACTGAACATTGTTGTTCACATGCAGAACCTTTAAATGTCTGTATCATGACACATTGCAGGTATCTGGGGGGTCTCCGCCTGCTGCAGGCTACGTGTAAGAAGTTCTACCAGTTCTGCTCCAAACAAGGGTGAGACTGCTACATCAAAATATTTCATTAAAGTAAAAGAAAAACATGTTTCATCATTCAGCCAGTTTTAAAATGATCATTTATTATTTTAAATTTTCATTTTGCAATTTTAATTTTAGGAAAACAAATAAATAAAGTTCTATTAATATCTAAAGGGTTGCACATTGCTTGCTGCTTTTCACGCCAGAGTTTTAAATTTGGACCGTCTCATGTTGACAAATAACTGAATCGTAGTTGTTTTGACCAAATCTTGATTATGACTTTAGACGGGACCTCAAACTGTGTTGGAAGTTGTCATGTAGTCTGTTAACACTTGATGTTGAGAAGGACGGTCAGCTACACCAACCTGTTGCACAATGTCTGTAGAATGAACAACCTTATGGTTACCGTGTATTTGTTCATTAGCTGGGGTGGCCATCTTGGATCAGGCAGACTCCAGGAGTTAATCAGTGGTACAGCCAGTAATTACTTTGTGAATGTCTAAAATCCATCCAGTGGATTAGCTGACAATTGCACACGCACACCAAAGTAAAAATATTACTGCCTGTTACCAGAAAACAAAAGGCAACTGTAATGAAAACTCATATGAAAGTAAAAAGTATCTCCTAGTATTGTCTCCAAGTTTTCCTCCTGTTTCTTTATTTAATTTTACAAAGTTTAGAGGACTTGATAAAACAAACTGTGGAAGTTTAGTCATGAACTCAGATTAACACAGAAGTTTTTTACTTCTCGTCTTGGTTTGATGAGTCATTCTAATGATCTCGCTGCCTTTTCTTTATTGTGCTTATGTTTTTTTATCTACAGTCATACGTACGACATGTAGTACTTTCTTTCTTTTTTGCAGCATTGCTTTGACAAAGCAGAACTTCACTCTGAAGTACGACACCAACATTCCTCGACAAGTGGTGAGAATCCATCCAGATGATTAATGTCAAATATTTAATGGGACTTTTTCACTTATACAAATATCTTTATTTTGATTGAAGGGTCTTGCTGGAAGCAGGTAAACGAATCTTTACCTGCACTAAAGAAAAAGAGTTTCACTTTTTAAATTAAACAGCTGATTGTTTACAGTCTTGTCTCCACAGCGCCATCATCTCAGCCACTTTGAAGTGTCTGATGAAGTTCTACAACATCACAGACAACGTAAGGCTGTTAACATGTGACTCTGTTGAGCTGAATCTCTGGTTTTATTCATCTTTCCTTCACTCTGACTGGTATTTTAATGCTCTGAAGGATCTTCCTAAACCAGTTCGAGCCAACTTCATCCTTAGTGTGGAGACTGATGAGCTGTTCATCACTGCAGGCCTGCAGGACAGAGTTGTGCAGGTCAGTAAACTGTAAAACTTGAAATGGATCAGCAGCAGCAGGAAACATGATCCTTGTTGTCTTTGCAGGTCTATGAAGGTTTAGTCTACATGGATTTCAGCAAGAAGCTTATGGATGAGCAAGGCTACGGTACTAACATCAGCAGATGATTCAACACATGATGCAAATACATTATTACATATTAATTCATCCACATTACTGTGCTACAGAAAGATTTTACACACAGAAAGTAAAGATAGTTTTCATTATTAACTGTTAGCAAATGAGTCACAGAAGAAAAAAACAAAGTTAGAAGGCTTTTATGTTCACAGCTCCCAACTTGTGTCCTGTTGTTCAAGCTTTTTGGAGCTTCTTGGTGTTTTGCTGTTGTGTGCATGTGTGCGTGTGCTGATTCAGGGAACTATGTTCATATGGACATGAGTGACCTTCCTCCCTTCTGGCTCGCCTACCTGAGTGACCCCAGTGACTCTGGACGCATCCACAGCAACATCCGACAGCGCTGGCTCAACGGTACACCTTCCAGTGAAACACCCCATTCAGACCAACGTGTGTCATGACTGATTCTGTCACAGTGAAATCTTAGAGTCATGTCTGGCAGTACAATCTGCCTTAAAGGGTCAGATCTCTGTTACCCACTCAGTTACATGCAAATAAATACCTAACAATTACATTGTACTTCTAACAGATACAATATGATATACGTGAATGATCATGAGATAATTTGTGATTTAAAAAAAAACCTCAGTATTAGTGTAAAGACACAAACCTGTACACAGACAGTCAGTTAGTTTCTACAGGACTTTACAAAGAAGAACAAGTTAAGTGTTAAGGTGTGTGACGGAAAAGAACCCAGATACAGGTGAGACTTGGATTCGCGAGGACAAAGTAAAATAAAATACTTTTAATAAATATAAAACATAAAAACACACTTCGGGAAATCCAGCAGAAAACACAAGGAACAAACACAGGAAGGGAACAGACTTTGAGTTTTGTATATACACTGACGACAGGTGATTACTGAGCTGGAGATAATCAGCAGAATAGTGAACAGGTGTGGTAAATTAAACAGATCACTGAGGAGAAGAATGAAAACAACAAGGAAAGCACGAGATAAATATAAAATAATAATAATAATACAATAAGAATAACCAAGTTACAGGAAATGTCACAGAATGAATGAATGAATGAATGAATGAATGAATGAATGAATGAATGAATGAATGAATGAATGAATGAATGAATGAATGAATGAATGGAATGAAATTAATGAATTAACGAATGAATTAATGAATGAAATGAAATGAAATGAAATGAAATGAAATAAATAAACAAGCCAAAAATAGACAAGAGGGAAAACCCCCAAAACATCTGAAGAAAACCAAGAGATAAAACACAAAACCCCCAAAAGAAAAAATCACATTTAATTCCTGGAAAAATACACGATTAAAAACAAAACAAAACGTAAAATCTCAACCACAGCCGTTAAACATGTGACCTAACGCTGCTCAGATTATGTTCTGTTAATGAAAACGCACATTTTTCAATACGGTGACCACAGCAGGTACGATTAGCTCTAAAAGCAGCTAACTTGAGCACATTCACACCTTTAGCATAAAGAATCACATCATCCAGACAAGATGTTAGTTCCAGGTCTGAATGGAGACGAACACTGCGTGTAGTTCCTGAAATGATTTAAAATATATAAATATTGTAATATGTGAATTTGCTGAACTATGTTTGTGTTTTCTGTCTTTCTGCAGGGGAATCGATGGTTGTCGATGCCATGAGGTCTTTTGCTGAGCTCACAGATCAGGCGAGGTAGTTATTTACCAAACACAGATTAAAACCTGTGTATTATTACACCACGTCATGTGTCATAGCCGTGTTTATAAACATATGTCAGTTTTCTTTTCTTTCTCGTGGTATTTCATCTGTTTAGACATTAAAACAATCACTGATTTTAAGTTTTCTTACACCAGAGTGGCTTTCCAGAACAAAGACTGGACCTGTCTGGCACAAGTGATGGACCAGAACTTTGAGCTGCGGAGGTATTGCAGTACTTTTGATAACGTATTTAAAAATTGTAATCATGTAAATACAAGACTTTGCGCCAGCAGATGGTAATTTATAAGTTGTTTTCAGGCACAGACACAGTTTAACCATGATTACTGTTAATAGTTGTTAAATCTGAATGAATGTATTGATGGATCTGCAGCAGTCGTCCTCGAGACTGAATTCTTAATCATCATGAGATCAATAATGAAATCTACAGAAGGTTCTAAAGGAACTGAAGAAACCAGTCTCCACTTAAAATATTAATATTAAAATACAGTGGAACGCTTATATGCACTAAACTGCTGGGCACGTTCCTGTGTCATAGAGAATCCATACACTCATATGCACAGCTCCGACACTTATATGCACAAAACATTTGGAGGTATCATACATGCATCTCACTGAATCCTGCTGTTTCTCACTAGTTTTTTGACTGTGCACCTCCGCTGGTGTTCTCACACACACTGTCGCTGTCAGGTGGCTGAAACTAGGCTGCTCTGGCGTTTACGCACGCGTGTCTGGCGCGTCTGCCTGAAGCTGTCAGAGGGTCGCCAAAAATGAATCCCTGACTTCTTCAGTGTGAAATAGTGTCACATGTAACATTTGTTCTAGTTTTTAGTACCCGATTATGAGTTCTTAATATCCGATATAGAAAACCGTTCTGTTCTGTTACTAACTGTAACTTAATCTGTGTTGTTACCGTCGCGTCTATGCACTCGTATCTGGTCTGTTTGAGAGGTTTATTCTCCTTGTTTATTTTAATTGTGTTATTACATTATCTGTTATCAATACTGAACACTGCTACCCGTGTTTACAGTCCAAATGACCCCCGACGGATAAATGCACACAATGCTTATAGGCATAAAACTGCTGGGCACCGAGGTCGTGCATATAACCGTCGTCCACTGTATTAAAATATAACCTTATGTCTATGAACTTAGTTTAATCCATTTTGAAACATAGGAGGAGATCCTGGGACGCGTCCAGAACTTACTTTACTTTACTTTACTTTACTTTACTTTACTTTACTTTACTTTACTTTACTTTACTTTACTTTACTTTACTTTTTGACCTAGAAACATGGCTACTAGCTTATTGAACTGCTGTAAAATGAAATAAAATGATGGATCTTTACTTACTCAAGCTTTTGTTGACAATAAAAAATAAAAAGATTGTTTATTGCATAAAGTTTTAGACCTTTAGTTTTATATTGTTGCTGCTCCAAAAATGACCACCAATTTCAGCTCCACATCAAATCACATCGACCTGCTGCTAAAGTGCTTTTGTGATGTTCGACTTGTAAGATGCATTAAGACTGAAAGGAGACGAGACTCATTCAAGACCTTCCAGCTGATTGATTGCTGGGCTGCATATACTGGAACTTATAATATAGAACTCCAAACACACACATAAGTTTTTTGTTTTTTAAGGGAAGGAACCTGTTAGAATAAACATTATATTGTACAAATATTACATTCTCATGTTTATGGGTTTGATTAGTCAAGCCCAGCTTGGATTACTTTTATCTAAACTCACATTTAACCCTGTAGGTCCGTCTACACTGATGACTGTCTGGGGTCTGGGAATCTGAAGATGGTTCAGCTGGCGCGGCAGGTAGATGCTCAGACCTTCCATATTTAATATGTTTCTATTAGTGTGTGCGGTCGTAAAGATTCTGTCTGCTGTTACAGTATGGCTCTGCGGTGAAATTACCTGGCAGTGGGGGGGCCGTAGTGGGTCTGTGTCTGGACCAGGCCAGACTGGTAAGTCTGCACTATGTGGAAGTTCCTGTGTGGGTTTGAGATCAGAAGCTTCATGATTGGATAGAAAAATATTCAGCTGGTTTCATAATGGTTTACAAATTTTCATAAAACTTCACAAGGAAGTAAAAAACACAAAGTAGCTGAAAATATGTTGATGAAAGGAGGTGAAGCAGCTTCACAGCTGAAACTCAGATTCACTTATTTAAGCTAAGATAAATTAAAATCTTGTTTTCATTGATATTAACTCTAGAAAGTTTTTTATTGTAACTCTAGAAAGAGACTTTTCTGTGACCTGGTGGATTTCTTTAATCTGTTATTGATAAATCTGATATAAACAGCTGTGTGTCAGTGTATCATGGCAGGGATCAGGATTCAGGATCTGTCTTGTTTGTTTTGCAGCAGTTTTTGAAGCATCTGTAATGAATCTGGTGACTTGGATGATGCAGTCTGTCTTCTGTCCACTAGGTGGAGATGAGACAAGCGTTCCAGGAGGCAGGTTGTGTCTTCTGTATCATCACACCTTACAACCCCTCTGCAGGATCCATCAGAGGCCTACACTAACCCGATGCTGAAGACCAGCACAAATGGCTCGTACTGACACGGTCCTGCTGAGGGTGCCTTCACTGACCTTATCAATGCCACGGACATTACAGATTCTGATCAGCTAAATGAAATTATACAAAATATGAATGATAAAAAGAACGATCAGGGTGTTTTTACTCTTTAGCGATACGCAGGAAAACGAACTGCATCATTCTGGGCCTTGAATCAGAATCACAGATGTTCTGATGAGTGATTAATATGTATCAAATCAATTGGAAATGCAAATGTTTTTAATTTTTGTCTCTATATGTGATATATAGATTTTATATGGAGTTAATTACAATATATATTTTCATAATAAATGTATTTTGGGGATGAAAAGCAGTGTTGATGCGCGTGCTTTCATGTGGTCATAGTAAATAAACCCTCACGAGACATAAAGCTGCTGTTCACATGTTCTTCATGTTGGATCGGAACCAGTCCACCCTGTCCCTCCTCGGTCCACTCACTCGTGTCTCTGTATGTTGTGTGGAGACACTGTCACGTCCTCAGTTCGCAGATCTAATTTGCAGTTTCCTTCAGTGGGCGGAGTAGCAGCCGCACTGAGCCGATCTGCAGCTCCGGTCCACACGGTTCCAGTAGTCTCTGCTCACACGGACTCTGCGCCAGCTCATGGACTAGCAGCTGGTCTGGTGGAGACCTATTTCGGATTCTTAGTGAACTAAGTGACACCGGCGGACTATGGCGGCTAAAGAGGACCTCTACAGCAAAATTATGCCTCGGAGGCTCCGGCAGAACCGACAGGGTTCGGTGAAAGGTGGCTCCAACCTGGACGTGCTGTTATCCATGGGCTTCCCCAGAACTAGGGCGTAAGTATCCAACGCTTGTGTGTGTGTGCGTGCGTGTGGGAGGCTAATGGACTGCGTGCCCTAAGGTCGCCCGAGGTGCGGCCGTGGACTCGGCCGATGCTTGAGGCGTTCTGCCGGTACCGGACGGGTCAAACGCAGCATCTCTCTGGTCCCCGATCCGTTACCGAACCAGCAGTTTTATCAGAACATCACTTAAGTGATGAGTAAAAAATAATCAAAAAACAGCTTAAATACTTTAATCCTACCCATACGAAGAATGAAAAAACAAGAAAAAAGAATTAACGGAACCGGGAGGTTCTGCAACGCGTGGCTCTCAAACGGGTTCATGTTCCGTCAGTATTTTAAAGTAGTTTTATAATATTAATACGTATTTGTTTATCCTGTGAATATTCTATGATTCAGCTGTCATATGGAAGTTATTCACAAAGTCAGGAGTCACGGAAAGTCTTGCGTCTGTGCGCACGCGCGTTACTCCTGGAGCGCGGACACTAATCTGGTGACACATTAACGGATTTGGTAACCGTGACCCTCACGGCGACACACGTTCCTCTGGGTGAGACCCGGATCCGGTTCAGGTCTGGGATCAGAACCCCCTCCTGCACAGAGCAGCTAGAGCTGCCTTCCCACCTGGTGGGGGGTTAATTGCACTTGATCCAGCACACTGGACTCAAGTGTGTATCTGTGCAGACCGCCACCCATCGGCAGTGTGTGTGTGTGTGTGTCCTTATGATATTATAATGAGACAATAACCCACTTCAACCTGAGCAAACGCATGAAAACATTTTGGGAAAATTGAAAGAAAAACAAGTTCAAACAAATTTAAAAGTGTGTATTTTATGCAAAAAAGTACATAAAATACTTATAAATGAAATTATGGGTGAGGAGATGATAATTAATGCATGAAAGGGTTTAAGTTTCAGATCTGAGAGTTTATTAGACTTTACAGCAGCAAACAAGACAGATGTATCTACTGGCAGCTTTAACAAAAAGATTTTATTTCACACAAAAGATATTCGATTCCAGTTACTCAGTGGATTTTTACATTGTTTCTTTCTAAATTATAAAAGTTATTAAAAGCAGGAGTTCAGCAGTCACTGACATGATGCTGCCCTGATCTGGTTCCAGGTCTAAAACAGATTACTGGGACTGCCGGTTTGAAACTGCAGCCAGAAAAAGAGACTGCAGATTATATAATCACAAATATTTACTGAAACACTGTAGTGCTGAGCTGACTTGCATAATGGGGTTCCAGTTTCTGTGAGATCGTAACTGAGAGCCAGAACATTTCTGCCATGATGGTTATTGTCAGAGGTGATTGTCTTCTGCTATCTGGACAAGGAAACAAGAAAAACATATTTACATTGTTCTTTTATGGAAATGAGGAAATGCGTCTTTTTAAATGTGAATTTCCTGGTTTTTGAGATGTAATTGAATGCATCATGAAGTCTGACAGGCTCTGACACACAGATGATGCAGATTTTAGAAGTTATAAAGTGTCCTTTGTTTTTTTTGATACAGTTATTGTTACTTTAAAACCTGTTGAATCCATAATTTGTCCTTCAGATTGTTTTGACATGCTGATGAGCTTCTTTGTGATTTTGGGGTTAAAGTTCAATCCGTGTTCAGCTGTCTGATCTGCTCTACTGCCACATGGACACGCAAAAAAAATGCATTATTTTTTAACATCTATTACATTTATTCATTGAATATGGAAAAAAACATTCAGTCTTAAATCAGTACAGGATTTTTAAATGTTTTTTTAAGCTCTTATTCCCATCTCACAGAGTCCTATAATAAAACCAGGTTTATTTTAGCTGCAGTGGAAGTTTATTATTGTTCATGTTTAAACCATTTTATTTGCCCAACAGTTAGAAATAAAAACAGAAGTATTTGGAAACATTTGATGTGTATTTGTATTGTTGAAGAATCTGATGGTGTATGTGGATTTTTATATTTATAAAACAGTGCAAACAGAAGAAAAACGGTCTGATTTTTCCATGGAGTCTGGTCAGATGTCATGACTACACCCTTCCACTGAAAACACAGAGCTGCTGTTTTTAATCTAAATTCAACTCGAGAAAGTATCACTTCCTGTGTAGCAGAGGGTTAATAACCTCCGGTTGGTCAGAGCAGCTGAGTAAACCATCATGATGGGATTGATTTTATGTCATTATTAAAGGATTGACACAGATTCACTCAGAAGAATCTAAAAGCAGCACTTTCTTCACTTCATACACTTAATGTCATTGGTGTTTGACCCGTTTTACCCAGACATAAATCATCAACCTGAGTGTGTGTGGGAGGTATGTGCATGACAAGTGTGTGTGTTAAAGGAAGTGTTCTGTGGTTTGCTGAATGGACTTGGAGGATGATGATAGGCCCTCAAGCAGGTCCGTGCTGGCCCAGTAAACAGTCCCCGAGGGAAGCCACAGCCTCCTTTATATCAGCCCATCACTGCTAAGCACCAATACAGCCACTTATTAATGCCCCCCATGTCTGTCTGTGCCCCTCCTGCTTCTGTCTGAAGAGCTTCAGCCTCTCAGATTATCAGATCATCTTGTTTTCACTTTAAAATCTTTATAAACATATAAAGTGAGATTTATCTGATCCTGCTTGTTCAGTCCGGAGAGCATGTGTGCAGCTGTTCCAGCCCCCGCTCGGCTCAACACAGAGGAAATGCTCAAGAAACACGAATAAACACTTTCACAAGAGAAATTCAAAAGGAAATTCTGTATTTTGTACTTCTTTAACGAAACATAATTAAAATTTAACAACAGTAAGATGTTAAACATCAAATAAAATGACAGATTTTTTTTGCACTGTCATGAAGTTTAGAAATAACTTTAACATGTAGATTTCATGTTGAAACAGCTGATTTGCATCTTTTCCAGAAAGTCACACCGTGCGTCTCTTCTGTGTGGTGAATCAGTCTTGTGCATGTCGGCCAACTCGTAACGTAATGATCAATTTTACATGAAACAGAGTCTCGCCTGTTGTGTGTGTATGCAGTGTTTGCTCAGGAAAACACTAATAAAGTACAAAATCTTAAAATAATCAGCTTCCGTCTGCAGAAACATCCGTTCACGTGTTGGAGGCTTTTAACCATCAGTGCTGAGATCCAACATTATCATTCAGATTTCTATCAAAACATCCATTTAACTTTAGAAATCTGTTTATATCCGACTTTAGTTTATGTAGCTGTTTGTAAAATTATTAAAGTTATTCAGAATTCTTCTCAGAGTGAGTACCACTACTTCTACTGAACCAACCAGTATTTTCATAAAATCCCTCCCTGCATGGGTTAAGGGTCAATAAAGATTTTGGCGGACTTCCTTTGTTCTCACGCTTTTTGATGCAAATATATCAGTTGCATTATCACATTCCACTGTGCAGCAGCTGCCTGATCAGCTGAAATTCTTCCTGACTCCGATCATTTAGTCTGTTTTATTTATAGACTTTTTTTTGTTCATATAAGCAGCTACACTGTGATTTTATTGCATCATTTTTGGACCCGGTGTATGCTTTGACTTTTTCTTTTGGCACATATCGCCACAGATATTAACATCAGGCATTAAGGCGGAGTCAGTGTGTCAGTGTCCATCCCTACTGGTCCCCGTGCAGGGTCACAGGGAGGTTTGGTTCCAATGTCCGGTGGCTGGAATTATTAAAGAGGCCATTTCATACACATTTTAGGACTTTGTGGTTATTTCTTAAGTATTAACCAGTAATATGAAACATTTTATATCTAAAAAACGTCTGGAAACACTGATTAACAGACCTTTCAATCTGTCTGTGTTAAAATTCAGGTGTTCCGGCTCCTTCTGTCAGGCCTCGAGCAGCAGCTCGTTCATAATCATTATTCTAATTTACTGGACTCTGATTGGCTAACAAACTAGCCAATGAGAGCAAGGTATACTGTTTCCTGCCCCGCTGTGCATGGCAACGTCAGACCTTCTCTCTTCCTGTTTGCTACGTCTTATGCTAACAGCTTTTAGCCAGCAGCATGCTAGGCGTGGTTTCAACTGCAGGAGCTGATGAATACTAATGAACAAAGGAGTTGTGATGAAACAGATACAGGCCGTTAGAACTCCGGAGAACTCGGGTGTTATCGCCACCTGCTTAGTTGAGAGATTAAAACTGAAAGAGAAGTTATTGACCTGTTTTCACACCCACTATGAAGGCAAGAACACCTGTGGAGCTAAAATATTCAACAGAAACCTCAGAAAAACTGTTTTTAATGGAAGGGACTCTTTAATACGTATAAACATAAAAAAACCCACATTTTCTCTCATAATGGCGAGTTGTTGCAGGTGTCTGAAGCCATTATGGAATCCTCGGGTTAGTTTCTGCGCTTTCAGAAGGGTTAGTGAGACAGAGTTGTGACTGATTGGAGACTAAAAAGAAACTTTCCAAATGCAGCAAAACTGGGATTTTAAAGGGACTTAAGGCAAGATTTGTGAAAAACTACACATGCATTTCCAGTTTATTCAATGCTAATGGGTCATGAAGCATTAAAAACCCAAAATAACGAGGCCATCCGCATATATGTCTGTTGCCTTGGAAACGCTGTGTGCTACATAATGCGCTGCAGTTCGACGTCCGAATTTCCCGCGCAGTTGTACGGATGTGACGTAAATTGACGCTGCATGCGTGTTGCCGACAGCTCTTGAACAGGAAGAACATGGCCGCCGTGGACTTGGATTCAAACACTGAAGGTATACTTATGGATGTTTCTGCAGCCAGCAAACGACCTGCATCCACTCTCACCCCCCAAAAAAGTGGCACCACGAAGAAAAAAAAGACTTTATCAGCGGCATCTCGTGAGTAAAAATAAAATATGACCGAAGCCGGGCAGGCACCCGCATAAATATTGGATATGCGTTCGGTTCATGGAGGGAACTTCAGCTGCATTTGGGAGTGAAAACGGATGCTGACATGGCTCATTTCCTTGTGACCAGGTGAGAAAACATTATAGGTCGTGTTTAGAGCCTGATACAGTATGAAAATGATGAGATCAAATCAAATAACAGAGTGGAGAGACCTGACGTGAAGTATGTTAGCCTCCCCGGTGCAGTGCTGTGAAGACGAACCGTCTGTAAAGTGTCTGTGCGCGCTCCCGTGCCGGCTTGGCTGGTGGCTGCAGTTAGCCACAGCGCCTGTCGCGGCAGCACTGAGTCAGATTTTGTAAAGCTGCCTTAAGTTCCTTTAATTAGACATTTAGAACTAATAAGGACATAGTTTAGATCCTTTGTGTCTATAAACAGTGACAAGAAAATTTGCATGAATGTTACAAGAATGATGCAATTTTTTCACAGTTTTGAAATATGCAGAAGTGATTTTAGTACCAATTCTAACTAAATATTTGCATATTTTTTTTAGAATGTTCTGTCCAGTTGCCAGAAGTTGCAGCCTGGTGAGGTTCAGGCTTCAGGTGCAGCTCTGCCAGCAGGTCGAAGTACAAACAGCAGTCAGAGTTAAGCTGATGACAAATATCTTCATGAACAGAAGTTGTGCACAAAATGCAGAACAAGCTAATACTGTGTGATTCAGAATAATTAGATGTGTCTCAGGAGCACGTCTGAACAATAAGGGAAGGACTTTAGCTGAACTCTGTTCTACACCCACATTCTGTCTGAGTCCCACCCACAGAGGACATCCATCTGTCCTTTTCCTGCACACGCTGATTCCTGATCAGGGTCGTGGGGGTCTGGTGTCTTGGGTGGGAGACGTGGTCACACCCTGGACAGGTTCCAAAGAGAACCATCATTTCCAAATTTATTCTTTTAGTTAGAGAAAAAAATGAACATGCTATTATTTTTCAGCACAGAAGTTTATCTTAAAAAATGAAATATTTCAGAACATTTTGGAAACTCCCTCGTGAATGTTGTTCACAATTTCTCACCAACGTATGGAGCCGAGATAAAAGTCCACAGTAGTGCCATCAACCCGGCAGCTGCATCACATAATAATCTGTTAAATCTCTTGTTCACATATCAGCCAAACATCTTGACGTAATCTCATTTGTTCACCTGAGCTGTTTTAAATGTTCTCATCTGAACCTAGAACAGGTTTCTAGGGCCTTGCAAACTTTTTTAATTCTCAAATTCAGTTAATGGAATAACCTCCTCAGTATTCTCTAACGTTCTGCACAGACCAGGTAACGGCCATCTACTTAAATCCGGTGTGTCAAAACCTGCAGGACTCTGGTCTCTGAAGACCAGAACTGGTGTTTTATAGTTTCAGAACCAGTGAGTTGCAAAAAGACAGACGTGTTATATTAGAGAAGATAAAATGTGTTTGTTCAAAGCTGAGACGCGAGGCTTTAGACTTCACCTGCACTCTGACAGCAGCAACGGGCAGAAATAGGCCTGAAAATAACTGCTTCTAAAATGATTCTCCAGCCTCAGATGAGGTCACAACTGTTTTCAGTTTATCTACTTTTCTTGAGTTTGATTAAATGGACTGTCACTTCCTTTGTAGATGAAGTTGATTTTGTTTTATAGAAGTTGCTGCTCTCACTCTCAGAAATAGAGGTACAAGACAAGAACATTTTTGTACCTATCGGTAATTTCTTTTTAAATGTTCCCTTAAAAGTACAATATTGGTCTTTAAAAGACCAGAAATGTCCCTTAAAGGGTTCAAATTGATATAAAGTACAAATTTGTACCATTTCAACTGCCCCTGCAACCCTGGTCAAGGCTGGTTAATCTCTATTTTACTAAGTTTCATCCATCATTTTCAATATTATGTTTCAGAATGTTGGTTTAAGACTTCAAAATGTGGCGTAATTTGACCTGGACTACAGGGAACACCCCCAGCGACAAGAAGGTACAAATTCTTGTCGCTGGGGGTGTACCCTGTAGTCCAGGTCCATTTTTGTACCTTATGAAGTTGTTCCACTAAAACTGTAAAATTATACCACATTTTAAAGTCTAAAACCAACATTCTGAAACATAATATTGAAAATGATGGAAGAAACTTAATAAAATGGAGATTAACCAGCCTTGACCAGGGTTGCAGGTGCAGTTGAAATGGTACAAATTTGTACTTTATATCAATTTGAACACTCAAAGGGACATTTCTGACCTTTTAAAGACCAATATTGTACTTTTAAAAAAACATTTAAAAAAAAAATGTACCTATAGGTACAAAATGTTCTTGTCTCGTACCTCTATTTCTGAGAATTCTTGACTGATTCACTTTAATGCATCACTGTGTTTCTTTAGGATCCTTCATGTACCATCAAAAATCTTGTGACATTTTAATAGCAAACATGTTTTCAACACATTTAGACTGTTCTCTGTTACAGCTGTTACATGTTTGATGAGTAGCTCAGCTTAGAGTTGCATATTTTCTGATTATAGAGGAAACAGAATGTTGCTCCTTTCATCTGAGAGCTGCACATAGCAGATCCCCTCTATGGGAACTCTGAGGTGGTGTGGCGTTGCTAACTCATGAATTATTGAGTCATTTCCTTTTTTTTTTTTAAGACAAGCGTCTTTGAAATGTAGATTATGAAGATTTTTTTGAAGGTCTGCTTCATTCTAACAAACAGGCGTCTGATTTTTGGATCTTTTTGTAAAAGATTTGATTAAATGTGGTGGGTCATCCTTGTTTACAGGAAGGTAACTGATGACGTTTTTTTTTTGCAAGGTCATTGAAATGTCTTTGGTCTCCTGCCTGAAACAGGAGAGCTGTATCTGCCATCATTCACGGTGCACCTCAGCTTGGTGATCATATCATTGTTCATTTGAAACTCAGTCGGGAAGCCGTGTTAAAGACAACACAGTCATGTTATTGCTGCATCATCTACTCAGATGTTTTACTGCGGTTGTAGGAAGTTACATGTAGTTTTACTGCCTGAGAAGAAGCACTTTGGTTTCAGCTTAATAAACTCTGTTCTTGTTTCTCCATTTGTCTGTGAAAATGAACTCCTGGCTGGCTGCTGCTTGTGTATTTATACACAGCTGTGTAATAAGTGTTGGTCAGTGTTAATCTTTGTGTTTAGATTGAAGGATTTCTTGGAGACGCATCATTCCTGGTAGCAAAACAAAAGAATCTGTATTTTTCTGCAGCATCAGACACACTTAAACAAACCGGTCAGTAATTTTAAAGGATGTCACTAATCAGTCAGTAGATTGTTGTTGTTTTTGTTGACAGAATGGATCGTGTTGTTTTGAGGTTTAAGAGATTCCAGTTGCTATATTGCTCAAGAATTAAGCAAATATATTTGTAAACAATAATAAGTCAGACATTTATTATCATATAATAATTCCTGAAGTTTGAAAGAAGTTTTTTTGTTTAGATGTTTGTTTTACAGTTTCAAGGCTGATTGAAACTAGTTTTAAAGAGGCCATTTCATACAAATTTCCAGACTTTGTGGTTATTTTTTAAGTATTAACCAGTAATATGAAACATTTTATATCTAAAAAATGTCAGGAAACACTGATTAACAGACCTTTCAATCTGTCTGCGTTAAAATTCGGCTGCATAAAGGTGATGTACCTTTGGAGTGGTGCTGCTGCTTGCTGTCGTGAAAACCAGCACAGATAGTTTCTGCTACTGCCTGCAACATCTAGTTGTAACACCTACAATCCCGGCCGTCTCCCAAAGCCTTTGAGCAGCAGCGGAGGACGTGTTTTACAGAGTGAGTCCCTCAGGTGAGTCCCTCAGGCCCAGGTGAACAGGTTGGTGGGGCTCAGGAGGACATCATACACTGACTGAACTAGGAACTAGGGAGGAGGAAATGATTTCTCCAGGGTTTATTAGTTTCTTTATCTGTTCGCAAGATGGATGGATTTTCAGGAAGGTTCAGAAACGGTTCAAGGAAGATGTGAGTAGATTTTGGAGGTGATCTGGATCCCCGTATGGAATGTTTTTAAGGATTCTTCATCACTGGGAGACAGAGCTGTTTTTAACATATCTGCATGAAACTCCACAATAAATGATCCAGGTGCTCAGTAACAAAACACAGCTGGTACTACATGATACCAAGGATCAATCTGGATCAAGGATCAATCTGGATCAAGGATCAATCTGGATCAAGGATCAATCTGAATCAAGGATCAATCTGGATCAAGGATCAATCTGGATCAGTACAAAATTTCAGATCCTTTGATCCATAAAAGAAAAAAAGATAAGGACCCTTTGTGATGTTTTAATTGTAAACTGCCGAATAGACAAAATCACAATATGGAGGTAATTCAGGTTTCTGATGAAGTTCTGAGCTCTACGAGGGATTTTCTAGTTTCTTATGTCGCATAAAAAGGAACATAAATAAAGGAAAACATGTCGAGGCTTATGGAACTGATCTGAGTGGCCTGAGATGAAACAAGGCTGGAGGTAGAGCGCAGGTCTCGTATTCTAGATCCATCAAATTCACAATGACTCATTTACACTAATGAGGTTTGATTTCAGACTCAGTGTGACACATAATGAGATTCTGCGAATGTTTGAAAATGTTTGAAACTCAAGTGGTTTGTTAAGAGGAAATTCGTGGAGGTTGTTTTATTTGTTATGAATCACCTGAAGGGAAACCCAAAGTGTCTTCAAGCCCCAGTCCACATGAAGTACTGTTGGACTGTCTGAGGACAGCCTGTGATTGGAGCAGGGGAACTCCCAGCTGCTGTCACACTGAGACACATGAAGGTCAGACAACAGCTGAAATTGGCATTTTAAGTATTTACAGGTTTAAACAGGGAAAGGCATAATTATTCTCATTCAGTGGTTTCCACATTGTTTTTAACAAAATATAATTTATCTGTTTCATTAAAACTAACTGGTAAGTAAAAGTCAAAGTGTTTATTATAACAATTATTAATAACAAAGAGATAAAAATATTTAAAATATTCCAGCTAAATTTTGTCAGTGTTTGTTGCACATAATTAAAAATAAAACCACATTCATGATGCAATATAATAAGAACAAACAAACAGAAGATGAAATGCAGATGACTGGCTGCTATGTGAGACGGACGCTAACAGGGAAATACTCTGCTAATAATAAGTTCAAAGATTGTGTTTTCAACTATCTCAAAATTATGAAGAATCCTTGAAAAAATTCCATAATTTCATCAAAATCCATTAATAACTTTTATTATTATCTTGCTAACAGACAAACTACCAAACCCGTAATAATGAAACTAATGCTAATGCTAATGCTAATGGTGTTTTCCTCTCAGCTGAATAGATTGTACATGTTAAACTACATGTTCAAACTCTTCTCATCAGATCTGGAAGTCTTTAAGCTGATTGTTACAAAATATTAACGAGGTATCAAACGGCTTTAGTTTGGTCTCAAACCAGTCGGAGCTTGTTTTTCAAGCTTCTAGCTGAATTCATACATGATTCATTTTCTGGGGATGAATTTCAACTGCAGCATGTAGGTGTGAACAGCAGCGATGTTCACGAGTTTTATGGGCCTATTTATAATTTGATGTAGGTTGTTAAATAATTAGGTAAAATGCAGGTTGCTAGTGGGGGAAAAACCTCCATTAATTCACTTTATTAAAAGAAATCATCAGTAGCAGCTCTCAGAACATCAGCTTCAGACAGCCGTGTTGGTTCATGTTTTAAAATATTCATCATTTTTATCTTTCCTGACTGTGTGAAGCAGATCAGCTGCAGACTCTGCGTCTCCGCTGGGATTTCAGGAACACAGTTTCATAAAACTGTTTACGTTTGGACTCACTGAGACAAAATCTCTTAGAAAATGCATCTCTAAAAACCTAAAACTGGAGACTTTTGGAACCTGTGACCTGGTCTGTATGCAGAGAGGCATGGTGGTGGCAGCATCATGCTGTGGGGCAGGAACTCTGAGACGAGTCTGGGATAAAAAACTGAAACACAAGTATTGTGCAAAGCTTGTAAATATGTACGTGTTCATTTTGTTTTTAAATAAATTTGCAAGATATTCAAGCAAACTGTTTTCACTTTGAGGTACTGTGTGCGTGATTTTTAGGTTAAATTGGAACTTAAAGGGACTATAAGGAAGTTTGAAATTTTTGTGCTCACAATTATCCCGTCAGGTCAAACGCGTAACTGCAGCCTTAATGGTAAACCCGTGCATGAGGCGTGCATGATGTACGTGCACTCACAAGCATTCAGAAACAACAGCTGAGTCCTGTACTGGACAAGATGTGCAGGCATGACTTCGACTGAGGTAATAAATGTGATGTAAGATATTTAGATCAAATCAGCTGTGAGCACGTCAGACAAGCAGCATAAAAAATTGTTCCTACTACGGGAAATATGTGGAAACTCCTGGAAGCATCAACCTGTCACGGATTTAGATAATCGTTTGACTCACATGCAGAACTCAGATTGGACTCAAAGTTGTTAAAACTGGTTTTATTTTCAATGATGATCAAACTCGGGGCAATATGAGGAGGCAGATGCAGGTGGAGAGACAGGTTCAGATGATGCTGTCAGGTTTCACAGAGCTGGGTGGGGGGTATCCTGGGTAGAGCACAAGGAGTCAGGACATGAAACACTAGAGAAAATATTCTTAATGTGAGCATGAGATAGAACAGAATCTGATTAGATTGCTACGAGAAGAACGAGGCGTCGAATGAACATCCGCCAGATCCTGACAAATCTATTCTCCACCGGCACAGGTAAATGAGCAACAGGTGTAACCAATCAGCTCCCAACCAAAG
The DNA here is from genome assembly GCA_006937955.1 of Pachypanchax playfairii. Lineage (NCBI taxonomy): Eukaryota > Metazoa > Chordata > Actinopteri > Cyprinodontiformes > Aplocheilidae > Pachypanchax > Pachypanchax playfairii. The sequence continues at coordinate 2,454,982 of SSNP01000052.1, forward strand.
ATCTTCTTCCTGAGAAGATGATTTACTTTGTACAGCAGCACTGCAGGTCTTTTCTCATACCGAGAGATTCTCTCAGCATCTTCCACTTCTCATACGCGGCACCAATGTTTACTGTTTTTCTTTGTTTCCGTCAATCTGACTCGACTTTTTGTCGCTCGGGAAAAAACTTGTTTTCTTTTTCTTGGTTGGGGTCTGAGCTGGAGTGTTGCTGGTGCTTGAAGCAGCTCTCGTTCTCAGTAGAATCCTCTAATGCTTCTTCTCTCTGCAGCTTTTGCTAGTGATAGCAAACGCTACACCTGAGCGCGAACGTGCGTGACGTAATCATTATTCTGTCTCTGGAAAGCACCGTGTCTGTTCGACCTGAACAAACTCTAATAAAAACTAATAAAATGATTTTACATGCATATAAAGACAACTAGGGTGAAAATGCCTGGGCTCTTTCTAGTGAGCAGGACATTGTTGGAGCATGTATGAAGAAGAAATTGTACAATTCTATACATTTATTTATTGTTAAACTTTTAAACCTTTTAATTCAGTTTGGAATAAGTATGTAAGTGTATACTTTCAGGATGTAGTGTAGTGATTTAGCCCATGACTGCAAGACTGTATCGCTGTAGTTGAGCTGCTCGGCATCGACATCTGCAGAAACACACGTGATCTGTTCTTGTGTCACAGACGTGTAGGGTAGAGGTGGGGCTCTGACACTGACTACGTTTACATGCAGCCAATATTCGGGTTATGATCAGGGTAAGGTCAGTATTCAGGTTTCTGAAATGTTCAGAATAACCCGTTTACATGCATAAGTAGAGAGAGTTACTCCTGTATATATGAAACTTGTAATAACCCGATTTAAACGCGGATGTTGGGGTAGCGTCATGACGTACGAACTACTTCAGGACACAATATGCGTCATTTCCAATTCTTCTTCCTGTATCCAAAAACAACAACAACAACATGCTAACTAGTTCGGAACAGATAGCGATTGCCTTTGTTTACGTTTTGGTGCTGGTACTGACCCACCAGCATCTCTTAAAGCAGAACTAAGTAAGTTTTGCTCTCGCTCTCCCCCTACTGGTCCCCTGTGAAAGCTCACTGTCGTAACGTTCCCTCGCCGCCGCCGCAGACCCCGCCCCCCCCCTCACCCCCTCCACCCCGCCGCCGCCCCCCCCAACAACAACGCGCAGAGAACGCTTTTGCAAGAAGAAAGAAAAACAAAACCAAGAAAATGTCTCGACAGGTGAGTATTATTGTCATTTTTGCGCTCCTAAGGGTGGCGTTGCTAACAACGGCAAGGGCTTCATGCTTGTATTTATGTACGTGAGTGTGAGTGCCGTAAAGCAGGTTTGTTCTCGCGAGATTAGTCGGGTCCGATCCACTGAAAGTTGCAAGTGCTGCTTTCAGGACACAGACCCCGGAGGGAGGGGAGGGACCCACGAATCACCCCGCCAAGTCCTTGTTTACCCCCACAGGGACTCTAGAAAACATTTATTGAGGTGAAAAAACTTACTTAGTTCTGCTTTAACACGACTGTGCGTAATGACCTTCATTAATAGAAGGAGAGAACGTGAGCAAGAAATGGGAAATATAGCGAAGCAGCACAGTGTGGCGCTGTACGGCGTCTCGCCATGTTGACCTCGACTTGTTTACTTCTAGCGTACTGGTGCATAGTCTCTCTACTCAAAAGACCAAGATTCCTTGCAAATAGAGCATGCGCTGAATACACATTTTGATGGGGTTATGCCGATACGCGTTAACATGGCTAAATAGTCGGGTTAGAAGAGGGTAAAAACCCCAGGGGTTTTTAAAAACCCGGTTATGAGCATATTTGGGTTTTTGCCGGTGTTTAAATGACCGTGAGGAACCGTGTTATTGTGAATATTCTGGTTTTAACTGCATGTAAACGCAGTCATTGTTTTCAGAAAGTTGCGTTTTGGCTGTCTACATGACAACACAGTTGTTTTCATCATTTTGGATGAAGCCTGTGAAAACAACTACCTGCGTCTTACACAGATTTGGAAAGATCAGTACTTTGTGTTATTGTGTCTGTTATACAAAAACACACAACTGATGTGTGAACACAGTTGTGTGTTTGTGTTTTGCTTCTGTAAATGAGGGTTAGAGGATGTGGAAGTAAAGTAGATTTGATCTGGCATTTAATCTTATCCCTAATTTGATGTGTGTGTGTGTGTTCATGCACACGTTTCTGTCAGTGGGGAGCTGTGCATTAATGTGCTGGCACTTTTTTGTCCCTAATGCTTGTAATCACGTGCCGTTCTCAGTCGGGGGCTTTCACATGAGTGTGAGTGTGTGTTCAGCGATGACTGAGCCATCTGTCTCTGTGGTAACTCTGCCAATAAAGCGGCTGGAGTGACTCCAGCAGCCGCCGTCCTCCTCCTCCTGCCGTCTGCCCCCACAGTGACTTCAGTGGGACGCTGCAGGAAGCTGCTCTGTCTTGGACTTGCTTCCTGCTCTCCTCTTCCTCCCACGGCGCTCCAGTAATCCTGTTGGGTGACTGCGTGCACATGAGTGGGAGAGAAATAGATCTGATGGAACATTTAATTACAGGCCTGAATGGATGTATACATCACCGTGTTAACTGGGTTTTCATTTAACCGAACAGTAATGTCATGTTCTCCCTAGTGTTTATGAATTTCATTTGAGTGCGTCGAAGTTCCTCATTATAATTATGTACGTTTCTTTTGTTTACTGTCAACTTCACCATCCTTCTCACTTCCCAAGTTGTGCAGCATCTCATTTATTTTCATGTCAAACAAAACAAACCACCATTAATGGAAAAATATTCTAGAAATTCTGAGCGTTCCACAGTGTTTCATGCTGGTGAACATCTTTATCTGCACGTCTGATTCTTCACTGACTGTTTGCAGATCAACGTGTGTTAGAAAAGGAATCTGAACTTCTACTGAGGCACGTGGAAGTTTGAAAAACCTTTTGTCAAGTTTCCTTCTGAGTAACACCAGAACATTTCAAATGAAACATGAAATTACTGGATTTTATTTATTTTTTGAGACTGAAATGATTGATATTACTTGAAAAGAAAACATTCTTTCCAATATGAACACAGTCATGTAATCGATCTTTAAATAGTCGATTCCTGTTCAATTATGCAGTTTTTTTCATTGTTTTAAAAATATATAAAATCAATAATCATACATAACATTAAACTTTAAAATGAAGGAATGTTTCAGACATTCAATAAAGCAGCAGTTTCAACTTGTCACACAGTAATTACCCTAAAATCTTTTTTTTTTTTTTGAGAAAACAACTGTTTTCGTTTTATTTGGTCTTTCTCTTTCTTAATTTGTTTATTTATTTATTTTTTTTAGATTAGAACCAATTTTTATTGGACAAAAACATATTTTACTGAAGATTATGGTTGACAAGAAATGTATAAATATATATTCTCTGGAAGGTAACATACACAGATTACTATATAAAAATTTCAATATTAAAAAGCATCTCTTTTATTTGAAATAAAAAAGGATATTAAACACAAAATTCAGAATCTTACAGGTAAGTCATTTAAGAAGTGATTCTTAGTTTCATGCATCTGAATCATAAATCGTTTCTGTATGTTCTGTACAGCAGCAGATGACCCGTTATAATAAACACAATAAATATTTCTCTGAGATCTAAAAGCAGAACCAGACTTCTTCATCTGTTTGGTCTGCTTCTTTACATCACCTTCTCTGATGCTCCGCCCCCAACAGGTGACTGTAATAGAACCTAACAACCTATTTATTTTGGAAAAATCCTCACAATGCTTTTCCCCACAGAAGCTTCCGTTTGGTAAAAGTTGTTTTTATAGAGGGACTCGCGGTACATTTAGTACAAGAAGAGCTTTTAGGATTGCAACATCTGTCATGTTAAAAATATGAACTTTAATGCTAAAATAAAAAAATAAAACATCTGAGGGCTGAATAAGTATAAATAAAACAAGTTTCTTGTATTTTAATCCAAATGGTTCTACTGGTCTGGACTCAGTTATATGAGCTTCTACCACTGAACAATCATTATTTATTATTTACTCTACAGTATGTAAACATTATCTATACAGTGTATCAATGTATATTTATAGTTAGACATTAATTAACTCTCTCCAGGTTTCAGAACTTCCTGCTACCGACTAACTCAGAGTAAATAAATCATCCCGAGCATCAGAATCTTGTGTTAGTAGTAATAAGTAAACCACATTCTAATGAGACCCGTGTGAGATGGTGGTCTCAACGTTTGTTAGATCAATGCTGCTCTTGTAAGAGTCAGATTTAAATATGTTGGTTTTACTTTCCATTCTCACCTCTCTGTGCTGAGAACCAGTACGTGAACGAGTTCAGAGAGAAAGTAAACTGTGACGTCTTCGACTGGAAAGTCTGTGTAAGGACCAATTTAAGAAACAGAAATGACTTGTGGAGGAAACGTTTCTCTGGAGATGCCAGAAAAAATGATTCATTTCAGCATGAATAAAATCCAACTGTCACAATCTGTCTGTCAGAGTTTTAACCCTAAACCCGGGACATCAGGGACAAAACTTATCTCAACACATTGAACAGGTGAAAACAAACAATAAACTGATAAATATCTTTATTACTGATTTATTTAATGTCATAAATGTAAACAATGAATCATGTAATGATTCTTATCCTTGTGTGACCACAGGAAAGTCTTCTACATGTTGTATATGTTACTTTATTACATTATAAATTACATATATTGCATTATATTACAAAAATGTCCCATCAGTGAATGGGAACATCTGTCTCACTGCACATAAGAGTCAGTCATTCATGCAGAGAATGAGTGTGAATGATGATCATGTTAGTGTGAACATCTCAGCTGCAGTGTGTTTTCAGGCAGATCCAATAAATACCATCAGAAACCACAAGACTGCACATTTCAATGTGAGTTTCTGGTTCAGTAACTGTTTGGATCTGGATCTGTGTGCAGGTTTCTAGCTGGAGTCTCCTTGAAACAATGTACAGTAACACAGGAAAAAGACTATCAGTTCTATTATTGTGAGGGCGGAAGTTTGTATCCCCGTCCGCCGCACACAGGACAATGCTGGCTTATTATAACAACAAAGTCTCAGAGAGCAGTCGGACAGTACAACCAAAACTGATGAAGCTGGTGGAGGAAGAATAAACAAAAAAAACAACAACAACTTTCATGTAAACTGTGACGCTGCAGAGAGTTTTGTAGTCAGGAGAAGTCAAAACACAATAAGACAAAAAGAACTGATTTAATTAGATAGAAGGATTTTTTATTATTACAGTCACATAATAACTCACTGTAGTTATAAATACTTTCTCTTCTTGTCTGTTACTGGTCTTAGCAGGAAAGATCCTTTCACATCCTGGTTCTTTGGTTGGTTGAGTTCAGTCTACAGACTAAAGGCACAATGATTTGATCTAATCATAACTGATCTGTTTGAACATCACGTGATGATTTTTATTGCAGTAAAGTTCATGTGAGAGCGAGTTAATTAGGCCCGAACCCCAAACAGGGTGCTCACTCCTATTAAAATGTAAAACGATTAAATTAAAGGTACAGTATGTAAGAATTTTACAGGTAAATAATCACACAACAGCTTAATGTCCCACAGATGTTGAAAATAAAGTCACATTGTAACAGATCTGGATCTCAGCCGGGTGGATGGTCGCTAATTTATGTAATTTTTAAAAAACTAACCCGGACCAGAATCATTATTTACACGTCCAGACTTCCTGGTTCCATAACGAATCACATGTGAGTCTGCAAGGCTGCCAAGTCTTCAACACAAGCAGCAGCAGAAAGTAAGAAACCACCACATCCTTCCAACTGATCAGCCGAGCTGCACGTGATGGGGCGTTCAAACACACTTAGGAAAACTCAATGCTAAACAAATAGGCCTTCAGACATTCCCAAAAACTGAACAAATATAAGAGAAACTAAATGTGGATCAACATCAGAACTGGCAACCCAACAGAAACATCAGGGAGGGGAGGGGGTGAGAGCAGATGTTTGTTTTTCTGCATGAACTGCAGGATTTGACAACAAAGTCTCATTCTTACATACTGTAACTTTAACATGTGAACCTGCTGCAGCAAGATAAGAAGGAGGTGAGTCAGCAGAAGTCTACATTTAAAGTGATGATCTGATGTGTTTTTTATTTTTATATCAGGAAAACGTGTAATTTTTCACATAGTGCAGTAAAACTTCAAGGAAGCTGAAGCCAGCTGATACTTTTCTACATCTAGTCCTTCATGTTGAAGCATCAAATGTAAATTCTTAGAGACGTCCAGTTTTTTAAGGATGAATGACACACGATCTTCTACAACATAAGTGACAACAGGAACTGCTGGAAGGTGAAAATCTCTCCAAGTTGCAACTGCTGGTGACTAACTGACACAAAATTGTGAGAAAATATGAAAAATTCTAGTTGAAATTTCATTGAATTATGACATAAACAGTTTAACATCCGGTTCTATTTATGACCAAAGGCATGAGGATGTTAATACCAATAAATTAAGACAGTCACATGACTGTTGAGCTAATTTATTTGTTTCAGTGCCATATCTTGGCGGTCATGGTGCGTCACATGTCTCTGTCTCTGGTGAACGACTTTTCACTGACGTTAACATCTCTTCCATGAACTCGACATCCAAAGCATCATCTTCTCCTCGTTCCATAAAGGTTTCCACCTAAAACCAGATTCACTTTTCCTTCACACGTCCCACACGTGCAACAGCTTTCTGTGCGCTCCATCGTATATACATAGTTCCTTATTACTAGCATCATCTGTCTCTAAGATCCTCAACAACCATGCTTCACCTCCATACATCAACATATATGTTCTTATATGTTCCTACTCTGATGGAACTTCTGTTGCACACAGTCCGGTCCACCGTTGTCCAGACTGACCAGACTCCCGTTCTTGGAGCAGGACGGGATTAAAGGTGCCAAAAACTCATCGTGTCACATCGTGTCTGGAGGAATGTGGCGCCACCCAACAGCACGCGGCCCGGTTGTTATAGTAACAGACAACTACTCCAGGCTGCAGGAGAGCTTGTGTCATGATACTAACTTTAGTTTGCTTTGAATTCAATCAGAAAATGTTTGCAGTGTAATCTGCTGTCGCCTCCTGCACATGCAGTCATGTGCTCTTTTACTTCCTTTTAAGGTTACAAATATGTTCTTAGTTAGTGTCTTTCTTCCTCTGTGGACATTGTGCATGTGTGTGTGGTCGCTTGAATGTGTGTTTCCTTGCTGGTGGATGAATTGAAAGATCTGTAAACAGGAAGTGTGAAGATGCGTGCAGCTAGAGGACACAAAGAAATGGGATTTCCCACAGTGACAGAGCTGCTCAGCTGAATGAGGCTTGCCGCAAGTGGGTGGTGTGTGTGTGTTTGTACGTGTATCTTTGAGTGTGTGTGTGTTTCCTATTGCATGAGTGGGCTGTTGTGGTCTGTGTAAATCCTGGACAGCTGATAAACAGTTTGAGAGTTTATTTTTCAGAACATTTATGTTTCATAACAGGTTTTTAAGGCTTGCAGTAGATATTGTGATGTGATTTTTAGGTAAAACTCAATCATGGTGCACATGAAAAACACACATCGATGTTTAATATCAGCTGTGAGTTTGTTGGATTGTGGGATTCACGTGTCTGTGCAGCTGCTGGAAGCTTGTTTCCACAGTTGTTACTGTGGTCTTTGGAAACAGGTGAAGAGTTCAGCAGCTGTCAGACAAATGAAGCAGCTTCATCATCATCATCATCATCATCATCAACTGGCTGCCGTTTAATAAACTAGTTTATTTTCTCCATCAGCTCAAAGTTGAATTATTGTTTACAAATAGAATACATCTGTTTGTGAAGTTAAAGTTTTCTGCAGTTGGAGAAAATAATTGTTCTTTAATGTAGAGAAATAAAAGGTGTTGATGTAACATCTGTATCTTAAAAACTGCTCCATGTTATCAGGCTGTGCACGACTCTGATGTCATAAGAATAAATTTAAACTTTATACGTGATGTCATCCAGTCAGAGGGATAATGAGAACATCTCGTACCTCTCAAGCCATCTCATCTGATCCTGACCAAGTTGTTCAGGTGAATCACCTGAAGTCAGGAGCTGCTGCAGCGTTAAAGAAATAAATACCAGATCTGACCAATAGGGCTCTTAGATTTGCTGGAGGCGGGCTCTCTGACTGCTGTGATGTGGCAAATACAGATTCATGGAATTCATTGTGAAATATGTTATATATATTATTATATATATTATTATATATAGATCACTGCAGGACAGTTGTGTGGGTAATTGGTTTAAGCAGCTCTCAGAGAGAGAGAGAGAGAGAGAGAGAGAGAGAGTCTACCGTCAGATGATTGGGAACCAAATCCAAACTGTTTCTTTACAGTTTTTTTAAGAACCAGTTCTGGCACCAGTCCTGGTCTTAAACTGGGTCTGATGTAGTGAAAAATCCTTCGTGTCGGGACTCAAACATTTTTAAGAAATGCACTTTTTTTCACAGGTTGACAATTTCACTGTATTTTACAGAAAGAAAAAATGTCAGTTTACAACTTGAACCTTTAAATATTTATAAATATTATTTTAAAAGCTCAAAAAATTGAGTGAGATTAGTTAGTTTTTACAAACAGCTTCTACCTGAAACAGTAAAAACAGGTGCTGCAGGTTCAAGAGTGTTTCATTTCACTTATTAACCTGCTTCACTAGTTACTATCTGATATGTACACGGTACTCTGAAACCTGAGTTACACACTGTGTGTTCTGTAATGCATCAAGCCTGATGATAATAATCATTAATAATTAGAATTTATAACACCTACAGTAACCGTCCCTGTGTGGAACGTCTTTTTTCAAGTTTTTTATACAGTTAGTCTATAAAGTAATTATTATTTAGTGAACAGGAAATTACCTCAAATAAAATTAATTGATGTTTTGTGTAACATCCACATTGGATTGTTTAAAATTGTGTCTGAATTATTTAATTACAATCACAGAAATAATAACCAAATTAATAATTTTAGTTGTTTTATTTATTCTTTCTTATAGTTTCCTCGTTCCACCGTGTTCCACTGAGGGATCGGTTCTCTCTGCAGCAGTTTACGTTCAGCTGTTTCCTAAATATCTCAGTGTAATTCACACATTTTGTTTTTCACGCAGACGTTTTTTAGGACGTTTTTCCTTAATGACTCGGCTTTAATTGAAGTTTTGGAGTGTTTGTTTGGACTTTGTGTGCAGACGTTAACAGACTGACTGTAGTTTGAGTTGCTGCTTGTTTCTCAGAAGCACAATGACACATCTCTGATTCAAAAAGTGACACACAATGTCCGTTTTGTCTCTTTGTTTCATTTCGGGGGGATAAACAATAATGTGATGTGGAAAATAAATGACTGTTTGATCACTAAAGGTAAAGAGAACCTTTGGTTTTATTTGGAGGAAGGAGTTTATGTTCTCATCAAAAATGAGTCATGATTCTTCATGATGGAGACAAAGACCCACTAATAAGCTGGTTCGTCTATATAATCAACAGAAACAAGATTATATCTGAAATTAAATGCAAATAAAATATTTAACTCAATACTTGCAGAAGTTGAAGTTAAAAAGACATTTAAAGTTTATTCTACTAAAAGTTGCTTCAACTGAATCAAGTATTGAACTTTTTTAAGGTCTGGATCATTTTTCTTCAGGTCTGTTTCATTAGTTTGATTTTTATATATATACATTTTTTAATTCTGTCCTAAATGGACACGGATGGACTTCCCAGGACAGGTTAGTTAGTCATAGAGATCTGGTTCATTATCTGGTTCCAGGAACTTTTTGAAGGATTCTTCATTATTGTGAATCTCGTTATGGAGAAACGTCTCCAGGTGCTTATTCGAGATATTTTAGGGACGATTGTGGGTTTTTGCGCTTTAACCGGAGTTACAGAATATTTTAGCTCCGTCTGTACATCCGCTATATAAATACAACAAAAGAAACATGTATTAATAAAATCATGAAGATGTTTTAAATTCACCTTTATCCTCACTCTGTGTGTGTGTGTGTGTGTGTGTGTGTGTGTGTGTTGGTTTGTTTTTCTGACCTCCTGAGGACCCGTTTCCTGACTTTTACTATCTTTCTGGGGTCCGAGGGTTCTTGTGGGGACCGAAGCCTGGTCCCCATGAGGGGGACTCCCCTTTTTAGGGTTAGGGGTTAGGTTTATAGGTATGGTGTGAATAGAGTTTTAGTTAGTCTTAGGGTTAGTTATAGATCAGTAATGGTTAAGGTTAGTAAAGGGTTTGGGTTAGGTATAAATCTAGTTACTAAAATCAATGGAAGTCAATGGACGGTCCCCATAAGGATACCAAAACACACTTGTGTGTGTGTGTGTGTGTGTGTGTGTGTGTGTGTGTGTGTGTTGGTTTGTTTTTCTGACCTCCTGAGGACCCGTTTCCTGACTTTTACTATCTTTCTGGGGTCCGAGGGTTCTTGTGGGGACCGAAGCCTGGTCCCCATGAGGGGGACTCCCCTTTTTAGGGTTAGGGGTTAGGTTTATAGGTATGGTGTGAATAGAGTTTTAGTTAGTCTTAGGGTTAGTTATAGATCAGTAATGGTTAAGGTTAGTAAAGGGTTTGGGTTAGGTATAAATCTAGTTACTAAAATCAATGGAAGTCAATGGACGGTCCCCATAAGGATACCAAAACACACTTGTGTGTGTGTGTGTGTGTGTGTGTGTGTGTGTGTGTGTGTGTGTGTGTGTGTGTGCCACAGAATAACTATTCTGTAAATATTAATATAATCTGCCTGCTGCTGTTACAGTAATTAAATAACTAAAGTATTATTTAATGGGTTGATTGTGTTAGCGAAAGCTTTATAGTAACTTTTATGAGAATGTTTTTTAGAACCACAAAGTTCCACAGAGTTTAAAAAGTATTATTTATTCACAAAACATGTGTAAAATGTCAAAATAAATATTAAAGTATACGTAACAACACAGTAAAATTAATATTCCAAGAATCCTACAGTTTGAATTTAAAATTTAAGAGAAAATAGTTACAAAAATATATGAATATGATTGAAGCAGCAGAAAAGTTTCAGACTTGTAACAGCGTTTCTGTGTTTTAGAGTGTTTTAAGTTTAAATATTACCTTGAGAAAAAACATCCAGTTTGAAATCAGATTTTTTTTTTCCTGTATAATATCCAGGTATTGTTACATGACAAACTCCATGTGTGTATAAACAACTTAGAGAGAGTTTTTCTTATTGTGTAAAATTTGAATATTTTCTTTCAGATATTTAATATTCTGTTTGTTCATCATAATAACTAGTTGTGTTTGTGTTGTGATGGATTTGTAGACACTGCATTTTATTTTCACACTCTACACCAGAGTTGCTTTGTGTTTGATGGAAACATTGAAAACTTGTTTCACATAAAGATTTGACACTGATAATGTTCACCAAGAGCCTTTTTTTTCCTGTGAAGTCACTAAAACAGACTCTAATCTCTGTCCTCACATCCTTCAGGTTTTATTCTGTTCATTTTTCCATCGTTTGTTCTGTTGTGTGTTATATTTGCATTCCCTCCTATGATTAAAGCCACGCAGCAGAGTTTAAAGTTTGGCTTGGTGTGTTGTATGATGTACAGGTCTGAGCTGTGTTGCGTGGGCGTGTTGCATGCTGCCTTGTCTGTTTCTCTTCCTGTCTCTCAAAGACAAACAGTTAACTGAGGATCTCTTTATGGTTGGAAAACTTGCTTTCACATCTGTGGGTGAGAATGTGCTTGTGGTTTTCTCACAATAAATCCCTCTTAAGATAAAAGGGTGATTTATTAAACGTTGAGAGAGTTTGGGTTTGAAAATGATCATACGTGTACGTCACATATAACCAGTTAACCAGCAGCTCGTGGTGGAACAACTCTTTCCTTTTGTTGCTGCATGTCAGAGGTTACGTACCTGCAGCTGGTCGTCTCAGGCAGCAGTTTTATATCTTCATTGTTGTTGTCATTTTCCTACAAAGAGCCCTTATTCAGCTCAGTCAGCTCATGTGGTCACTTCTGCTTAAAGGAAGGGGAAACTTTTTGGACTATCGGGGGGTGAAACAGCTGCAGAGCCGTCGTGTATCATGGGGAAGCAGGGAGTGGTGAAAACAAGAGCTCCACAAATGCACAGGGACGTTCTGGGCCGCTGTCGGAAGTGATGTTGAAATAATCAGTGAAAGAATTAACAGTCAGTAAATAAAATGCAGCATGTTCGTTCTGATGGAAACATTTAAACTGTTGAAAAGAGCTTTTTGAAGTTGACTTTTGTTTTATGAGCTAAAACTGGTGAAAAGTAACATTTAGTAATTAGTAAAAATACTTTGTGTTTACAGAGACGCATTAAAACCACCTTTATTTATCTTAAACTATAATTGTTTCATTTATTATCATCAATAATTAAATGAATTTTTCTTTTTTAAATACACACCTCTTAAAAGTTGTACAAATAGAAGATGTCAGATCTTTTTGTTTGAGGATGTGTTTCTGCATCACAGAGAAGAATCTGAACAGTAGAGCTGTGTGGGTGGGTGTGTGTGTGTGTGTACGTGTGTGTGTGTGTGTGTGTGTGTGTGTGTGGGTTTGTATTTCTGACCTCCTGGGGACCCGTTTCCTGACTTTTACTATCTTTCTGGGGTCCGAGGGTTCTTGTGGGGACCGAAGCCTGGTCCCCATGGGGGGGAATCCCCTTTTTAGGGTTAGGGGTTAGGTTTATAGGTATGGTGTGAATAGAGTTTTAGTTAGTCTTAGGGTTAGTTATAGATCAGTAATGGTTAAGATTAGTAAAAGGGTTTGGGTTAGGTATAAATCTAGTTACTAAAATCAATGGAAGTCAATGGACGGTCCCCATAAGGATAGCAAAACACACTTGTGGGTGTGTGTGTGTGTGTGTGTGTGTGTGGGTTTGTATTTCTGACCTCCTGGGGACCCGTTTCCTGACTTTTACTATCTTTCTGGGGTCCGAGGGTTCTTGTGGGGACCGAAGCCTGGTCCCCATGGGGGGAATCCCCTTTTTAGGGTTAGGGGTTAGGTTTATAGGTATGGTGTGAATAGAGTTTTAGTTAGTCTTAGGGTTAGTTATAGATCAGTAATGGTTAAGATTAGTAAAAGGGTTTGGGTTAGGTATAAATCTAGTTACTAAAATCAATGGAAGTCAATGGACGGTCCCCATAAGGATAGCAAAACACACTTGTGGGTGTGTGTGTGTGTGTGTGTGTGTGTGTGTGTGTGTGTGTGTGTGGGTTTGTATTTCTGACCTCCTGGGGACCCGTTTCCTGACTTTTACTATCTTTCTGGGGTCCGAGGGTTCTTGTGGGGACCGAAGCCTGGTCCCCATGGGGGGGAATCCCCTTTTTAGGGTTAGGGGTTAGGTTTATAGGTATGGTGTGAATAGAGTTTTAGTTAGTCTTAGGGTTAGTTATAGATCAGTAATGGTTAAGATTAGTAAAAGGGTTTGGGTTAGGTATAAATCTAGTTACTAAAATCAATGGAAGTCAATGGACGGTCCCCATAAGGATAGCAAAACACACTTGTGGGTGTGTGTGTGTGTGTGTGTGTGTACGTGTGTGTGTGTGTGTGTGTGTGTGTGTGTGTGTGGGTTTGTATTTCTGACCTCCTGGGGACCCGTTTCCTGACTTTTACTATCTTTCTGGGGTCCGAGGGTTCTTGTGGGGACCGAAGCCTGGTCCCCATGGGGGGGAATCCCCTTTTTAGGGTTAGGGGTTAGGTTTATAGGTATGGTGTGAATAGAGTTTTAGTTAGTCTTAGGGTTAGTTATAGATCAGTAATGGTTAAGATTAGTAAAAGGGTTTGGGTTAGGTATAAATCTAGTTACTAAAATCAATGGAAGTCAATGGACGGTCCCCATAAGGATACCAAAACACACTTGTGTGTGTGTGTGTGTGTGTGTGTGTGTGTGTGTGTGTGTGTGTGTGTGTGTGTGGGTTTGTATTTCTGACCTCCTGGGGACCCGTTTCCTGACTTTTACTATCTTTCTGGGGTCCGAGGGTTCTTGTGGGGACCGAAGCCTGGTCCCCATGGGGGGGAATCCCCTTTTTAGGGTTAGGGGTTAGGTTTATAGGTATGGTGTGAATAGAGTTTTAGTTAGTCTTAGGGTTAGTTATAGATCAGTAATGGTTAAGATTAGTAAAAGGGTTTGGGTTAGGTATAAATCTAGTTACTAAAATCAATGGAAGTCAATGGACGGTCCCCATAAGGATAGCAAAACACACTTGTGGGTGTGTGTGTGTGTGTGTGTGTGTGTGTGTGTGTGTGTGTGTGGTTTTGGTTGGCAGCATAAATTAATGTTGTGACTTTGCTTGAAGCCACTAACTTGTATTCAGCCGAGCTCGAGTGAAAAGCGTCTGAAAAGTCAGAGTTACACCGTCATCATGTGGACGAGTGCGAAGCTGCTTTTTGTGGCTTCAGTGAGGCACTTCTCTGTTCCCATCAGACCTGACTGACCCCGCCCCCCACCCCGAAACCCTCGGACCGAGCCACTTCTCATGTCAGCTGTCTGATTCCTTTTATGATTCAAACTGAAATAGGTTTGTTCTCGGTGAAGCTCCACGGTGTGTTTACCATGGGATCCTCCTTGAGCAATCGTTATTTGGCATGTGTGACTCATCTTTGGGGTCGCCTTGTGAAACAGCAAGCCACAGCTGTGAAACCCTGTCAGGCAGCTCAAAAAGGGGAAGCAGAGGATGTCAACCAGAAGTTAAATACATTTGGTTTGAGTGTTTTTCTTGTTCTTAATCTAAAAGTTATTTAAAAAATAAGTAAAATAAGCATGAATTTAAAAAGTATTAGTAGTAAAAGTATTAGAATTGCAGTGGAAACTGATCAGCAGGTAAATGTCAGCTCTTTTTTCAGTTCAGCTTTCTGCTGGTTGGTCCTGTGTGTTACTTTCAAATGATTCCCCCTACACATCAACATATATGGACAAGACCAGTTGTCTCTGCCTACTTCTGTTTAAAAGTGAAGCAACATTTATGCGTCATATTGTTGGAACCAGAGTTCCTCTGATTGAAATCCCACCACTCCCATAAGAATAAGAATCAGTTTCAACTAAATATGAACATATAACATCAACTTAAAAACTATGTGAATTAAAATGAGTCAACACCTGAAAATAATTATCGGAGTTCTAACTTTGGTTTTTAACGAGGGGAACATCTTCTTTGTTTACATGAAGTGGGCGGGGCTTAAAACAAGTACTGGAACCAGCCACTAGGGGAGCACATGTTAAACTAGTTAAACCTTTGTTGTTTCTTAGGAAACGCCAATGCCAGAGATAATAAATGCAAATGTATCATGAAGCAGTTTATTTAACAGGTGCATCAACGTACATTATATATGAAGTTATATATTATATATTAAAGGTTTTATTTGAAAGGTCAGATTAGAGTGTTGCATGCAGTGTAAAGGACCCAGATGCAGACAGGACTCGGAGGCACAATTAATAAAATAATAAATAAAACTTTAATTAAACAAAACAAAAGGCTGACGAGGCAGCACTGACAGAAATAGCTTACATAAAACGCTGGAGGCAAAAGGCAAAACATGGAGAGTAAGAAAGGTGAGGCTGGGGGAAGGAACAAGGAGGCTCATCAGGATGAATATGAAACAGGTGTGAGCTAACGGTAACGAGTGGAGAGCAGAGTAACAGATCAACAACCAGATGGAAACTAAATAACACCAGAGACTGTAACAATAGAGAGGAAATCAGATTTTACAACAAAAAGCCAAAATCCTGACCGTTAATAAAAAAAAACAAAATACACTAAAATAAAGTGGAAACACAAAAGACTTTACAAAATAAAATCACAGGAAATACCGGGAAAACTTCTAGTGAAAAGAAACAGCTTATATATCAGTTTTAAGACATTTGACGGTATTTTTATACAACCAGTGTTATCCACGTTATCTTCTAAGAATTACTGCATTAGATTAGCTTTTAATGACCCATTTTACTGTCATACACAGTAACATGATTTTGTTGATGCACAGCCTCTTCAAGTTGAGTTGCTAGTATTACCGCCGCCGGCTACCGCAAATAGTTATTTGGTCCAACCTTTTGAATGCTGAATAAATTCCATAATGCAGACGTGGCTCCTCTTTTTGGATTAAGTAGTTCTGGGTCAGTAATCTGTGTGCTGCTGTTACAACCCCCGCCTGCAGCCATTCTTTATTCAAAACCTTGTGTTACACAGAAACACATTCCCGTTGCTAACGTTCCGGATGTTGTTTTAGCTAATCACCAGTAAAGCGGTATGTGAAAAATTCACATCATAACCAAAATAAACGCTGGTTTTCGATAAAAACCGGTATATTGCGCAGCCCTGCTGCAGCCCC
This sequence comes from Pachypanchax playfairii, assembly GCA_006937955.1. NCBI lineage: Eukaryota > Metazoa > Chordata > Actinopteri > Cyprinodontiformes > Aplocheilidae > Pachypanchax > Pachypanchax playfairii. Next base: position 2,471,358 of record SSNP01000052.1, read on the forward strand.
TCTATCTGTTCTTATCATGTTCCATCTGAAAGCTAAATGCAAGAGTTCATATGGTTCTAAACATGTTTTAAGTCTGAGAATAAACCATTAGGTTTTTGTGTTTGAGAGTTCAAGAGTCTGAGAACATCTTCAACACAACAGCACACATTAAACACTGAAACTAGGTGATAAATGCTGCTAATTAATTGTTTTAATATTTGCCAGCAGACATCTTTGTTTCTGTTAGTGTCTATTTAAGAAGAGAGCTGTCTCAGAAACAATGAAAGAAAATGATTGACAACAACGTATAAGACCGTCTATAAGCAGCTTGATGTTCCTGTAACTACGGTTGGAGGTTTAAGCTCCACAGGAACGTTGTCGTGGGCCATGTAGGTCATGGAGGACATTGTGGGGTTGTCTTCTTGTGTGGAGGAGGTTTAACGTACATGTGAGTGTAAAAGTTAAGATCTTGGTAAACTTTTGAGTTTAGCTTGTTTTATTTTGAGTTTAGCTTGATTTATTTTTCATACTAGGGTTTCCTGTGATTTTATTTTGGAGTGTTTTTGTACTTCCTGTTTGTGTCATGCTGTGTTCTTTATTTTTTTATTGTCAGGTTTTCGGTTATTGCTTTATTTACTTTGCATCTTCCTGTTCTGCTTATGGTTTTTTCATGTTGTGCATTTCATGTTCATTCCTTTTGGTTTTAAATATTCTCATTCAGTGTGTATTTCTGTTTCCTCGTGTTTCTACTTATGTTTTGTCTTGTTACCTGTTAGATTCTTTTGTCAAATGATTTGTTTAATTTATCTTTAATATTCTTTATTTGTACTTGGTTTTTCCCTTGTAGTATACATTATATTTATTTCCATTAGTTTTTATGATCCTTTGCTTCTTCTGCGCTTGTATTTTTAGTCCTGTAAATAATTTAGTTTATTTGCATTTAGATATTTTCTGCTTCTCACTTCACTGCCTGGTTATTTGTCACATCTTTTCTCCATTCTGCTGTTTGACCTTTACTCCTCTCTCAGAAATCATCTATTCATCTGTATAAACACTTTATTTTCTTCAGTCCATTATCCGTCACTACCGCGTGTTTCTTATGATTACATGTCACTCAACATTTCTGTAAGTACTCTCTGTTATTTTTATGTATAAACAGTTTTTAGCATTTAAGTAGATATACTAAGACACATGCAGTATGTGGAATACTTTCATTTGCTAACAGGATGTTAAACATGATTATTATAAGATGACTATGGCTGCTGACTCATCCAAACCCCTAAATATAATCAATTGGTTCAGAACAGTTTTTGAAGGTAAAGACTGTTTCTACACTCTGCCTACAGACACTCATCTTCTACATATTTATCTAAATAATTAAAACACCCACAAAGACAGTTTATAAAATCCTGCAGCTGAGCTGAAACTTTATTGTAACCATTTAAAACTTTATTCAACAATACATTTAATACAGGCTGTAGATTTAGTCAGTTATTATCTAAACCAGCTTGTTCCTGTTCAGCTGATGTCTGTCTCCAGCTGTTGTTGGGTTACACCTGGACAAGTCACCTGTCCATCTGACACATAGACAGATAACCACACACTCAATTCTGGAGCTGCCAGTTAACCTCGTGCATGTTTTTGCTCTGAAGCTGGAGTATCTGGAGAAAACCCACACGTGCACGTAGAGATCATGCAGAAAGGTTCTGACCTGGTTTCAAAGCCAGGACCTTCTGGTTGCAAGGCAATAGCTCTACCCACTGCACCACTGTGCAGCCCTGTAGAGTTTGTGTAATTAAATTGTAAATATATTTCTGGATATGATCAAGTCCAGCTCATAATTTTGTTAAAAGATTAGTGTTATATAATAAAAGTCTGCATGGATGTGACCTGCTGTCAGGACACAGTCATGACCGGTCAAATATTTACAGAAAATAATACAATAAGTGTTTTTCTAGAGTTGTTGAGTCGCTGCAGTTGTTTAAAAAAGAGTAAATCCAAGATGCTTATAACAAGACTCCAAAACAGTTAAAAATAATGATTTTTTATTTACGCATTTGAAGCAATTCAGTTAAATGTGTTTAGAACAATTAGCAGATCCTTGTAGTTTATTTTAAATGTACATTTTACAACATTTTTCTGGGATGGTTGAGTTATAAAAAGAATGAGCAGCAAGTGGTCCAGTCAGTCAGACCTGAACCAGACGGAAACAAACACCAACAAACCTGAAATGAATTTATGAAGAAGAATATAAAACAATGTACAAACTAAATTACAGAGTAATAAAATACAATTACTGAGTTTTTTAAATTAAATCTAGAAGAGTTTGTTGGTTTTACATGTTGATTAAGACGGTGGCAACGTGGACGATAAACATGTCACAGGATCAACTTCTCTTTTCAAGCTTGATTTCAGGATTTTTAGTTAGTGTGTTTTTATTGATGCTAAATGACTCAGGTGTTAAACACCATGTGCCAGAGTTTGTTTTATAACTCTGCACATCTGGTTTGATTTACCGTCGGTGTGAGCTGCTGTACGCTGAAGTGGTTAAAGTCCTTCCTTAAGCAGCTTCCTCTTCTTCTCGCTCTCTCTTCCTTTGTAGTTCTGTCAGATACTGATGTGGTGCTCTGTAGGTCTACACCTGTGGGACACATCAACATCATAAAAGACAAGCAGTTTGGAGTTTGTGCTGTGGTCAGAGCTGCTGCTCACAGTGATGAAGCTGCATTTAAAAGTTATTTGTACGTTTCCTTAGTGTGCAGCTCTGTTTCCTTCAGTATGAGAAAAAGCCTTGAACTCATCCGACTCGTGACTGAAGCTCATTCTAAACCATAATGTATGTGATTTTCCTCTCATTAATGAAACATCTTTTAATCAGTGGGAGAGATGTTCCTAACGATGGAGACAGAACCACGTCGTTATGATTCAGTGATCCGTCACATCATCATGGAACAAAACACACAGTTCAGTGTCATGATGGAATATTTACTGTTTGACAGAAAAACTCATTTTAGAATTGTTTGAATTTAAATATTTCAAACTTCCTGATAAACTTTTTTGTGAAAACAAATCGGTAATTATTACATTTAAAATGGGAAAACCATGTTACTGTGTGTAAGTGTTTGAAACAGATTATATTCTCTTGAGGAAGAACAACAAATCTGTTTACGTTATTTTAGCTTTTATTTGTAAATAAATAAGCTTCAGTTGTTTGTTTATCTCATAAGGAATCTGCATGTGATAGAAAACAGCTGTTTACTATCAGCTGTATTCCTCCTTCATGGTGAGGACGGGTTGCTCATTTGCCGATATCGTCCTACACGCTGCTTATCACGAGGAATCGATGCTTCCTCTGGTCTGACATCCATATTCTTCAGCCTCCACACTGCATGAGCATCTCATCTGTTCTTTTTTTTATCACTCTGTCGTTTCCAATTCAACCTGTGACTGAAATGTGCCATTAGTCACTGATGCAGTCTGACCTTTCAGAACAGAAAGCAGGTGTGGAAAGAACTGTGTCCTTTCACCGTTTTAATGGAAAATAAAACTATGTGGTTTAGAGTTTTATCACATCAGGGGGGAAATGATACCACACAGTGAACATAGCAAATGTAAATGATTGTCAGAATTTCACTGACATCATCTGGTTTATTTTTATGATGCACAAGAGTTAAAAAACTGCTGAACTGAATCCAGTGAAAAATGAAAGTTGTTTCTCACCTGTTCAAACAGAAATATTCATCAATGGGATGTCAGGACTACATGCAAATAAAAAACACAAGTTTAAAGAAAAAAATACTTTCACTTCCACTACTTTCAGTCCTTTTTAAGTCAAAACCTTCACTTGGTTCAGTTTCCAGACTTTCCAGATAGTTTTCTTTTATTTACCTGAAAGTTTTTCTGAATAATAAAACAAGATGAATGTGTTTATCTGCTCTCTCTCTCTCCTTCACATGCAGTTTATCTGGTTTTCTTGATGCTTCACAAAATTCAGAACGTTGAAACTAGAACTGTTGAAAACATTTATTTAATTTTTTCGTGTATCTCTTCTCCTCTTTTTCAGTCTAAAAGCTTTGGTGTCGACCGGAGGCCGGAGTGTGCAGGCAGCATGTGACTGGTAAGTTTAAACACACGTGTTTACTTTCATCCATCACTGGCTAAACCACTAAAACATAACATGTACGTTTCACATGAAGTAGTTTAACGTGGGAGTTATGGCGCCCTCTAGTGTCAACGGTGGTAAAATGCACATAAATACCCTCAGGTTTAGCTAACGGTGGTGTTTAAAAATTAAATATTATTATGAAAAATGTACATGCTACCTGCAAGGATGGAATCATAATCTATTCTACATTCATCATGAATTTAAACTTGATTAATTTTAGACTTCACTCTGTCATTTTTGAGATAATCTACTACTTTACAAAAGTAAATCATGTGTAAAATTTAATTAGTCACTTATCTAAATGTATGAATGGGAACAGAAATATCTGCATGTTGTAAGACTTTTTACTGGATGTGGTCACATAAATGATAAATGGACAAAGTAGAAAACTACTTCAGAGGCAGCACATGGGATTTTGCACCAGTGAATTATTTATTATACAAAATTAAGTTAAAATATAGAGAAACCACATGCTGAAAGACATTCTAACAGCTTGTATATGAGTTAATGGATGTGTTGCAGCCAAGTTTCTGTCTGCAGTGTAAAAGCAAAGTTTGTGAGTTTGACACTCTGAACAAGTGTCTGTGAACACGATGCCAAGTTATCAAGCCCACAATTTCACAGTGCTATTTATTCACAGTTTCAAATGTAAAACACTGAAAAACGTTTATAGTTATCTCATAAGAGGAAATCTCAACAATTTCACCCCTAAGAAAATAAAAAAAAACTGCTAAAACCCAAGAACTTCATGTCAGACTCTTCAGGCTATTTTAAGGTCAAAGTTCATGGCAGGACAATCAGAAAAACACTGAATAAGTCTGGTTTGTTTGGAGAGATTCCAGAAGAAAGACTCTGTTGTCGTGTAGCTGTGTGACTCACTTAGCAAAGCTGCATCCAAACGAACCACAAGACACAAGGAACAGTTGGACAAATGAGGTCAAAGTGGAGATTTCAGCTCATAATGCACAGCAGCATGTTTGGTAACTAAACACAAACAGGTCAGTGCTACTGTCAGCACGGAGGTGGAGGGCTGATGATTTGGGCTTGTTGTGCAGCTACAGGATCTGGGCATCCTGCAGTCATTGAGTTGACCTCTGACCCCAGCTATAAGCATTCTACAGTTAAATGTGAGAAGAAATGATCCAGTGAACATTTACATTTCAGGGAAAAATCAAAAACACAAACACAGATGAAGAAGATCGTGTCTTTGTCTCAGAATTTCAGCTGAAACAAGGAGATTTTCCAGTTCTTCCAAGTACAAAGAAGCTGTAAGGCTCCAGTTGTGAAGTATTAATCCCTGTTTCATTTGGGAAGGTTTTTCTTCCTGAGATAAAAGTTTTCCCTCCTCTGTACAGGTTGTTTTCCCATGTGGACGATCCTTTTCTGGATGATCCTTTGCCCAGGGAGTTCGTCCTCTACTTGCGACCCAGCGGGCCTCTTCAGAACCAGCTGTCTCATTTCTGGCAGCAGAGCCGAGTCACTTGTGGCAAAAACAAAGCTCACAATATTTTTCCACATATCACTCTGTGTCAGTTCTTCATGGTGAGTCGAGCAGACATGAATCCGTATGGTCACGTGACCTCTCAGATTAAATATCATGTGATTTCTTCCACATTCAGGCTCCGACATCTTGTTTCAGAGCTTCAGTTTAACGTGTATATCTGTTTCTATCATTGTTTCGTTTGCACATCTACATTTCTCTCTCAGTAGATCAAAGGAAATCTACTGATTAATGATCACTTTGTCTCCTCCTACCTTTACCCGAGGATGTGCCTCTTTTATTTTATTCTGTATCTACTGGTGATCAAATCCCTCTTTAGGACTCAGGATGAAAATGTTTGAAGTTCTCGTGTTTTTCATGTAAATAATTAAGTGCACCTCTATTTCTTCCAAAGTAATCATCATATATAAGAAAAATTATACCAACCCACTTCTTTTCTTTTGTTCAGTGTGAAGACCACAAAGTAGAAGCTCTGTGTGAGGCCCTCCAGGCCACCGTACAGCAGTGGCGGGGTCGATTTCCCCGCCCGCTACATCTGGAGCTGTACACATCTTCCAACTTCATAGGTCTGTTTGTAGACGAGCAGTTGGCTGACGTCCTCAGACAGTTTGCAGCTGACTTTGCTGCAGAAGCTTCCAGGAAGGCAGGTAAGACGTGTCCAAGATAAAATGACACTGTGTTTGGAACATGTTCAGGATTTTACAGACGTGGACAAAACAGTTGGGTCTCTCCTGTAAAGCACTTCTCTACATGCCAAAAAACTATTCTAAGAGAATATTTCTTTTTGTGAATATAGTCAAAATTCATTCAACGATTTGTAAGACCTTGTCTGCCTGTCTGTTTATGTAACGTGCACAGTTCAAGCTTCATCATGTTGCTGTTGTGCAGCGTCTCAGTGTATAAAGTGCAAAATTTAACAGTTTGTTTATGTTTTTCATTAGTTTCATTTCATCAGACGTTCATCTAACTCAGTTGCAGCAGCACCTGTTAATATCACTAAATCCAGAACCTTCTAAGAGGGTTTAGGAAACCTGGAACTGTCTAAAACCAGTTTCTCCTCTCATTCATCCAGACGTCCATCTGGAGCCTCACAAGAAGCAGCTCCATCTAACTCTGGCCTATAACTTCCCAGCTGATCACCTCTCCTCACTGGAGAAACTGGCTAAGGGCATTGAGGTGAAGCTGGGTTGTGATTGGCTGGCTGTTCTCTTCTCCAGAGACATTCGCTTTGCTAACCACGAGGTAGCTAACATTCATTTAATCACTTATGTTGCTGTATTCAATAAGAAAGAATGTTTTAAAAGTCAGAGAATTTTAAGTTGAGTCTAATCCACGTGCCTCTGACTGTTACTGCAGACGGTGAGGGTGATGTATCCCTACACGCCACGCAATGATGATGAGCTGGATCTCGTTCCCGGGGATTATATCTTCATGTCTTCAATGGATCAGAGCAGCACCAGTGAGGGTTGGGTGTACGGGACTTCTCTGGCTACCGGGTTGTCGGGCCTTCTGCCGGAGAACTACGTCAGCCTAGCTGATGAATCTGACACCTGGGTCTTCCACGGGTGAGAAGTCCAAATGTATAAAACAAGAACCTCAGTTCCTCCATATTGTTATTTATACAACAAATAACAGTCTCATCTTTGTTGTATCAACATTATCAGATTCATGAACCATGAAAACACATTTAACAGTTGGATTGATATTGATCTGATTATTAGTTCAGTAGTTGTTGGTGGTTTTCTCCTGTATCGACTCCAGAACTTTAGAAGGAACATCAACTATCTGTTGGTGGTTGCTGCAGGTTTATAACATCATTTGTTCTTGTAGTGATAAAAAATCCAAAGGTTCCATATCTTTGTGTTTTCTAGATCAAAGTATCTGGAATTTTGTAACAGTCCAGATCCAGATTGATCCTTGGTATCATGTAGAACCTGTTGTGAACTCACCCTGTATTTTATTACCCTGCATCTGGATCATTTATTATAGAGTTACATGCAGATATATTAAAGAGTCCCTTCCATTAAAAACAGTTTTTCTGAGGTTTCTGTTGAATATTTTAGCTCCACAGATGTTCTTACCTTCATAGTGGGTGAAAACAGGTCAACAACTTGTCTTTCAGTTTTAATCTCTCAAACTACGTAGGTGGTGATAAAACCCGAGTTCTAACGGCCTGTATCTGTTTCATCACAACTCCTTTGTTTGTTAGTATTCATCAGCTCCCTCAGTTGAAACCACACCTAGCATGCTGCTGGCTAAAGGCTGTTAGCATAAGACGTAGCAAACAGGAAGAGGCTACGTCTGATGTTGCCATGCACAGCGGGGCAGGAAACAGTATTCTTTGCTCTCATAGGCTAGTTTGTTAGCCAATCAGAGTCCAGCAAATTAGAATAATGAATATGAACGAGCTGCTGCTCGAGGCCTGACGGAAGGAGCCGGAACCAGCAGAATTTTAATGCAGACAGATTGAAAGGTCTGTTAATCAGTGTTTCCTGACATTTTTTAGATATAAAATATTTCATATTACTGGTTAATACTTAAGAAATAACCACAAAGTCCTGAAATTTGTATGAAATGGCCTCTTTAAAAACAGCTTCTATCTCACAATGATGAAGAATCCTTAAAATCATTCCTGGATCCTGACCGTGATCCTGATCCCTCCCAAAATCTACTCACTTCTTCCTTGTAGATTTCTGACCAATGTCATTAAAATCCATCCAGAACTTTTTGAGTTATTTTGTTAACAGACAGACAGATCCTGGTGAAAACATAAAAACTATTGAAATAAAAATACAAACATGATCCTCCTTTAGTACTAAAAAATGACAGAGTGTAATAAGGAGTTTAATACCATGTTATACATTGTGGTTTTATAACTAAATCAGATTTGGTGAATATCATTTTAGCCTGAAAAATCATCTTCTGAACCATCGAGACATTTTATACAGTCTGTGTTAATCAAACTATACAAACCTAAAAAAGTTACTTTCCTTTTCGACAGTAAATCAACAAAATTAGAAAAATAAAACAGAGTTAATCAGTTAATAACCTTTTATCACTGCAGGGAACTTTAAACTGGAGGTTAAATATGTCTGCTGTTTGCTGCAGCTCCCACTCCTTCTTCAGCTGTGGACAAAGTGACAAGAGCAGTAAAGAACGGTGTTTGTTTGATGGACTGCTGGACAGCCGACGCCCTGATAATTCAAGTCCAGGAGACACACCAGCTCTCAGTTTTATCTGCCATCCAATGCAGGTGCTTCTTCTAAAGTCACACAAAACTGTGTTTCTGAATAATATGACAGTATTTAATGTAGGAGCATCTTTATTCACAGACATCTCTGACTGATCAGGTCCTGCGGCTCAGTGGGGGTCACGTTCGACAGCCCAAACGTGTACTTTTTGTCTGCCGACATGGTGAGAGGATGGACGTGGTCTTTGGTAAACACTGGCTTTCCCTCTGCTCAGACAGTAAAGGTGAGACCGTCTGTTTGTGTTGCTTCTCAGCTGCCCGGGACGTGTTAATCCAAAAGGTTTTTAAAAAAAAAGGAAACAGGAATTATTTTTCTTAAACATGCATCACCTTTAATCTGAAAGGCTTCTTCAGTTCTGATCAAGTGTTGGAAGTTCCAGGGAAGTTAAAGCCTGGAGCTCAGAACCCGTGTCCAGAACTGACAGGTGAAACATCCTTTTTCTGAAAACCTTTTGGATCCTGGTCCGGTTCTGTCTGTCAGCTTTTATAAACAGGGGTGCACATAAGTGGTCCGCAGGTCCGCACACACTGTCAAAATATAAAATGCACCAGATGAAAAGTTGCAACACGCGTTTGCGTACTTAACATTGGTTTGGCTGAGCTGCGTGAATTTTTAGGTTAATCAGAGGCGGTTCATTGTCAAATAAATGAAGAATCCCGTTGACTTCTTTTGTTTGACTGATATGTTTCTCAGCCAGAGCGCCGAAGTTCCAGCTGATCAGCTGATGCTGCGTCTCTCTCTGTCTCTGTGTATCAGTTTGCCAGTGTGACGGATTTTCAGTCAGTCAGATCAGTGCAGCTGACTGCAGGATTCTGCATCGCGTCAAAACTGAAAACATTCACTGAATAAGACAAATAGACCATCGTGGTACAGACGTGTAGAACTACCTTTTTGTGCTATAAAATACAGAAAACCACCTGTTTTAATCAACAGTATCAGCGTATTTGTCTGTGATCCGCGCCATTTTGAATGCGCGCAAAGCACTATGGGATATGCAGTCAATGCCCCATAACTGTCCAGTGTATCTTTTTATCTGACTGCATCACATTACAAACATCCTCATCATTTCAAAACAAAAAACAGTTACAGTAAATGACAGAAGCCCCAACAGCTGACTAATAAATTTCAACACCAAACTGTTAAATGTAGATTAAAGTGAACAATCAAACCTGTAAACAATCCAACCTGAACTCTGAAGGTTTTATTTTACCAGTATTTTTATATTTTACTGGTTTCTCTTGATTTTTTCAACAATTAAAGGATTTTTATTGAAACAAATATAGAGCCAGGTAAAGTAAACAGACTGAATTTGAAGCTTGATGAAACCAAAAACAAAGCAGAGGAACTCGGAAGAGACACAGCGAGACACATTTAAAAATGTGAGGACCAAGCAACAACCCTAGGTTCTCTTCTGAGAACCAGGACAAAAATATTATGTGCACCCCTGTTTATAAACCACCATCCCTGATTGTCATGATTAAATGAACTATATAAAGTGTTTTTGTTGATCTGTAGGTAAATATGTACGCTCCAACCTGAACATGCCTCCCAGTTTGCCATTGTGGGGGGGTAAGAGAGACTATGACATGGACTCTCCCATCACTGTGTTTGGATCCACGCAGGCCCAGCTTGTAGGTACGTCCTGGCTGTAATCTGAACAGACCAGATGTTAGAAGAACAAACAGCTGGAATGTGATGAACATGTTTTTCCTTCCCAGGAGAAGCTCTGTTAGAGAGTAACACAGTGATAGACTTTGTGTACTGCTCCCCCTCGCTGCGATGTGTTCAGACTGCACAGAACATCCTGAAAGGTGAGACGAGTCCAGATCAGATGGGTTCTTCTAAAAACTGAATCCCTTTATTCTGACCTGTGAGCTCTTGTGTTTGTGTCTGCAGGTCTGCAGCAGGATGGTAAGTTGAAGGTACGGGTAGAACCGGGTCTTTTTGAATGGACTAAGTGGGTGTCTGGGAACTCCCTGCCAGCATGGATACCCCCCACGGACCTGGCCGCAGCCCATTTCAGTGTGGACACAAGCTACAGGTGATGTAAACAACATCCACATTACCTGGGATATTTGAAAAGGCCCAGCTGAGACTGTTAAAGTCTCAACATTCTCAGTAGGAAATGTTGGACTGAAAATTAAAACAAAACATTGATTCAAACATTTTAATAACCTCTTATATTATTCAGTAACACTTTGTGGATGATCCGGCTGCACGGTGGTGCAGTTAGCTTTTGATGGACAGTCTGGATGTTTATTTTTTTAATAAAATGCATATTTCTCTGTAGACCTCTAATCCCAGCCAGCAAACTCACTGTGTCGGAGTCCTATGAGACCTACATGAGTCGCAGCTTTCAAGTAACCAAAGATATCCTGTCAGACTGCAGGAACACTGGTAGGACGCACAGCTGAAGCTCTTCAGACAAACATGGATTTCATTGTACTTCATTCTCGTGTGTTTTGCATCCTGCTTTGGTTTCCACTCTGCGTAGGAAACAATGTGCTGATTGTAGCCCACGCGTCGTCCTTAGAGGCCTGCACACGGCAGCTTCAGGGCCGCAGCCCACAGAACGCCAAGGACTTCATCCAAGTTGTCCGAAAGGTCTGTTAGCAGAAGTTTGAGTTTTTCTTCTTCATGCACCATCATTTCCTTCTGATTCAGCTCTTCTGAAACACTCACAGCCTTCTACAAACACGTATTAGGGTTTGAAAAGGACTGAGGAAGCATTTAGTTTCATACACTTTGATAAAAAATAAAGGCATGACACACGGGGGGATTAATGCTACATTATAATGACTTCAACTCACATTTTAAAACAGTTTCTATTTATCATGTCGCTTGAAAATGTATCCTGATCACAGTGTAACAAGATCTCAGTAATCTCCTTATAAGTGTGTATAAATATTTGTTTTTTCTGCTGTTAGAGTCGGACGATATTAAATATTTTACAGTTGTGTTAGAATAATGTGACGTGCCACAACATGGCTGCAGAGAGCACGAGATGCGATGAGGTAATTCTCCACCTGAAAATGACAGAGAAGAAATCTACTGTAAACAGTCTCTATATTTTGTTTATCAGCCTGTGACATCATTCTGAGTCAGTTCTAAACCTTTTATGTATTTTCCGAGTGTCATCAGGTGAAATAAATTATGATCAATGATCTTCTCCGTTGCTCCTCAGATCCCTTACCTGGGTTTTTGTGCCAGTGAGGAACAGGGAGAAACGGGTCTGTGGCAGCTAGTGGACCCTCCCATCCAGCCTCTAACACATGGACCAAACCACTGCTTCGACTGGAGGGAAACGCTTCTGCAAGAATGACATCTGCTCTGTCTGAGCCTCTTACTGGCCTCTCACTGACTGCTGCAGAACCTTTTGAGACCAGTTGGCCCACTTCGCTAATTAACTACTGGAATCTTCTGCTTTCATCTTGTCCAGCTGCTGGTGATTCATCCAGCACAACAAATGCTTCCTGTTTAAGGATGAGGAGTGGATTCCCAGCGGGGGACTGCTGCGGTGATCTGACTGCATCCTGCTGTGGCTCATTTAACAAGCAGTAAATATCCGTCTCAGATGGCGTCGTGTTGATTCGCAGCCTGTTTAACGGTGTTGCTGTGTGGGAGGGAGAGCTGACTGCAGGTCCAGTCTCAGGATTCTTGTGAAATCAGCATGAAAGTTGCTAAAAAAAAAAATAAAGGAAATTGTCTTATTTCTACTGCCAGAGCTGAAAAATACATTGAAAAGCATCATCTCATTATAACGAGAAAGTTTCTCGTTATAATGAGACATTTTCTCATCATAACGAGACATTTTCTCGTTATAACGAGACATTTTCTCATCATAACGAGACATTTTCTCGTTATAACGAGAAAGTTTCTCGTTATAACGAGAAAGAGCATCATAAGCAATAACACCGCGCAGGATATTTGAGTGTCATCCAGACTAATGGAGGGAGACGATGGAGAATCAGAGTCCCTTTATGCTCTTTTAAGAGATCATAACGTTTCCGAGGAACATATTTCTGCACTGAGGATTGATAATTAAGTCATGCATGTAAAATACTTAGCCTGTATGAGTGGTAAATGGTAAAAGGCCTGTAATAGCGCTTTGCTTAGTCAGAGGACGAAGCGCTTCATTCACTCTCACGCACATTCATACACTGAAATTATAATCGATTTGACATATTGTTCTTAACACAGTATATTACTGAATGCATCTGCTGTGCAGTGGTACAGAGAAAATCCCTGCTATCTTCGTATTTCCTGTTGTCATGGCAACCTATAAACAATCCGTTATAACATCAGTCAGCTGCACCTTTTACGACTGGAAAAGACATGTAATTTACTGAAACGTTTAAATAAGCCTGATATGTTTATAAAGTATACCTGTTCTCTACACAATGAAGGCTCCGCTAACTTACTTCACCCGGACCCAGAAGTTCAGGTTCAGCCTAACTGGTGGCGTGGTTCCCCCGAGGAAGGAAGTGACACCATGAAATTAGGCCGCCAAAATAAAAGATTTAAACTAATCTCTTTTAAAATAACTAAAAAACTTTTTTTTCTCATTATAATGAGTTTGATATCTTGTAAAAATTTGAAACTTTCTTGTTATAACAAGATGATGCTTCTAAATATATTTCTCAGCTCTGGCAGTACTACGTTTCCGTATATTTCCTTTTTCAACCCAAATATTATTATTATCTGAAATATTAATATATACATTATAAACATAATTATTACATGTCAGCAAGACCAAAATGAAAACAAAGATTTTCTCAAAAAAATGTTCCAGTTTTACCAAATTGACCTCTAGTCAGTTATTAAACCCCTAAAATTCCTAATTTATAATATTTTTATGATTTCTGTCAAATTTTTCAGTTTTTTTCTGTCTAAAAACCCCAGTAACATCAAGTTAAACTCAGCCTGAGTTAATTTAACTACCTTCAAGTCCCATTTTAATACTTCTCTATTTATTTTCTACAGAAAGATCAGTGGGATTTCTGTTTGCAGCCTGAAACAGTGAGATCAGACAGTTTGAATTTTCACATGGAGGATTACAGGAACCGGTCCTGACAGAGTTCAGCTTCACATCTACTTTTAATGTGCTGTGAGAAACAAATGAAATGAGGAAGTTTAGGTTAATCTAGCAGGTTGTAGGTCGTGGTTCAGTCTCTCACTGCATCATCATTCTTAAACATCCATGCATGACTGACACAATCTATTCCAATAAGAATTCTGTGCTTATTTCACATCATGTAATGAGACGTTGGAAGCTTCCTGGTTGAAGTGTAAACAGCTCTGTTCTCACACTCGTCTCAAGCTACAGAAAACTGCTGGTACTAAATGTTTTTCCTGCCAGCTGGACTTCAGGTGAAACGCAGCACGTTCAGTGACTGTCCTGAATCCCCTCACACAGCGGGGCCACACATGATAGCACTGATTTGGGTTCAGCCTCTTCCACAGTTAATATTATTTATATTCAAGTAAAAGGATCTACAGCTGTAACGGCCTGCACACGTGACAATCATACAGTAGCATATTGATTCTGGCCCAGCAGTAGTTTATATGTGCATTTGTCGTCTCAAGGTTGAAGGTTACAAGACACTCAGTCTTCCACTTTATACCTAATTTTACTTCTTACTTTCCATATTTTCCAAGTAAAATTAAATAGAAGTTGACCTTTTAAAGGAACGTGTCCCAGTGGTTCAGTGTCTCAGGTATATTTGCAGCTTTGAATGTTGTCGCCGGTCTTCTCGTACCTCCAGCAGCAGAAGCTCTAAACTCTAAACAAAAACAACTTGTAGCTTATTAAAGCGTCCGATTTATTTGCATGTGTTGCCATTATTATCACCTCACGCTCATCAGAGCAGCATTTAAACATCCTGCTCTGTTCTGGATGGAAATTCTGGAGTTTAGACTAAGTACTTTGTACACATGTAACCATAGACATAACAGTAACCGTTACTATCTGTAAGCTGAGGCCATCAGCACTGGGTGTGATATGTGGGCGTGTCCTCGGCCACCTGAACACGTCAGACTGGGAGTTGTCTCAGCGTTCTACCTGCAAGATGCTTTGTGTACAGGTGTTTCCAGTAATATGCTGTCCTGCTGTGCAGAAGCTGCAGGTCCTGAGCTGATGGAAGAACAAGGGATGATGGGAAATTATACTGCTTGCACACAAATATGAAGAACTGAAAACTGGTTTTGTTTTTTTAATCAAATGTAATTTATGCAAACCACTGGAAGTAACGTGGATCGGACTGGAATCTTGAACAGTAACATGATTTGGATACAAAAAAAATACATTTGTGAAGGAAAGTTAGAGGGAGGAGCTTGTTGTTGTTTGTGTATTTCTTCTGTAATGTCTGAACATATCACCAAGTGTTACAGCCTTTAATTTAAACTTACTTTGTTCGAAGCCAAAATATAGTCTTCATTTGCAGCTCAAAATAAAGTGTGTGTGTGCGTGCGCGTGTGTGCGTGTATTTTAGTCCATAAACAGCTACAGTATTTTTTTCATAACTGAAGAACATGTTGGACAGTAACGCTTGTCTATCTGTGATCTGTGTGAGTGATCATTTAGATTTTTTATGGAAATATCAGGTAATAAAAGCACAATTTTTCTCCTTTGCAAGAACATTTTTAACGTTTCCTTTATTTCAGTCTGTCTATCTGTGTTACCTCCTGAAAGAAGAATAAACAGAACATACTACAGCTGGAGACTCAGGGGTGTGTCCAGAGGGGAGACCCGGGGGGGCACAGGCCACACCTCCAGTCAGACTGGTCACCCCAAATCTGAGACAATCAAATTAATTTAATACATTTACATTAATCAAATAAAATGTACCATTGATATTGTGCTTTGACTGATTTTTACTTCATTTTCGTTTATGGTGCCACTTACATCATGAAAAAGGGTCTATGATGCTGTAAAAACCAGATATCTTTTATGAATCCATGTAATTGTGCCGCCCCCGCCCATTCCAACAAAGATTATCTGGACACGCCCCTGTGGAGACTAACTGCAAACAATCTGTTGGTTTTGGACTGTCACATGCTGCTAATGCGTGTGTGTGTAAGTAAGTCACTTTATTTACTTACTCCAAGCTTCTTTTACCTTTTCTAAAGCAACTTCATTTTTCTGTGATGTTGCCTTCAAGGAATAATAAACTAACATTAGCCAATGAAGGAAAGATGAGTGGTTCAATTCTTTGGGTAACTTATGAAACCCCAAGGTTTTGTGGACTTGCTCCGTGTCTGGGATCTAACCAGCTTTAACCCTGTTTGTTGCTGAGATGCTGCAGCACCATCCATGTTCTTAGTTTCAGCAGATGATTGGAGGATGAAGAACATGCTGGAAAACCCTCATCATCCTCTTCAGAACACAGTAACTCAACAACAGAGTGTCTTAAGTCAGAAGATTCTTCATAATCCGCTGCAGCACAGACTGTTACAGGAGATCCTTCCTGTCCACAGCTATAACCCTCTACAATGACTCCCTGAAGAAGAACTGAGCTACAACAACACAACAACATCCCCTTTGGGGATTAATAAAGTATTTTTGATTTGATTTGATTTGATTTGATTTGATTTGATTTGATTTGATTTGATTTGATTTGATTTGATTTGATTTGATTTGATTTGATTTGATTTGATTTGATTCAGATCCTGCTCCTGTATTCTGGACTCAGGCTCTAAAGCCCAAACTCAGGATGAGCTACTGGGCTACAAATGGATCAGTAAGATCAGTTTATCTAATTCTGTTACAAACACATCCACTTCTTAAGGAAATCTGAAAATCCTAAAACATAGTTCTCATTTCATTAACAAATATTATGCTATAAATAATAAAATTACAATAAAACATTAATGGAGCATCCACTGTCCACATGGTGTGGACCTTCCGTCCAGTCTCTCCTGACCAGGTGATAAAATGAAGGATGGAATAAATCACCTGGTGGCAGCTGGAAACCCTTCAGGACACGTTCACACACAAGGTCTGATTTACTCTGGATTTCTCTTTAAAACGGAACAGTCTGCACAGAGTTCCATTCCATTCAGCAAAAATTCATATTTAATGTTTATTTTTAAAATATACAAAACAAATAAATAAGGATGCCTGCCTGAGCCTGCCTTACAGCAGGTAAGAAAACATGTCAGCCATTAGAAATAAACAGGACTAATTAGAAGGAGCTGATATTTAACCAGGTTTAGTTTTAATTCTGTTTGTTTGGAGAAGTTTGGCTGGACACAGCAGTAATATGAAGATATGCTAGCAGCTTGTTAGCTTAGCTTTCCTGTGCACGGCTAATTTAGATACAAAATTATAAATTTAAAAGTTATTCAACACCATTAGACCATTAGATATTCTTATGACCTTGTTACGCTTTATGTTACATAATATTAAACAATGTTGAAATAAAAAAGTTTGAAGTTAACATCCTTTGAACAGCTTGGATGTAAATATGGACATGAGATGATATTTATCCTTCAGCTGTCAAAAAGATTTCTGCTTTTATGTTTTAATATCAAATAGATTTTTAGATGCATCATATAATTATACTGTATTTGTGTAATATTTTCAAAACTGCCAGCACAGATTCACAATGACCCATTTTCAGAAAGAGACATTAATGAGAGCGTCATGTGACACTAAAGTCCATCTTACAAATATGGAGGTGTGAGTCAATATTCATGTACGAGTGGAAACTGTCTGATATATAAGAGACAACCAGAGGGAAAATACACAGAGATTCAACAAGGATACGGTTGATCCACCAGATATTTTTGTTTGAAATGTTAATGTTTAGAAATGAAGTGTGTGTGTTATGCAATGCACAGAACCCAACAGCTGTGTGTCAAACTATATCAAAATAATTCAGAAGCTATCCTGTGCTAATCATCTGCTTTTGGTGGTTAACACCAATAAACTGCCTCTCAACTTACCTGATCAACCAGGCCCAAGTCTTTGACAGATTACTTTACAAAGACGTGAGGGCCTGGAGCTGAACCGCTGTCTCTCAATTTCGAAGGCGGGCTTAGCCAGTTGAGAGAGAGCCAATCACAGAAACCCGGAAGTGACGCAACATATGTGATGCTAAAGCGGATACACACGAAGCCGAACGAAAAACCTCCTTTTTCAATAGCAAGGCCTTCAGTGCTGTTACTTGCTCTGGTTTTAGAGAATCTATACGTTCCTGTTTTTGCAAAACCGAAGAAAGCGCAGAAGTAAACACTTCATCCACAGCCGAGTCCGCCATCTTGAATGTTGTGCTCTGGGTGGAAAACGCTAGTTCCGTGTTTTCAGGATGACGCACAACAAAGGTGACATGTAATTGGTCCGTCCTAAAATTTGACATGGAAATGATCGGGTGCGGCTCCGGTGTCAGACCCTTCTATATTTGAACATAATGCAGGAGGATCTGATTGGTCAGGCTACCTGTCAACAAACAGTGGCAACAAATAATGGATAAAATATTAGAAAAAACAAATTCAAAAACATTTTATAATGATTATTTGATTGTTATTTTATTTAGATTTTATGATTGTTTATTATGCCTGTAATGGATCAGGGAACGTGGGGTGAAAGGAAGGAAAGAATAAATAAAAAGGAATTCGCACCCGCAGAGAGAAAAAACAAGGACAGAGAAACCAACATGTATAAAAACAATGATAAAGTCATTAAAACACATGAATATCGACACACTGCTAAATACACAATCTGTGTTTGGATTTATCTCCCCCACAGCTTACTGGTGCCCCACCCCCCACCGCCCGATGTGCTGGTACTTCCTAAAGTTTGGGGCTGGGTGCCTTGGTGTGTGCAGGTGGTTTGTTGGGCTTGGCCAGCAGGTGTCCTGGGTCTCAGGTCTCTGATCCATATCCTGGTCTATACAAGTGTTGCTGGCTACCTGTCGCTGCAGCTTCCTGGGGCTTCAGTACACACAGTACTGGGGTTTCACCAGCACATCTGGTAGAACCGGGGGGGGGGGGGGGGGGGGGGGGGGTCTGGGGCTTTTGACAACCACTGTCAAATAATTTAATGTAAAAACCCTCATAGACACACACATGTCCATACACACAGGTGATCACACACAGACACACACTAGCTTGTGCTGCAGCTTCCATATTGTGTGTTAATCCCCCCCGGCACAGCCCAACCAGCCAAAAGTGCCAAAATACGGGGCGGCCGTGGCTCAGGCGGTAGAGCGGGTCGTCTGGTAACCAGAAGGTCGCTGGTTCGATTCCCTGCTCTGCCCAGAGATCGCCTGGCTGTTGTGTCCTCGGGCAAGACACTTAACCCACCTTGCCTGTTTGGTGGTTGCCGGAGGGTCCGGCGGCGCCAGTGTCTGGCAGTCTCGCCTCTGTCAGTGTGTGTCCCAGGACAGCTGTGGCTACAAACATGTGTGTAGTCCATCATCACCAAACGTGTGAGTGTGTGTGTGAATGGGTGAATGACAAAAACTGTAGTGTGAACCTCTTTGGGGGTCGTTGGACCTGAGTAAAGCTCTAAACAAGTACACACCATTTACCATTAAAAAATGTTCTTATATTGTCATATACGGGGGGGGGGGGCAGTTTAAAAGGTTCCTATTTGATATTTATCTGTTGTGTGTTTTACAGCAGCATGTCTAGTAAAACTGGAGGCTCAGACTGAATCTCTCAACATGAATCAATCTGTTGAACCTGTGAAATGGCCCATAGCTCCAGATGGCTACATCCCAAACTCTGTCATCAGGAGCTGGAGGAAGGAAGAGATGGTCGGCCAGCAGCGTTTAAAGGGCTTCTTCTTTCCCAGTTTGGATGAAGACTCAGCAAGTTATCAAGACTATCAAACCAAAAGAGTTTTGTGGTTTGCTGATGGTGACAATGAAGAGGGAGAGGAAGAGGAAGAAATGTTTTACAGGGTGAAACCAAGGAAGAGACTAAATTATCCAAAAACTCAGGAAGCTAAGGAAGATGAAACGGATTCAAAGACGAAGAATAAAAAAGAAAGAAAAAGAATTGATGTATTTAGAACAAAGCAAAGAACAGAAACAGGAGAGGATGAATTAAGAGGGTTTGTCTTCCAGCAGCTGATTGATAACCAGACAGAAACTACTGTGAATAAAAACATGAACACGTCTGATGAAAACAGAACCGTGGATCAGAAGAAAGATACTGTCAAATTTACGTAAGCAATTAAACCAAAAGATTCTTTGCAATTATTTAATTATACAGCAGTGGAATTCATAGATTAATTTGTAATGAAACGTTCAGGTCAGTGAGTGTTGAGACTTCTACACATACACCGCAGAAGGAACCAACGACCAGTGGACAGCTTTATGAAGACGTCTCATCTCCTGTTCAGTCTTCCCCCAGAAAGCAGAAAGAACTCAGCATCGTGTCTAAAGGTACAAGAACATCTGTGTGTAGAATAATTACTGATTACCAGGGCCGTGTAGTTTTTACAGAATTATAGACTGTTTAATGTGTTTATTTAAGTGGCACTATAAACCAAAATCCTTTTATTTGAAAAAGTATTGATTAAAATTTGATTGTCTCATCTTGGGGGGGCAGGGCACCCCTCTGGACACACCCCTGCTGCATGGTTATGTTGTTTTTTAAATTTTCCATTTTTCTTTCTTCCAGAGTGGCTGAAGCCTTCAGTTGAAAGTCATGTGGTCTCTGCAGATACTGTCGTTCCAAGACAAGGTTGTCTAGATGTGCACAGAACTCACTCAACACTGGGACTCACAGTTTTGGGGAGGTTGTGGCTCAGAGGGAAGAGTGGTCATCTTTCACTCTGAAAGCTGGTGGTTTGAGCCCAGCTTCCCTCTTCCAGTTTGCATCTTTACACATCAGAGAGCTGAAATTTCCCTCCATTAGTGTTGAGCATTGAGTGTGACAGCTGCTACAGTTTAATAAAAGGGATAATGTCATGATTACCCAGGCACCATCCAAACGCTGAACAACCAAATTCAATTTCAGATTTTTTTTTTACAAAATCTACAAGACAACATTGTAGCTGGCAGCTTAAATCTGCCAGCTACAATGACTGATTAGGAGCTGGTACGGGACAGAATGGAATGAATTCATGGAAAATATTAATTGGTTTTACTTTGATGTGGAATACAGGTAGCATGGAGAGGAGTGAGACTGAGGAGCCAAGCCAAGGGAGTGAGACTGAGGAGCCAAGCCAAGGAAAAGCAGAGAATGAAGAACCGAAGTGCAAAGTAGTCCAGGAGACAGGTGAGTGTTTGATGGAGAACAGGAGTTTGCTTAAATGGGTTGTTGGATTCTAGAAAAAGTGGTCCCAGCAGTCACAATAGTGGGAGCCTCCAGGCTGCGCTGTGATTGACATGTCTCAACTACACTGACAGATGTACACGTGTATCTGTTTCGTCACAACTCCTTTGTTCGTTAGTATTCATCACCTCCCGCACTTGAAACCACGCCTAGCATGCTGCTGGCTAAAATTTGTTAGCATAAGACGTAGCAAACAGGAAGAGAGAACGTCTGCTGTTGGGAAGGAAACAGTATACCTTGCTCTCATAGGCTAGTTTGTTAGCCAATCAGAGTCCAGCAAATTTGAATAATGAATATTAATGAGCTGCTGCTGAAGCCTGACGGAACCAGACAAATTTTGATGCAAACAGATTGAAAGGTCTGTTAATCAGTGTTTCCTAACGTTTTTTAGATGTAAGATGTTTCATATTACTGGTTAATACTTAACCACAAAGTCCTGAAATTTGTGTGAAATGGCCTCTTTAATGGCTGTGAAGTATTGTACAGAGTACTTCCCCATTAACTCAAAACACCAACTAAACATTAGAAGAGTTGTAACTGAGCCCATTGGTTTGATGTACAGTATAAAGCCATGGTTATACTGTATGTTGTTCTCTGTGCGGTCCTACAGCAGGCACAAGTAATGAAAAATCCATCACAAATAAACAATTCCCAAGATTCTGCTGAATCCATCTCAGGATTCTTGTATAAGGTTCAAGATTAGGTTATAAAAAAAAGCCCAAGGCCGAGAACTCTTGATATACTGAAATCATTGTGTTTCATGTCTCTCCAGATGCTCCCACCCTAAACTCACCAACACAGCCCAACACTAAAAGTCCCTCTCCGCTGAAGCCTCCTCCCCCAAGTCCAGAAATTCTTCAACACCAAGGGGAATTTGGCTCTCCTGCAGACCAAGATCAGAATTTCCTTCACATCAAGGACCACATCAAGGACCACATTACGGGCCAATCACAGCTGGCCCTTAATCTCAAAGTCTTGACTGTCTATAAGAAGTTTAAATCCTTTAACAAGAACTTTTCCTACAAGGGAATATCCCCTACAACCCCTGAGTATCATTCAACAATCTCTGCTAGGGCCAATGCACTTCATTTAAACCTTGAGAGTGAATCTGCCAAGAATTTTTTCCACAAGGGAATATCACCGACAATCCCTGAGTACCACCTAACACACCTCTCCGATAGGACCAGTGCACTTAGTTCAAACCTTGGGGGTAAATCTGCTGACAAGAACTTGTTCCACAAGGGAATATCACCCACAATCCCTGAGTATCATCCAACTATCTCTGCTAGGACCAATGCACTTAAATTAAACCTTGGGAGTGAATCAACCAAGAATTTTTTCCACAAGGGAATATCTCCCACAATGCCTGAGTATCACTTAACACACCTCTTCACTAGGACCAATGCACTTAATTCAAACCTCAGGGGTAAATCTGCTGACAAGAACTTGTTCCACAAGGGAATGTCAACCACAATCCCTGAGTATCATCCAACTATCTCTGGTAGGACCAATGCACTTCATTTAAACCTTGAGAGTGAATCTGCCAATAATTTTTTCCACAAGGGAATATCACCCACAATGCCTGAGTATCATTCAACAATCTCTGCTAGGGCCAATGCACTTCATTTAAACCCTGAGAGTGAATCTGCCAATAATTTTTTCCACAAGGGAATATCACCCACAATCCCTGAGTACCACCTAACACACATCTCCAATAGGACCAGTGCCCTTAGTTCAAACCTTGGGGGTAAATCTGCTGACAAGAACTTGTTCCACAAGGGAATATCACCCACAATCCCTGAGTATCACTTAACTCATCTCTCCGATAGGACCAGTGCCCTTAGTTCAAACCTTGGGGGTAAATCTGCTGACAAGAACTTGTTCCACAAGGGAATATCACCCACAATCCCTGAGTATCACTTAACTCACCTCTCCGATAGGACCAGTGCCCTTAGTTCAAACCTTGAGAGTGAATCTGCTGACAAGAACTTGTTCCACAAGGGAATATCACCCACAATCCCTGAGTATCACTTAACTCACCTCTCCGATAGGACCAGTGCCCTTAGTTCAAACCTTGAGAGTGAATCTGCTGACAAGAACTTGTTCCACAAGGGAATATCAACCACCATCCCTGAGTATCACTTAACTCACCTCTCCGATAGGACCAGTGCCCTTAGTTCAAACCTTGAGAGTGAATCTGCTGACAAGAACTTGTTCCACAAGGGAATATCAACCACCATCCCTGAGTATCACTTAACTCACCTCTCCGATAGGACCAGTGCCCTTAGTTCAAACCTTGGGGGTAAATCTGCTGACAAGAACTTGTTCCACAAGGGAATATCACCCACAATCCCTAAGTATCATCTAACACACCTCTTTGTTAGAACCAATGTGCTTAACTCAAACCTTGGGGATGAATCTGCTGAGAAGAACTTTTTCCACAAGGGAATATCTCCCACAGTACCTGAGTATCATCCAGAAATCTCTGCTAGGACCAATATACTTCATTCAAACCTTGGGGGTGAATCTGCCAGTGGAGCCTCTCAGTTTACAGCTCAGATCAACTTAAAGGAAATGGAACTTCATGACCCTCTTCCATTTAATGTTAAATTACCCACCATTCACACCCATCCAAACAGTGATATTCAAAGCCCCCACCATTCAGACCCCACTAATAAACCATTGATCCTTTCCCAGTTCCTCCACACTGACTGCAACAAGCCTATGCCTGAGTGGCGGAGGACCCTGCATGAACTAATCGATCTCCAAGGTTTCCGTTCTTCACATGCAGCAGGGAGGTACACTGCAGAGCATCCAGTGGAACCTCCACCACAAACACAACATGCAGCAATGTTCCCCTCACTGGAGCCAGACCGAGCAGCAGCCAAGCAGAGGGTGGTGCAGAAGATTCAGATGACTGATGGCACAGAAGTAGACTTATGCTGTTTCAACCATATAATCCCACTGGCCTCTCAGCACAGCTTCATCACTTCACATCTTTGTGGGACGACTCAATATGGCCGACTGCAGTTTGACTGGAAGAGAGGCTCCGAAGACGAAGAACTGATAGTCCTTCCAGTTAAATCCAAACATTAAACTAACATTTACCTCAACTGATCTCCATGTTACTGTCCCTTTATCGCAGTGACTGGACCAACATACTAATGAGCCTGTAACGCTGCACCACTGTGCAAACAGGAAACAAATGCGATACTTTTCAATAAACAAAGAAAAACAAACAGGAAAAGTTGAACCCACAAACCTTTAATGATAAGCATCTCTACTGTGTATCAGTTTAGTAATAAACAAGACAATAACTTTATATTTGTATTGAAGAAAAATCTCATAATAAAGAACATTTTTGTTTAATAGAGGAAATTAAAGCTGGAAAAAAAATGTGACCAACTTTACAACAAAAACCCATAAAAGAAAATAAACAATAGAGCAAATAAAGTAACAGATTTATCAAAGAAACTGAACAGATATTTTTCAGAAAGGCTTCAAAACTTGACTGACGTGTTGGTCACTTCGGCACAAATGAGGTCATTTACAGAAACGGCACTTAGATTAAACGAACAACATTGGCAGCTCTTTTTCTGGTTTACATGAGGCAAGTTGACAAAATAAACAAATTAGTGCAGCATTTGAGGTTTCCTGATGTTAAATTACAGCTCAATAGATGTTGTGGCCCCAACAATTAAAAGAAAACTTTGATAATCATGAGAACTGATAAGACTGAATAGATGAAAGTAGTTAAAAATGTGGATGTTTCCAGAATTTTAAGGTAATTATCTTCTTAGAAAAGGGCAAAAACGACAGTGTATTAACAAAAAAAAAATGGCACAGCTGTGTTACATCATTTACATGACTGAGTTTTGTTCAATGCAACATATTTCCATAAATCTACACATCAACATATCAGATTCAGAATTTATCTCAAACAGCAGGAAATCAGGTTCTGACCAGATGATCCGGTTTAATAAAAGATCTTTGTAATTCTCCAGATGAAACGATTCATCAGTGTTCTTTATCTTTTTACTGCACAAACTCTGCCCGGTCATCCCATATGTGCACACTTCATGTGTCTGAGGTCACATTTTTAAGTTGAAAAAATATAACAAAACTAAAACAAAGTGAGTTTTTTCAGCATTTTTTAAAAATTATGAGTTGTTTTTTATCAAACAGCCCATGCAGATTGTTACTGGGTTTTGCTATAATGAGACAAATTTGTTTTTGTGGCTTAAGAAGAAAATAATTCTTACAGATTACTGCTTTGCATCGTACATGAACAAACAGACAATATTGTAATACAGTGTGTTCTGTAGATTTATCAATGCTCTTATTTCCAACAGGAAGTATCAATAAAGTCTAAAAACAGACTAACAGTGCATCATCAAACATCTGAACAGGAAACCACTGAGTGGCTGT
This sequence comes from Pachypanchax playfairii, assembly GCA_006937955.1. Taxonomy (NCBI): domain Eukaryota; kingdom Metazoa; phylum Chordata; class Actinopteri; order Cyprinodontiformes; family Aplocheilidae; genus Pachypanchax; species Pachypanchax playfairii. The sequence goes on from SSNP01000052.1 coordinate 2,496,970, forward strand.
TTCAGCTGCAGTATTATATCTCAGAGATTCAGTACACAGCTGTGTACAGCTGTGCAGCATCACTCAGCAGCTGTGTCCAGTGTAACCAGGCAATATGCTCTCTCTCTTTTAAAGAGGTAGTGTGCACATGCATCAAACATCCTGCTGTGGAAACAACACAACTTTTAGTGATATGATGAACAGGTGAGTTCATACGAAAGTTAATAATAATAATAATAACAATAATAATAATATTCATAATCATTTCTCTGACAGCAGCCTGAGCTGTTGTACCTGCATCAGACCTGAAACTGAACCTACCAGGTGTTTGAAGTCTGAGTCTTACTCCTTTTTTATTTGCTGAAAAGGTTTGATGATGGTCCTATAAGTTCTGGTTAATGTCTGAAGGCCATTCTGTGTTTGTTTGTTTGTTTTACACCCTGCGCAGCACAGGATGCGGTTCTATGAGGTACTTTATGTTAAAACAAGCTAGAACCCAAACTAAGACTTTCAGACAGGAGAAAATCCAACAGACTGATGTTTGAAGTCCAGTTTGAACGTCTGTCTTTTTAAAATCAATTCAACATCAAAATAGTGTCAGACATGAAGTTTACACTCGGACCCGGGTCGTGAGTGGCGTCAGCCCCTTCCCGCTGATGGCTGGACTTATCTGGCGTCGTTGAGCTGCCTGGCCACGGTCAGGATGTCCTTGGCTCCTTTGCTCAGCAGTAAGTCAGCCAGGTCGACTCCGAGCCGTTCGGCCCTGTCCTGGACATCACCTGGGATTTTACTGGCTGTGACTCCAACTCTCTGGACCTGCTCATCCACCTTCTCCTGGCTCTGCCACACATATAAACAGGTTCTGAAAAAGTTCAAAAAGAAACTTTGAAGCTGATTAGAAGCAAACATCATTTCAACACTCACCCTTTCACCAGCTTCAACGCCGGTCTGCATGGTTTCCTTCAGACTGTCTGATCCATCCAGACTGTAAACGGCCCCCGTCAGGTAGAGCTGCAACAATCCAAAGCAGTTAAAAGGAACGTCTGACTTTCAGTCATTTTTATATTTATTCTTTATTTTGAAATTCCAGAGATCAATGTGGGTTTTTCTTTATTGAATGAGACAGCACCATGTCTGTATATAGGGCTGATGCTCAGCATCAACACTGCAGGAGCTGCTTCAGACACAATATGGCATCAAAAAGGGATCCTGCAGATGGAGAAACCAAACTCATGCAGGAAAGTCCCTGATTTTAATGCTTTTAACTTATTTTCTGTTCAAAATGATCGTGGAGCTCTAATTAATTATGTTTTTTTTGAGTCCTGGTTGTTTGTTAATGTTCAGACGACGTGTGAACCCAGAAAAACAAACTGAAACAGTTTCATGTTCAGTCTGACAGCTGGGATGTGATTACACTGAAGGAGAGACAGCTGTGTTGCATTCATACCTGTGAGTCTCTGACTTGGGTGTGCACAGCCACGGGAACGCTACAGCCGCCCTCCTGCACATGAAGCAGTACACTCAGATCTGGGTTCCTGTACGTTAACAACATATAAATGAGTGTGTGTTTGTGTGTGGGGTACCAGGCGTTTGAGGAAGGCTCTCTCAGCGATGCAGCGTAGCACGGTATCGGGGTCATGGAGGACGGAAACCATCTCCAGGATATCTGCATCTTTGGTCCGAACTTCCACAGCCAAAGCCCCCTGAAACCACACGTAATTACTTTACCGAACCTTTACTCTACACACACAAACAAGAAAATATTCCTCATTCTTCCTCCTACCTGTCCAACAGCATACATACAATCTTCAGGCTCCAGGATCTAACAGCAGAGACCAATCAGAGTGTTTGTTTACAAAAAGCTGCAAGATTTCACCCAGAGGACTTGATGTGAAAGAATATCGTTACCATGCTGATTCGGTTCTCCCAGCCCATCCTCTTGAGTCCAGCAGCCGCCAGGATGATGGCAGCAAAATCCTCCTTTTCATCCAGCTTCTTCAGCCGCGTGTTCAGGTTCCCGCGCTGACGGCGGCAGTTAAGAAAACGCCTCCAAGCAAAAGGTGCAGACGGAGAACACTGAGGTCACAAAGGTCATTTAGTTCATATTCAAAAAGCTAATGTGTTGGAATTAAACTGACAACTGAAATGTGCAGGATTAGTCATCTCAGAACTATCTGATCAAAAACAAAGATGTTTTTTTTACTTAGACTGATTGATCATCTTAAATCATATTATTCAACAGAGATGTTTCACTTTAGAATCTACCAGCATCTTGTTTCAGTCAGCTGTTGTTTAATGTTGCATTTATGATCTCCGGTTCAACTGGGACACATTCACTGACCTTTTAATAAACTCTCTGTAATATAACTACAGTACACATACATGCTACACAACTGTATTCAAACTATATAAAAAAAAACAGTAAATCTGTTAAATCAATCACGATCAAATCAAAGTCCCAAAGAGCAACACTCAACAACAAATAAATAATAAAAAATGGAGTTTTCAGATTTTTTTAAGGTGAATTTAACAGATTTACTAATGAACTATTTTAAAGAAAGGTTTTTCTAAGGAGTTCATCATCAGCAGCAGGACAAAAACACAGATTAGACAGAAAGATGTCAGGAAGGATACGATATCTTTAAACTCCAGGTGAGGGAATCTCTTCTTCAGCTGAGCAGCACGGCGTAACGAACTGGTGCCAATCACACTGCAGACACAGATACTATTAGATTAAGTCATTTTCATTCCCTTATGATTAACAATCAGTCTTGTAAATGACCTGTTCTCCTCCAGGGTGTCCAGAGTTTTGCCTGCTCTGCTGGGATGCAGCACCACTGCATCATGGGGGTTCTCCCTCCTGAAACAAAGCGCACGTGTTACAGGCTGGTAAGATGCAGTAAGATGACGCCACACGCGCTACAATGGCGTGAAGACAGCACGCCTCCTCCTTCAGCAGCAGGATGACGAGTAGAGACAAGATCATCCGACAGGATTTTAAAGAATTTTGTTAATGAGGATTTTTTTTAACTGATTTCAGTTTTGCTTGAAGTTCCTTTTTTTCCTAATTTCTTTGCAGACGGAAGACGAATACAACAGAAACCCGGAAGTAAAACTTGTGTATAAAACTCTGATGAGTGAGACCAAAAAGCAGTGTATGTTTTAATATTCTGCAGTAACACATTACAGTAACTGCATGAATAATCCTGTTACTTTTACACAAACTCTCAGGTTGATTTCTTTTTAAAATGTGGATTTATAGAAATCTTAAAGAGGCCATTTAATACACATTTCAGGACTTTGTGATTATTTCTTAAGTATTAACCAGTAATATGAAACATTTTACATCTAAAAAACGTCAGGAAACACTTATTAACAGACCTTTCAATCTGTCTGCATTAAAATTCGGTTGTTTCAGTCAGGCTTCGGCTGCAACTCGTTAATATTCATTATTCAAATTTGCTGGACTCTGATTGGCTAACAAACTAGCCTATGAGAGCAAGGTATACTGTTTTCTGCCCCGCTGCGCATGGTAACATCAGACGTTCTCTCTTCCTGTTTGATACGTCTTATGCTAACAGCTTTTAGCCAGCAGCATGCTAGGTGTGGTTTCAACTGCAGGAGCTGATGAATACTAACGAACAAAGGAGTTGTGATGAAACAGATACAGGCCGTTAGAACTCTGGAGAACTCGGGTTTTATCACCACCTGCGTAGTTTGAGAGATTAAAACTGAAAGAGAAGTTGTTGATCTGTTTTCACCCACTATGAAGGTAAGAACACCTGTGGAGCTAAAATATTCAACACAAACCTCAGAAAAACTATTTTTAATGGAAGGGTTTCTTTAATGTTTGTTGTCTTTTAAAATCCTTATTTATAATTCTGAGCGTTATAAGAACAACATTGTTTAGAGTCAATGTATCAGGATATTAAAAACAAACTACATCTGGTCCTCATCAGGCCACAGCAGCTGGATCATCAGCAGTGTGATGACTGCTATAAAACTGTGTGTTAACGTTTCTGTCCATCCATCTGACGAGGTTAAAGGTCATTTCCAGTTCAACGTTCTGCAGTTATAACACTGACAAGTGGAAGACATTACAGACAACTGCTAATCTTTTTAGAAGTGGATGTTTCTCTGAGATCAGAGGAACTGAAGCTCCGTCTAAAGCTCGACATGATAAAGTTGATAACAGGAAAATCAGAGAAATAAAATGACAAACGCAGCAAATCTGCAGCAGAAAAAGAAACAAATCGCTGCGTCTCGAAGGTCCAGCCAGACATTAACCTGATGAAGTGCTGAGGTGGGACCTGCAAACCTCAAGGACCTGAAGCAACCAGAGAAGGTTGATCCTTATATTTAGGTAAATTATTTATTTGCTTCCTTAAACAAAAACATTCTCAGGTTTTGATGATTTTTCTTATATAACCAGATGAGTGTGTGTTCGTGTGTACTCACTTCAGCACAGCTCCGATGGTGAATCCTGGAGGCAGAGTAGTGGGAAGGTCTTTGAGCGAGTGAACCACCAGGTCGACTCTGTGGGTCAGACAGGAAGTGAGTCAGCTGACTGCAGTATAATGGCGTCATTGAGTTGCACCTGCTACATCTGAGTAATAAAGGACGTTTTCATCTAAACGTGGATCTGACAGCAGTTCTAACAACCAATCAGAGATGAGCTGAATTGTTGTTCCTCTTTTTATTAGCAGTGAAAAGAATTTAATCATTTTCATTTGTGTTTTCTCTACTTGAGTGTTGACTGGTCAGCTGGTGAAACACGTGTGGTGTCTCACACACACTCACTCATTCCTCTCCAGGGCGTTCTCCAACTCTTTGGTGAACAAACTCTTCTCCCCGATCTGTCCAAAAGATTTTAAAAAAATACGATTTTTATAACTAATAATCTTTTTTACCTTCAAGAAATTGAAAACGGTCAAATTTTCAGTCTCTTATAACAAATAGAAGCTGATTAGAAGTGGATGTCACCATAACTCACACAGTTCAGTCCCATTTTTGGAAAGTTAACTGTTTAAACAAAGAAGTAAAAAGTTATAGAAAGAAATCTCACCTTTGATAAAGCTGTGTCAAGAATTTTATCTCCCATTGTTGACATGGCAACTGAAAGACAGAAGATTCATTAATTAGAGCTGTGCTGCAGTTCTGAGTCGCTTCGTCCTCTGCTGTGATGTACAGCAGCTGGACAACAATCAGAAAGACGTTTCATCAGACCTGAGGGACAGAAATCCACCTAGGAGACATTCAGACCACTTAGAATGAGGCTTTAATACTGGAAAACACTAAAATCCAACAAAGTTTGGACTTCGGTATCCAGTTCTTGATGCATCCAGTAACGTCCAACAGACTGGAGACACTTGACCTTATTTTCAGTCCTAAACTTGTATTTTTATCAGATGTTTGAAAATTGACTTCAGACACAGAGAAACCAACATCACTTTGTCTTTTATAAATCTCATAGGTAATATTATAGATTTTAATCTCCAGCTGTTTGTGATGACATCATTAGATACTGTGTTACCCGCAGCACCTGGGTTGTCAGGTATAAAACTGTATCTTATCCTACATGATTTTAAGATGAGCTGTTAGATGAAAACTTGTGATGATGATCTCTCAACTCCGTATTTATGTGACTTTCAGATCCTGTTCATCTACTGGAGATTCAAGTCCTGATCTAATCCAGTTTCCTTTGTATAAAGACACACTGATGTGCCAGAGTTTCACTTCCTTCAGTAAAAAAGGAGTTTAATTCCTCGAGTTTCTTCTTTTTGGCCTTTTTCAAAGATACAGTAAAGGAAATGCAAACTAATGTGTTTCTGTGTGACAGAGTTCTAGTAAGAAAGAGTTAAAAGTTCCACTTTAAGAGACTAAAGGGAAGTTTGATTTTCTTGGTGCCCTTTAGAACGATTTCACAAGACGGGTTTTGAACTGATTTCCAGGGAAACTGCACCGCAGGGAACTGTTACAGTTTAGAGCTTCAGTAAGATTCATAAATGGAGTTGGTCAAGTTTAATGAATGATATCAGCATCAGGAGAAACTGTCTCACCTATTTCCAGGTGAACATCAGGGTAGAGTTCTTTCAACTTTTCAGCCACACTGTCTGTTTGGATGCGAGCCAACTGCAACAGAAGGACACGGATCATTAGCTGGACTGTAGTTGATCCCTGGAGCGAGGAAGGAGCATTAGTCTTGATACAGACGAGGACGGCGTTATCTCAGACATATGTGGAGCGACACATCAGATAATTCACAACTGTCACTCCAGGTCTCTGTAAGGCTCGTGATCACATCTGAATAACAGCCAAATCAAGACCAGAAGCAAAAATATCAATCTGTAAAACATGGTGTATGATCAAATCAAGATTTAAAAAGAACCGGAGCACCGTACCTGGCTCTTGCGGGTTCCGATCCTGATCACTCGACTAACCTTCCCGTTCCCGTCCTGCCAGGGAAAAAGCAAAGCAGCCACATCACACACTGAGTCCTCTCACAAAACGACACTTTTAATCCTCCCAACACGACTCTAAGACCTGGTCCTGCCTGCTGGCCTCACCCTGATGTACTTGTAAGGTCCGTCCTCCATCATTCTGTCTCCACGCACACAGTGTCTGTACTGTGGAGCCTATTGTGTCCGCTGAGTGTCTGGGACTGCCGTCTGTGCTGACTGAGGTCATATAGCCTCCAGATTGGTTTCACTCACTGATCCTCCCCTTTCACTACTCTGGCCTTTAGCACACACACACACGGACACACACACCTATAGATATCTGCTTCGAAAAGATAAGTGTGCCAGTTCATTGAGGCCGTTATAGAAGGAAGGGATGGGCTGCTGAGGAAGGGCCTGGTCACAAGGCGTGGTCACAGTGAGGTCAGCGTGTGGGAGGCCTCACACACTCCGTTTCATGAATGAAAAATCCATCATTCATTTGTCACAAATAATAAATTCATAAGCCCAAGTCAAAGTTCAACTAAAAGGGTTAAAAGGTGTAAATATGATCATATTGTTTATATATTTATTTACATCATCATATTAGGAAATTTAAATTATTGCTACACAAATACTAAATATAAAAGTTATCATCTCAACGTTTCAAACCATTTACATATACGTTATCAGCAGAATAAATAATTATATATTTAAACTTGCATATCTTTTTTTGATCCATAGAAACAGGATTTAGAAACAAATGTGTATTTTTAACTTTTTTTATTTAAAACTTATTAACAGAAACAATCACATGCACCAGGCAGTTCAGTTCTCATTTCTTGCTCATATGTATTGTGAACATTGTTTCTCCTGTTGCTCTGCACAAGTGTGTGTAAGTGCATCTAAGAAAAAAGCTTTTCTTTGTCAGGAAACATTAAAGTGTTTCAGGTATTCTTGTTTCATAAACCTGAAGGTGTTTGTTGCTTTATAATGAACTGCAGGTGTTCTCAGCTGGAACTTCAGGTAACGTTCACTCAGTATGTTAGTGGATGTCGTTTATCTGAAACATGTGTGGGTCTGATAGGAGCCTCGTACCTGGTTTAGTAGGTTAAAAAGGAAATTTAACTTTTTTTCTTGATTCCTTTTGTTTTGCATCACAACTGAGGAGCTTCAGCAGTTCTAAATGAAAGTGCTGAGTTTCAGCTTTTAAGCTCCACTGGCTTTCAGATCCATCCTCCTGAGGGTCATTGTTAAACTGGTTTTCATGTGAGATGGTTTGGTCACATGACCGATGGTGTGAATTGTAATGAAGCTGTCTGATTCTTCTGTCTTCTTCTGTCAGAACTTCTTCTCTCAAAACTTCAAAAGTGAACTTCATGTACTGGTAGGTGGACTCGGAGTCTGGACCTGAGGTCTTGACTCTCCTGTGCTGGACCATGTTGCTTGGTTTCTCCTGCAGACCACTCAGCATCTGTTTGGGTGCTTCATCCTTTGGCTGAACCAGTTGTTGGGGTTAAAGGTCACTGAGAATGTTTAGAAATGTTTTAAAGATACTACTGCCCCATACAATTCTGTATTTCACATGTAAATTAATCTTTTTTGTCCAGGAGGAATGATCTTGATTTCATTCATAAGCTTTATGTACAATTGTACAATTTGATGTTTATTTTTGAGTTTGTCATTTGTTCAATATCTGTCAATAAAAATTAAAAAAAAAGCTACTGCCCCATACAGAATGACCTGAACCTGTTAAGAAACGTCTGAACCCCTAAGAGACTGAACGAACCTCACACCAGACCGGATCTGCACACTCTTTGACCTCTGCCTCTGCCCCATATATTTTCAATAAGAGCAGCGATACTGGAACAGAACCGAACATTTGATTCAGATATATGAATCTCACATAGGTCACAATTATTAACATAAAGCGGCAGCTTACACCAAAACACAAAAAAGACAACGTCCAGTTGCCTTTTTAACCAACTAGGACTGTTTTACCAGCATGAAGCTAAACTTTGACAAAGCAGTCCTTCCAATGTTCTTGTCCAATCAAAAGCTCAATTGGCAAGAAGACGTGCATATCGTCCAACCACCGCACCAGCTCTGATGACGCATGCGGAACTCAGACTGAAGGTCTGCGCACGCTGTTAGGTGTAAACCAGCAGCTGAATTAGAAAAAGACCTACCTGATCGGTAGTTTTCTCCGCCATGTCTGACCCGGTTCTTTCTGTGTTAGAAGCGTCAGCAGGAGACGCAGCCCATCAGAAAACACGCAATCTATCTAAATACTCCGTCACCGCCTGAATGGACGTGAGCCTGTGATGTCATTACACCGGGTAGAGGTCATTTCCTCTTTCCGTTTTCCAAGCTTCTCTTTCCGGTTTTGTCCGGATGTTTTTTTTAAATCCAGGTTCAGAGCTGAAATACATATACATATATTCACTCATGTTTTAAAACCATTCAAAGAAAACAGAAAGTATCCCAATGAAATCCTTACCTAAATATGACACATACAGATTCAAATGACTAAAACAAGACTGAGTGTTAAAATACTCCTTTAAACATTAATTAAAAAACGTATCTTTATTCATTATTTAATTCAATATCCATACTTTAACCATATTATTATATATTATTATAGATTTAGATCACAAGCTATTGATTTTAACTCTGTTAATAAAGTTAGTCAATTTTTTTTTTTTCCTGAAATCGGTTATTTTAAATTGTATGAGTGTTTGTGATGGACTTGTGACCTGTCATCTCCACAGGAGACAACTGGATCAGGCACCAGCACCAGGGATGGATGGATGGATGGATGGATGGATGGATGGATGGATGGATGGATGGTGTGTGTGTGTGTGGGTTTGTATTTCTGACCTCCTGGGGACCCGTTTCCTGACTTTTACTATCTTTCTGGGGTCCGAGGTTTTTTGTGGGGACCGAAGCCTGGTCCCCATAAGGGGGACCCCCCTTTTTAGTTATAGGTATGGTGTGAATAGAGTTTTAGTTAGTCTTAGGGTTAGTTATAGATCAGTAATGGTTAAGGTTAGGAAAAGGGTTTGGGTTAGGTATAAATCTAGTTACTAAAATCAATGGAAGTCAATGGACGGTCCCCATAAGGATAACAAAACAAACAAACGTGTGTGTGTGTGTGTCCAGGAGCCAGGAGTCTTTGTTGATGCAACATGGACAACTTTTTTGGGCCCACGTCACAGCTTTCCACGGGGGGCGGAGCCGGCGCTGCTCTTCCGGTGGAGACGTGGCTCTATGCTGCTGCCATATTGACGCTAACTCGCTAACGATCATTCAATGTAAAGTCAGCGGTCTCGTTTTTATATCATTCCAGCGTCGCAAAAATATCTGAAAGCAAGAAGCAGAAGAGACTGAAGACAACTGAGCAACAAAGAAAGAGCGAACATGGTGAGTGAGAGCCGAGAATCTTCAGAAAGTCTGGAGGTTTTTGTCGGGCCTGGAATTATCATAACATTAGCTAACCCGAGAAGCGGCTAAAGCTAGCACATTCTCACTACAGTTACACGAAAATAAGAGGAAACCAGGGGTAGTTATTCCTCAACGAGCCAGACAACATTAAGTTAAATAGCTCACGTTGATTTCATGAATCATCATTTTCTGTAGATTCCTATTAGACACGAAGTAGTTACATGGACTGTGCAGACATTGCTGACGTTACCTGTCAGTATCCGTATCCGAGCTAACATGACCTGCTGGTATAAGATAAAATATTTACTTATACAGCGTTTCAGAGTTGAGGTCAGTCACTCCTTTGTTAACCGAACAGTTTAACACGATTAGCTTCAGTGTTAATGAGACTGAATTTCATTTAACAAACTCTATATAAGTCGCTTTTAATTCTGAGTTAGACAGAAGGTGACTGTTTCATGTCCAAATACAACCAAAACAAATATTGGTAATTTGGGTTGACTTTGGGTCTACAAACGCCCCTTTATGTGGTCTTTGCTGCTCACTTTTTCCTGGACCTTTATCTCTCGTCTAACACAGTCAGTTTAGAGCTGGATGAAGTTCTTCAGCTTTTACAAACTCAGAGTACTTTAACTTTATTTTAGTTCCTTTATTATCAGCATCATTAAACATTCCCTGAATACGCCATATGTTCTATACACGGCTGCAGGATTTTCATGTTTTTCTTCACCCTGCAGGTGCTGTTGGCAGCGGCGGTGTGCACCAAGGCTGGTAAGGCCATCGTGTCGCGGCAGTTTGTGGAAATGACTCGGACACGGATTGAAGGTCTTCTAGCTGCATTTCCCAAACTGATGAACACAGGGAAGCAGCACACCTTCGTGGAAACGGACAGTGTTCGATATGTGTACCAGCCATTGGAGAAGCTCTACATGGTCCTCATTACCACCAAGAACAGCAACATTCTGGAGGACCTGGAGACACTGAGACTTTTCTCTCGGGTGGTGAGGAAGCTTAGAGCTCATCTTAATTAAACTGAACAATCATAACAGTTTTCTTTCATTGTGAAGGACTGATGAAGGGTAGCTGCAGAGATGGTTAATAAAAAGAAAGTTGACTGTCAGGGGGGTGTTAGTGTCTCCATGACCATTAGTTACACCGTTTGAAGCTTAAAGCTAAAAAATCATGTTTAATCCGGTTTGTTTGGATGGTTGAATCACATCCCTAATGGTAAACAAATACATCTGTCAGTAAGCAAAGTTACTTTTGTTACTTTTTGTGAGCGGTTCCTAAACACTTTAGCTTCTGACCCAAAAATAAGTCTGGTAGCGAGCTGCGATGCCCGTCGTTTTTTTTAAACTGTTTTATGTGTAAAAATGTGGCGAAATGCTGATAAATCTGGCCTAACACTATTTGTCATAAATTACTCTAATTTTATCTAACATAGAATATACATCAGAAATAAACACGTTTACTAACAGCGGGGTTCTTATCCCAACTTTGGAGCCTACTGTTGTAAACGCCTATAGATATGTTCTAAACCCCATGTATGTATATAAATATATATGTGGACACTGTGGGAATATATATATATGTGTGTGGTTTTTTTTTTTCTTTGTTCACACTTAAATATTTGAACCTTGTTTGCATTTTGGCATCAGCTATGTCGCGTTAGTTTGTCTTTGCTGCTTTTAAGTGTGTTACGTAGCAAACAGAAGACAGGTGGGTGGAGTGAAAGCAACAGTAACCCATTTCAACTTGTTATGATCGGTGATGTTTCCTTATGCAACTCCTGGTTTGGAGTCCAACAGTTTTTCCTAACAATCTTGTTAACGGGCAGAAAAAATTACAAATTTTAATTTTAAGAAAATAAAGTGTGGATAAAGAAGAATAATTCTCAAAATTCAGCAACAATCCTCATTAGTTTTTTTTGCTCAGGTTTAACTTGTGTGTTTTCTTTCTCCTTCCAGATCCCAGAATACTGTCGCGTCCTGGAGGAGAGTGAAATTTCAGAGCACTGTTTCGACCTCATCTTCGCCTTCGACGAGATTGTGGCGCTCGGCTACAGAGAGAATGTTAACTTAGCTCAGATCCGTACCTTCACAGAGATGGACTCTCATGAGGAGAAGGTTTTCCGTGCTGTCAGAGAGGTGAGGTCACACACGTGTCAGTCTGCTTCGGAGGATTAGATGGGCTGTTAAACCAGCTCTTCTTAAGGAGAATCAGACATGAAACAAGTGGAAATATGTTAAATATTTATTTCATTACAGATCAAATTTGCTGCCTGTTTGTGTTTTATATGTTCCAGGGTTTACAAACGATGTAAGTCAGGTAGTTATGGAACAGTAGAAGTTTAAAGTTTGTGCATAACAATGTGTGTTTGACAATCCACAGACTCAGGAACGCGAGGCGAAGGCAGAGATGAGGAGGAAAGCCAAGGAGCTGCAGCAGGCCAGGAGGGACGCAGAGCGCTCTGGGAAGAAGGTGCCGGCTTTCGGTGGATTTGGCAGCGCTGGAATGAGCAGCGGTTCCTCCGGCTCAGTCATCACAGACACAATCGTCGAACCTGAGAAACCCAAGATCATGCCGACTCCAGTCCGGTACTGCTCCTGTTGGATCATTTTACCTGCTTTGTTTTGACAAACTAACTTTTTTTAGGAAACTGATGATGTTGTTTTTTTAATCCAGATCAAGTGGACCAAGTAGGGCTCTGAAACTGGGTGCTAAAGGGAAAGAGGTGGATAACTTTGTGGACCAACTCAAGTCTGAGGGTGAAACCATCATTCCCACTTCAGGAAAAAGAGGTTCAGATGTGTCGAAGGTTCTTCCACCACCTGTCAATGTGGAGAGGTACAAACTTTGTCTCTGACCTCCTGCTGTCTTATGTCACCATGTTCTGTACTGTCCTGACTGGACACGCTCTCTTATTAAGAGTGTGTGTGTGGTCTCCTCAGTGTACACCTGCGTGTAGAGGAGAAGATCTCGCTGACATGTGGACGTGATGGCGGCCTACAGAATATGGAGGTGCTGGGCATGGTGACGCTCCGTGTCACAGATGACAAAAATGGACGTATTCGCCTTCTCATTAGCAACAATGACAACAAAGGATTACAGCTGCAGGTACGTCTGATATATGTCCAGATGTTTCCCGGAAAACATTTTGTTTGTTTACTTTCCAGTGTGTTTGGGTTTCAGACAAGAATCTAAACAGAGAGGTAAACGTTCTTCTCCATCTGCTTGTGTTGTCTTCCAACATTCAGTCTTTTTATGAATATATGCAGTCTGTAGGTAAAGAATGAAGTCAGGATTTTAACTGTCATACTGGGACATCTTAGTATTGACTAGACACACCTGTCCACACTGGGACACCTGCATCATCAAAGGCTCATCTGGTGACATTGGTGTCTCTTTGATGTGTCCAACATCATCGGTGTCCATATTTTCTGTTCAACGTTATTCTAGTTTCATCAGAGAACATCGCTGAGGTCCACTGCGTCCCTCGTCCAGTGTCAATGCTCCCTGTTCCATGATGTCACCTGTACCTGGTGGTGTGTTCAGGTCCCTTGAAGGTCGTCTAATCTAATGGTCTGACATGACATTTGGTTCCTCTCAGCTCATTAAATGTTCCTGGAGTTGAGGGACCTTCATCATCTGGTTCCACAGGACTCTGTTCATAATGAAACATCATCAGTGTGGGACGTGGACAAAGGACGTCCACTTCTATGTCTTTCTGTTACTCTCCCAGTCTCTCTTCAGTCTGTTAAACCGGCTGATGACCCTCTGAGCTCAGTAGTCTCTTCCATCTGAGAACTTCCTGTTTGAAGCCTCTTGATGTCGAGGTGTTGATCAGCTGTTAGGTTGGTCACATGATGCGAACAGCTGATGAGGCTGTTTAAATACCAACTCTGATTGGTTCATGGATCAAACAGCTGATGTGAATTTATCATGAAGCTTCTTGTTAGAGAAAAAGTTGTATAAAAAGTCCTGAAACATTGAACAGCTGGACACATGTTCAAAAGTTTAGAGAAGGTCCCATTAAGGTCACATGGAAAGGTCAAAGTGCACGTTAGATTCATCCTGAAATTTCATCCAGAAGCCTGAATGTCTCTAACTTCTTGTGAGTCTTATTTCCTCCTACATTTTTACCTGTCTGGTGGATCAGTTTAGGGGAGTGTGTACGTATTCTGGCAGCAGATGTGTAGCTCTCCCAAACTCACCCAAGTTTCCACTTTATAATCCTTTCAAACATAAAATATTATATAACTGATTTGCGATTGTGGCAAATTGTCTTGGCAGGTGTTGTGCTGAAAAATGCACATCTGTTAGGAAGATAACTGTGACTGTTTGACGTCTTACCACCACCTAGTGGTCAGCAGGATGTTCTTACCAGGTTCAGATAAAGGCTTATCAAAATAACAGTCACATTAATCACACAGTCCTTCGTCATATTCGTTGTGTGAAATCTATTATATCTTTTATTATTTCAGTAATCTTTGATCTGCTCGATCACGTTGTGTTTTCTCATTGTCCATTAGTTCAGATGTTGCTTTAAGTGAGTTTTATTCAGGTGTAGAACGTCTGACTTTGATGTCCACAAAAACATCTCACATTAAGGGTTTATCAGGTTCTGGTTCAGGTTGACCCACCTGGATCAGGTCTTTGTAGTTTTCATGTGTGGCTCTGATTATGAGGCATGTTTCAGATCAGAAACCAGGAGAAACTGTAAACATGATCCAGATGTTTCTACATCTGAGGAGGTTTCAGATTTAGTAAAAATTCTAACTTTTGAGGATCAAGACGAGCCACGAGCTCCTCATCCAGGTACCGGGTCTGTGTTGAAAACCTCCAACTCTGGGAAAGAGAAGGATCCAGGTTTTGGTTTTCTGATGATGTTCATGTAAATCCAAGAAGAAGAACTTGACTCCTCGAGTCTGAACATTGACTCGATGTAAATCAGTTCAAGTTTTTCATTATTTAAAGACGTGGTTTCAGTCTGACGCAGATCTTCAGTGACTCTCACATCAGACTGTTTAAATTCTGCAGTTTTTAATTCATAAAATGTTTTTATTATATTCAAACTAGATGAAAAACTGTAAAATATTTTATTTGAATTTGACGATAAACCTACAGCTGATGGAAAGTTTTTATTGGTATTTCTGAACTCGGCGTCATTGAAACAGATAAAATCGTATCGTTTTATGAAAACAGCAAATCAATCAGTCAATGCAGGCTGGAGTTGATTCATCTGAGAGTTAATCATAATGATTATTGGGACTCTGTTTTCAGACTCATCCCAACGTTGACAAGAAGTTATTCACATCTGAGTCTGTGATCGGCCTGAAGAACCCAGAGAAGTCCTTCCCTCTCAGTAACGATGTCGGTGTCCTGAAGTGGAGGCTGCAGACCACAGACGAGTCCCTCATACCTCTAACTAGTATGTCTGAGTGTGACCCATACCTTTACTTAACTAGAGTGACTGAGTTAGTGATTATTATCTGTATGAGTTTCTTCTTTGTTCTGTTGGTTAGAAGGATGTAAATCTCAGCTGAGTCTCACCCACTTCCTGTGTTGCAGTAAACTGCTGGCCTTCAGAGAGCGGCTCCGGCTGTGACGTCAACATCGAATATGAGCTGCAGGAGGAGAACCTCGAACTGAACGATGTCGTCATCAGCATCCCTGTACCGTAAGTATATGTGCTCACATCTGATCCAGTTTGAACATCAGAGTTTTCATTCATCGTTAAACCAGATTCCAGACTGATTCAGAAGCTACATGCTGGACTCTGTGTGGCCCTGGTGGTGTTTGAATCCTGGTTTGAGCTCCGGTGTGTTGTCTATAACATCTCCAGGTCTGGTGTGGGAGCTCCTGTGATCGGTGATCTGGATGGAGAGTACAAACACGACAGCCGGCGAAACATCTTGGAGTGGTGCCTACCCGTCATCGATGCCAACAACAAGACCGGCAGCCTGGAGTTCAGCATCGCTGGACAACCCAACGATTTCTTTCCTATCAATGTGTCCTTTGTGTCCAAACGCAACTACTGTGACATTCAGGTGAGACTCTGAGCCCAAAGCATCACCTGAACAGTCTGTTCAAACTGCTGGAAGCTTCAGCTTCAGCATCTTGTTTATCTTGAACAACAACACTGCAGATAAACCTGTTATTTATGTGAGAAATGAGAGATTTAATGAGGCGTTTCATGTCAGTTCAATAAATTTAAGAAAATCTTTGAGCTTGAAAAAATGAAGGTGGTGAATTAACTTTATTAGTGGTACCAGATATGTGCCATCCAAATTTGGTCCTAGTTGAGATATTGCAGCTCAAACTTTGGAAATCAGAAAGTGATGCTAAAAATCGACCAAACGTTTGTCCTTTTAATACGTTTTGGTGTCAAACTATTAGCAATAGAAAGCTAAAACTTTTCCCATAAAGAAGTTAATCCAGCATCATTAATTTTAAAAATAAAATCTGGTCGTGCGTGAGCAGTTTGTGGACTCTCATTCAGGTGCTTTCTGATCACGTCAGGCGGGTTTTCCACTATTTAAAACAACTTCTGTCTGAAGAAACAGAATAAACTTTAAAAATCAAGCGACTGTCCTGATGGAAAATCACCAAAACATCATTATTAAGCTATAAAAAGTTAAAAGTTCAGAAAAATACTTGAACTAAGAGAAAAAAGTCGTGCCTCCGGATTAATTATGATTCAAAGTGTAAATACAGTATTTGATTTGTAACATGTAAATGATCTCATCAATGGAATTACAAAGAAAAGAAGGAATTGAACATAAACTATATATAAAGATGTAGAATAGAAAATGACCTCAACGTGAGACGATGACATAATGTTTCTACTTGTTTTTTTTCAGGTTACCAAAGTGGTTTACGTAGAAGGCGACAGCCCAGTGAAGTTCTCCACAGAAACCTCCTTCGTTGTCGACAAATATGTAATTGAGTAAATTTTGGAAGAAAATGACAAATAATTCAAAAAAAAGAAAATCACCACAAAAAAAGTCCAAATCTATGCTACGGAGAAGATTTCTGCCTGCCGCCCCTGTATACTATGAGACTGTCCATCGACGGGACTTCGTCAGGTCTCTGGCGAAGCGTCCTCCTGTGGTGGAGAAGAGCAGCGGTGGTGTATTTATGTTTGTATGTGAGAAGATCATTTATATAGAGAGTTAATTGAACAGGAAACCCAACAAATACAGAGAAATAAAACTTAGACTGATGCTGTTGTGCAGAACTGTAAAGAAGACTTCAGGTTAAGTTGAGGATGACTGTGGGGGGGTGAAGGAGGGACTGCAGTCCTCACTTCATCAGATCAGTAAAACCCTGCCAGGAGGTGTAGAGCAACATCAGGACCTGAGGGGTTAGGCTCCACTAGAGGGCGCTCTGGTAGTTTTTCATTCTCCTGAGATTCCTGCGTCCTCGACAGCCTGTTTGTTTCAGTACAATCGTTCATGAATCATCAGACGTTTCCTGATTCCAAACCGTCTCACTCAGTTTTCCTTCTCCTTCTATAATCTTTACATTTGTGTGATTTGTTAACGTCACTCTGCTTTTTCTTGTAAAAACGTTGAGATTTTTTCAGTTTCCATAAATTTGAGTTGTTTGTTGGAAGAAGTGAAACGTGGCATTGTGTTGGTTTCTGTTTTCAGCTTTCTGATTGTGTGCTGGTTAATAATCACTGTTTGTCTGCATGTTGAGGTTCAGCATTGAAGAGCAGGATGAACAACTCACCAGTAAAATCTATTAAATGTTACATCTGTTGAGTTTTCACACCGTTTATTTTGAAACACCATTAAAGTCACTCCTCTGCTCGTCAGGAAACGGATGCCATGTTTTAGTCTGGTCACTTTCACACCAGGGATTAGTCCAGTACCGACTTTTCAAGGTTTAGAAACAGCCAAGCCCTCAGTTGAGTCTGACGGATGTCCGAGAGTGCAGACGTGTGATTGAGGCGGTTGTTGTGCCTCGTGTTGACCATCAGTAGGGACTTACTGAAGCTCCTATAGTAAACTGTAACATTCATCCACCCAGTCATCCTTTACTTACACTGTCAAAGTGCATCAACATACTTAAGAAGTGACATTTGTTTGCCATCTTTTCTTTTTCTTTTACATTTTTATTCCCCAGATTTCAGTTTAGTCATGGATGTGGGCTTGGAAGTGACTCGAATGGGCTTATTTTTTTTTTTTTAACGAGTTGTTTAAGGGGGATCTTAACATTCCAGTGTACAATTAGAAAAAAGGAAACTTTAACTGAATAAAATGTCTCATTAAAATATAAACCTGACTTGGGTTTTGTCTTCATGGTGCTGTAGTGCAGTGAAGCTGGTTCTGTGTGAGTAGTTTTATATACCTGTGCTGTTTGCTGTTGGGTTTCTGGTATTGAACATTAAATGTTCAGTAACTAAACTCAGCAGAGGGTAACTCCATGATGAAGTGAGTCTTCGGGTGAAATTAGTGGGTTTTTTTGTGTCTCCAGCAATTATCCAGTTCCTTCTCTGACTCAGAGGACTTTCATCATCAGTGACGATCACAAACGGAACCTGGATTTATGCACCATGTTGTTTTCTGCTGCGTGACTCATGTCTGGGATTTTTCAGCCTTCAGAGCCGAAGACTAACTGCTGAATCCTAACCCTAACTGATCTCTGATGAGCTGTGAGAAGAAAACATTCTGTTTCTACATCTAACAAAATGCAGGTAATGATAAAGTTACCTGAACAGAAATCATCCAGTTTAGAGTGAGAGGTCAAAGGTCAAACAAACATCAAACTTTACTGAAGTTACAAACATCTTGATCCAAAGCTCAGTTCTAAAATGTGCCTACAGGTGTTGCACAGTGAGACAGGTACTTTATGTTGCTGGCTCTCACCTGGAGACAGGTACGCTGTGACGCCGGCTCTCACCTGGAGACAGGTACCCTGTGAAGCCAGCTCTCACCTGGAGACGGGTACTCTGACTCTCACCTAGAGACGGGTACCCTGTGACACCGGCTCTCACCTGGAGACAGGTACCCTGTGAAGCCAGCTCTCACCTGGAGACAGGTACCCTGTGATGCCGGCTCCCCCCCATGAGACGGGTACCATGTGAAGCCGGCTCTCACCTGGAGACGGGTACCCTGTGACGCCGGCTCTCACCTGGAGACGGGTACCATGTGACGCCGGCTCTCACCTGGAGACAGATAACCTGTGAAGCAAGCTCTCACCTGGAGACAGGTACCATGTGAAGCCGGCTCTCACCTGGAGACAGGTACCATGTGAAGCCGGCTCTCACCTGGAGACGGGTACCCTGTGACGCCGGCTCTCACCTGGAGACAGATAACCTGTGAAGCAAGCTCTCACCTGGAGACAGGTACCCTGTGAAGCAAGCTCTCACCTGGAGACAGGTAACCTGTGAAGCCGGCTCTCACCTGGAGACAGGTACCCTGTGAAGCCGGCTCTCACCTGGAGACAGGTAACCTGTGAAGCAAGCTCTCACCTGGAGACAGGTACCCTGTGAAGCCGGCTCTCACCTGGAGACAGGTAACCTGTGAAGCAAGCTCTCACCTGGAGACAGGTACCCTGTGAAGCCGGCTCTCACCTGGAGACAGGTACCCTGTGAAGCCGGCTCTCACCTGGAGACAGGTACCCTGTGAAGCCGGCTCTCACCTGGAGACAGGTAACCTGTGAAGCAAGCTCTCACCTGGAGACAGGTACCCTGTGAAGCCGGCTCTCACCTGGAGACAGGTACCCTGTGAAGCCGGCTCTCACCTGGAGACAGGTACCCTGTGAAGCCGGCTCTCACCTGGAGACAGGTAACCTGTGAAGCAAGCTCTCACCTGGAGACAGGTACCCTGTGAAGCCGGCTCTCACCTGGAGACAGGTAACCTGTGAAGCAAGCTCTCACCTGGAGACAGGTAACCTGTGAAGCAAGCTCTCACCTGGAGACAGGTACCCTGTGAAGCCGGCTCTCACCTGGAGACAGGTAACCTGTGAAGCAAGCTCTCACCTGGAGACAGGTACCATGTGAAGCCGGCTCTCACCTGGAGACAGGTACCCTGTGAAGCAAGCTCTCACCTGGAGACAGGTACCCTGTGAAGCAAGCTCTCACCTGGAGACGGGTACCCTGTGACGCCGGCTCTCACCTGGAGACAGGTAACCTGTGAAGCAAGCTCTCACCTGGAGACAGGTACCCTGTGAAGCCGGCTCTCACCTGGAGACAGGTACCCTGTGATGCCGGCTCCCCCCCATGAGACGGGTACCATGTGAAGCCGGCTCTCACCTGGAGACAGGTACCATGTGAAGCCGGCTCTCACCTGGAGACAGGTAACCTGTGAAGCAAGCTCTCACCTGGAGACAGGTACCCTGTGAAGCAAGCTCTCACCTGGAGACAGGTACCCTGTGAAGCAAGCTCTCACCTGGAGACAGGTACCCTGTGAAGCCGGCTCTCACCTGGAGACAGGTACCCTGTGAAGCCGGCTCTCACCTGGAGACAGGTACCCTGTGAAGCAAGCTCTCACCTGGAGACAGGTACCCTGTGAAGCAAGCTCTCACCTGGAGACAGGTACCCTGTGATGCCGGCTCCCCCCCATGAGACGGGTACCATGTGAAGCTGGCTCTCACCTGGAGACAGGTACCCTGTGAAGCCGGCTCTCACCTGGAGACAGGTACCCTGTGAAGCCGGCTCTCACCTGGAGACAGGTACCCTGTGAAGCCGGCTCTCACCTGGAGACAGGTAACCTGTGAAGCAAGCTCTCACCTGGAGACAGGTACCCTGTGAAGCCAGCTCTCACCTGGAGACAGGTAACCTGTGAAGCAAGCTCTCACCTGGAGACAGGTACCCTGCGAAGCCGGCTCTCACCTGGAGACAGGTACCCTGTGAAGCAAGCTCTCACCTGGAGACGGGTACCCTGTGACGCCGGCTCTCACCTGGAGACAGGTACCCTGTGAAGCCGGCTCTCACCTGGAGACAGGTACCCTGTGACACTCCACAGAACTCTCAAATACACATTTCAAGCTTCAGTTCTTTGGTCCTGCTTCATGCTCGTTTCATTCGAGCTGAATTTTATATTTGACTTGTAAAAACAAATAAGTCCATAAAATCCTCCTTTTCTAGTTCAAACAGTTCAAACTGCAACTGTGATCAAATGAAGAAGAGCAGGTGTTTTTAAAAAGGCGTACATGACTGAATTTATCCAGTCTAATCCGAGTCAGTGTAGCTCACACTAACCCTCAGGGGGTTCCCACCACAGCTCGAAAGACTCCCACAGTCCACCATAATCCACCCGACCTAGAGTCCTAATCCAGCTGACCGATGGATCTGAAAACAGCAGCAGCGTCAGAGTGTGTCAGGAACTGAGTCATCACAGCTTTAACAAAGACTTAAGATAGATCATATGGAATTACATGTTCCAGATGTTTCACACACACGCATAAATGAACAAAAAGGAAGTTATTGGTTGTGAAATAAAGATTAGTTATTGATTTTCTTTACCTGTGTGATCCATGGGAAATGGCAGTCATTAGGAGAGAGGCGGGGTTACACCTGGACAGGTCACCCGTCCATCACAGGATGAAATAAAGAAGGAACATCTGGAGATACAGAATCAAACCCAGCTGTGAGTGAAACAGTCCCAGCAGCTGTGAAGATGGAGGCCAGACAGATGTTCAGCTGAGATGCTTCAACAGATGGGTTAATAGCTGAAGAGGGTGGGGGCATTCCAGGGTCAGAGGGGGCTTGTCTGAGACAGCCAGCAGCTATATTTGGACTGGTGGGTGTTGTTGGAGGATGGGAGTGTTAAATCAGCCCTCCAGTCATAAAAAGAGGGCGTGTCTTTTTACGAATGAATGAACCGGCTGATAAGCTGCAAAGTGAGGGGGGGTGGGGGGGGGCGGACACTGTGGTCTCTGGAGTGTTTAAACACACAGTCAACAGGCAGACGCACAGCAGAACATCCAGGAACTGTGTGAGGAGGGTTTGGACTAAAGACAGCGACCGACTGGGAAAAGTTTGGACTGAAGTTTTTCTGTGTGAAGTTCTTGAACATCTCGTCTGTTGGTGTTTTCTATATCTTCACATTCAAAGAAGATGCTCAAGAAAGTCCGATTCAAGGTAAGAAAATCAGTTTGTTCATGAAAATTCTCTGTATTTCTGGGATAAGAGTTATGACTGTCTGGTTTCTGGCTGCTCAGACAGATGAGTCACATCAGCTCCATCAGTTCTCAAACATCGTTTCTTTTTAAAGAGAAATATTCATTCAACAGAAGCTCCTGTCCATCTTCATCCTCATGAATAATCACAACTCCTTCTCTCATGAGCCTGTGATCCACAGACTGTGTGCTACTGTAAACCGGGTCGGTTCTCTGCTGGTTCTGGTTTAGCAGAGGCTCCTGTCTGCAGTTTGAAAACCTGTATATGACTCCACACTGACTCCATGATGCTGAGTTCGGGGCTCCGTGGGGGGTCAGGCCATCTGTTGCTTCCTCTTTATGTGGCTGGTTGTTGTTTATGACTCTGTGTTTGGATTTATTGTCATGAGGTGAAAGGAAATTAGGGCGAGTCTGATGATCTGTTTGATTCAAAATCAAGCTTTTTAAATTTAAAGAGTCCCTTCCATTAAAAACAGTTTTTCTGAGGTTTCTGTTGAATATTTTAGCTCCACAGGTGTTCTTACCTTCATAGTGGGTGAAAACAGGTCAACAACTTCTCTTTCAGTTTTAATCTCTCAAACTACGCAGGTGGTGATAAAACCCGAGTTCTCCCGAGTCCGAACGACTTGTATCTGTTTCATCACAACTCCTTTGTTCGTTAGTATTCATCAGCTCCTGCAGTTGAAACCACGCCTAGCATGCTGCTGGCTAAAAGCTGTTAGCATAAGACGTAGCAAACAGGAAGAGAGTACGTCCGATGTTACCATGCGCAGCGGGGCAGGAAACAGTATTCTTTGCTCTCATAGGCTAGTTTGTTAGCCAATCAGAGTCCAGCAAATTAGAATAATGAATATGAACGAGCTGCTGCTCGGGCCTGACGGAAGGAGCCGGAACCACCCGAATTTTAACGCAGACAGATTGAAAGGTCTGTTAATCAGTGTTTCCTGACGTTTTTTAGATATAAAATGTTTCATATTACTGGTTCATACTTAAGAAATAACCACAAAGTCCTGAAATTTGTATGAAATGGCCTCTTTAAGATCATTAACAGTAACAAAATCCTTCCTTGTTTAATGTTTTTACAACAGATGATGTTCACTAAACACAGGATAGTGAGGAGTGTGAGAACCATTGAGTGGTAATTTATTTCTTTCTCACTTTCACATGTTTGTCCAGCTGTTCTGACCTTCCACTTTTTCCAGTCCTTGTGTTGTTGGAGAAAGTGAGCCAACAAAAGTCAAGAAAAAGGCTATTTTTTTTTTTTTTATTGTTTTCTTTATTTACCGTTGAGAGAAGAAACAGATTTTCTTCTTCTTTCTTCTGCTGGTGAAAAGTTAATCAAAAATGTTCTTTTCACTTGAACTGTCATGTTGTATTCATGGAACAATCACAGAATTGAAGCATCAAATAAGTATTTATAACCAGGAAAATGTCCCCTATGTTTATATCAAAGGGGCGGGGCTTAAAAAGTGTACCATAACAGACATGAGGTGGCATTTCTTTTGTTTCAGCTTCCATTCTGATGTTAATTTCTTTATATGGGTTGTGATTGACAGACAGCTGTTCTTCCCCAAAATCACAGTCAAGTAGTGTTTGTTGCCTCAGACATTGAGATGACGCTCTTAATTACTGGTATTTAAAGAGGAAGTCGAGTGAATCACAAGTTAATTTTACTAACTGTGCTGTTTAACCAACTATTAACGTATCTCTGCCTTATTTAGACTTCCAGAGTAAAAGAAATGATTGACTCAACTCTTTTCTCCTTTACGTCTTTGATAGAATGACTGGGTTCCTCTTCTGCTCTCAGTGGCTGAGAAATATCTCCTTAGTCAAGTTTATGTCAAAGAGGCCCTTCCATTAAAACTGTTTCTGTTGAATATTTTAGCTCCACAGGTGTTCTTACCTTCATAGTGGGTGAAAACAGGTCAACAACTTCTCTTTCAGTTTTAATCTCTCAAACTACGCAGGTGGTGATAAAACCCAAGTTCTCCTGAGTTCTAACGGCCTGTATTTGTTTCATCACAACTCCTTTGTTCGTTAGTATTCATCAGCTCCTGCAGTTGAAACCACACCTAGCATGCTACTGGCTAAAAGCTGTTAGCATAAGACGTATCAAACAGGAAGCGAGAACGTCTGATGTTGCCATGTGCAGCGGGGCAGAAAACAGTATTCCTTGCTCTCATAGGCTAGTTTGTTAGCCAATCTGAGTCCAGCAAATTTGAACAATGAATATGAACGAGCTGCTGACGAGGCCTGACGGAAGGAGCCGGAACCACCCGAATTTTAATGCAGACAGATTGAAAGGTCTGTTAATCAGTGTTTCCTGACGTTTTCTTAGATATAAAATGTTTCATATTACTGGTTAATACTTAAGAAATAACCACAAACTCCTGAAATGTGTATGAAATGGCTTCTTTAAATGTTTAATTCTGTAAAGTTTGGTGGAAATAATTCCCAGTTTTTCTAAAGATTTTGATTTGGTCACTGCAAACAGCAGCAAAGCGGCTCCAGACCATCACACTCCCACCACCATGCTTGACTGTTGCTCTTTTCTGAAACACAGTGTTAGTTTTAATCCAGATGTTCCAAAAAGCTCCACTTTTGTTTTATCAGCCCACTGAATATTTTCCCAGAAGTCTCGTGTGGAGGTCGTTTTTACCCAGTTCTTCTTCCTCAATGTGAATCCTGAACTCTGACCTGCAACGCTTTAGATGTTATTCTGGGTTCTTTTGTGACCTCCAGGATCCGACCTGCACCCGACAGCTGGCCATTACAGGGAAGGATCATCACTGCTTTCTTTTTTGAGTGTAGATGAGTTTAAGCTTCATTTTAAATTATTTATATCACTTTTGTGATTATTTTGATTCAAACTGGGTTCACGATGCATCTTACACGATCTGTGTATCCACGTCCATGTGTGAAATGTGACCATTCAAACAGCAGCAGCAGTTTGTTGGATCTGTTCTCACGCTGTTCTGCTAAAGTCTGTCTCTAGGTTACAGTTTGGTCTCTTTCCCAGTTCCTGATCATATTAGCTGGTTTCAATAGTTTATTTTTAAATTATTAAGTTGAACCACAATCAAAAACAACATCTGATTTTCTGTTTCAAGATATTTCCATGAACTCAGTGTGTTTTTAGTTTCTTTCTGTATGTTTATGGCCAGTCAGCAACATGTCAGACACAAACCAGAATCATTATGATACAAACTCATGAACGGCTCAGTTACATAAGACACATGAGCACTAGATGGCGCTGGCGCTCTGCTCTGCACCTCTACCAGATGTTTCCTCAAGCTAAACACTCAGTAATCCTCCAGAGAAGCAGAACTCCATCCCAGAGAGCATGACATGAAGACTGACGTGACCGTTATTGTCAGCACACGCAGTCACTCAGAGATAGTCATGTTGAATGAAATGTTTAGTGGAAGCACACATTGACGGCCCACGACATGGTGGAGTTTGGCCCCCGGCTTCAGGGGCGACGTGTGGGAGTCTGATCCACCTCTCATCAGCAGCAGGAACATCCTAGCTAAAAGTGATGACCCATTTCCTCTCCATCTTTAAATTCCTCCCTCTCTGCGAGTTCGGAATCGCCTGGTAATTGAGTTTCCTTTGCAATAGATAGTATCAGAAGTGCTTAGGGACGTCCACCCAGTGAGCAAACTTCAATCATCTCCAAGGATCAAGTCAGCGCCCATTGAGTCCTTTGATGTTGATAATGAGCACTTCCCTGTGCTCAGCCCTGCAGCACTCTGCTGTATGTTTCTGTAAAGGCGTTGGGATTTGAATGGGTGTGTGGGTGCTGTGGATGAGGGGGGAGGCGGAGCTAAATATGCTTTTCATTACAGATGAAAGGAGAACGAGCTTTTACTGTCTCAGACGTCTGTTCAAGGGAAGTGTGAGCAGGTGTGTTTGTAAGTGTTTATATAAAGAAATGCACCTTTGACCCCTGGTGATTTACCTGTGGGCTCCTCCACTCTGGGACTTTATCCTGCTTTAATCACAAAGAAATGACGCTTAGCATGTTGTTCTACTCTGAAAAGAATACATGATACATCATTATTGTCTTCGTTTGAGGATCAAATAAATTAAAGATGCTTTTGATAAAGATGGAGGTCACCTTGTTTCTTCAGATTTTTCAGAAGGGTTCTTAGAACCAGGTCTATCTCTTGAAACTGCATCCGTTTTCTCCAGTTTGAGCTCCTGTCATCAAAGATTTGGGATGATCCTGAATGAAGACCTGCTTCTTCTTTGGTTCCAGTTGGAAACAACTGTTTGATCCTCCAAACGAAGAGCTCGGGTTTGTTGTAATTAAACATGCAACTCGGTACATGATACATGCATGAGATGCTCCTCTGCATCACTCATCAGCTTCTGGTCAGTTTGGTTTTACTGTCTGTGTTCGTCTCACGGACGGTGTCTGTTTCTCTTTAACCTGCAGTCGTTTGATGCAGCTGATGTCGATCCTCTCAGCTTATAAAGGGTCAAAGTAAACATCTCTATCTGAAACCACTAGGTGTCGTCTGAGTTTAAAGTGTTGAAACGTACTGGCACAATGTGCAGTGAGCTGCAAACGCCTCACCAGTCCATCACTAGTGATATTCTGTGACAGCTTATTCCCATTAAATATGAAATGACTTGTGCACGTATCGTGCATGCAGTCAGATGATTCCCTGCATCTTATAAGGTAAATCTGTTAATGCTCCAAAAACATGTATAAAGTGTTAAAACAGCAAGAATCCACGTTGATCTTGACCCAGATACGATCAGCTGTTAGTTTCTCTGTCTGATCAGAATGAAACTCTCTGGTTCTGAGAGCTGCACGGAAGATTCTAATGGATCAGAACCTTTTCTCACAGTGTGAAACTCTCTGGGAGAAAATATGATGACCCAGCTGACCATTACAGTAATCAACACTGACCAGCTTTAACAGCCAGAACCGGTTCTGTGCAGGATACAATGGAAATGCTTCAGTTTGCTTTGAGTGTGACCAGACAGGTTAAATGCTGAACACTCCTCAGTGGTTAGATTAGATCAGCTGTAAGAACTCCTGAAGTGGAAATATTTTATCAGAGAAAGATACTTTGAGTCTGGGAGCGACGCAGATAAGAACATGGTTGCTGTAAGCAGAGATCTTTGTGTCAAGGCCAAACTAAAGTCCAGCTTTCATTGTGGGATCAGTCTGCTACGCCACGTCTCACATTGTTTCCTTCAGATTCAGCTGACAGGCGTTTGCTTTCCACTGTTTTTACAATCATAAATCTGCTTTTTAAATCATTTCACATCACTTTGTATCAAAATGCATCATTCTGTGTGAATCTGCAGATTCATGTTGTCTCATTAAAACCTAATTCTAACAATTCATGAATGAACTACATGTGTTATATTTTCAGATTGTGTGTGAGTGTTTGAATGTTTCAGAAAAATGTGTAGGTGATGATGGTGGGAGGCAGAACCAGGCTTGTTCCTAACATGAGTTTAAAAGAGGGAAAATTCAGCGTCTCATAAAAGATCGACCCTCCTGCGCTGCAGCATTCCAGCTGTGTGTCTGCAGAGACGGTTTCCCACCAGTAGCCTGCGTCCTGTTAGATAAACAGGTTTGAAAAGGCTGCATGTCTGTCTGTCTATCTGTAGAACATCCCAGCTGTGTGATATGAGCTGACGGATGAGTGCACTTTACATAAATCCTGTTTATATCCCACCAAATCTTCCAGGAATGTTTGGTATGTATGTGCAGTTCGTCATAGAATCCTAAATGAAGCAGAACTGTCCGACAGGAAAAAACAAGCAGTGTCTGCTAGTCACATGTTGGACTATATAAATCTAAACAAGCAGTTTGGTCAGAAGCTCAACTGAAAAAGACATGAAGTCTGAATGTGTCTGAGCCACAACAAAGATACACAAGTTAAACTTAATCTTTATATCTTTAGAGTCTGTTTAGACATTTTGGGGATTTTAGGTGGTCAGTTTCGCTGCAGTCTGGACGAATCCATTTTAACACGACACGCTGTGAGAAGAAAAATATGAGAGAAAATATAAAAACCTTTGTAGTTACTCAGTGCTGATAGAAACTGAGCTTTAAAAAAAAATATATACACCAAACAAAATGTCAGTTTTATCCAAGAATCTGTTCATGTGACGTCAAAGAATGTTAACAGCCACAATCTGTAGAAGGTCATCCGATCAGCTTTAACGATTCTAAATCAGCTTCCTGTAAATATAAAACCCTTAACTGCATCTGTTTGAAGCCTGAACGCCTCAAACATGGAGCCAAAAATACACAACATTAAACTAAATGTCAGTGTATTCAGTGTGTTCACATTTAACTCAGGTGTGTCGCACCTTTTCATCCTTCAGACGTCCCACTGGGTTGAGACTGATGGGGAGAAACGGAGCAGGACATTTTTAATAATAGAGTTTCCAAACATTTGTAGGATTTAAATTTCCTCATGTTGTAACAATTTGGACCTGAAATGAAGCAGGAAGGAGAGACGAAGGAGAGACGGGTGAGGATTTAAAAATAAAGAGTTTATTTCTCACACACAGTAGCAGAACAAAAACAATGACAAACAAGTTTAGTCCATAAATGAGCCCAAAAAACAAACAAGAAATTCTCGTCATATAGAGTCCCTTCCATTAAAAACAGTTTTTCTGAGGTTTCTGTTGAATATTTTAGCTCCACAGGTGTTCTTACCTTCATAGTGGGTGAAAACAGGTCAACAACTTCTCTTTCAGTTTTAATCTCTCAAACTACGCAGGTGGTGATAAAACCTGAGTTCTCCCGAGTTCTAACGGCCTGTATCTGTTTCATCACAACTCCTTTGTTCGTTAGTATTCATCAGCTCCTGCAGTTGAAACCACGCCTAGCATGCTGCTAGCTAAAAGCTGTTAGCATAAGACGTAACAAACAGGAAGAGAGAAGGTCTGACGTTGCCATGCACAGCGGGGCAGGAAACAGTATACATTGCTCTCATTGGCTAGTTTGTTAGCCAATCAGAGTCCAGCAAATTCGAACAATTAATATTAATGAGTTTTAGCCGAAGCCAGCCGCATTTTAACGCAGACAGATTGAAAGGTCTGTTAATCAGTGTTTCCTGATGTTTTTTAGATATAAAATGTTTCATATTACTGTTTAATACTTAAAAAATAATCACAAAGTCCTGAAATTTGTATGAAATGGCCTCTAAAGGGTACACCCCCAGTGACAAGAAGGGTACACATTCCTGTCTCTGGGGGTGTACCCTATAGTCCAGGTCCATTCTTGTACCTTATGAAGTTGTTCCACTCAAACAGTAAAATTATGCCACATTTTAAAGTCTAAAACCAAATGTAAACCATAATATTCAAAATGATGGATGAAACTTAGTAAAATGTAGATTAACCAGCCTTGACCAGGGTTGCAGGTGCAGTTGAAATGGTACAAATTTGTACTTTATATCAATTTGAACCCTCAGAGGGACATTTCTGGCCTTTTAAAGACCAATATTGTACTTTTAAGGGAACATTTTAAAACAATTTACCTATAGGTACAAAAATGTTCTTGTCTCGTACCTCTATTTCTGAGAGTGTACACGCCCCACCTGTTCTGACCAAACATGAACCTCCAACTTGTTGAGATTCAACAGATTATTTATGAATTTCTTTCAGTTTTGTGTTTCCAACTTGTTTCCAACCGTTTCAGAGTTCAAGTTATTAGCAGCAATAATAATAAATACAAACATGGAGAGTAAAGAGAGTAAAGACAGCAGAGTGAAGACATGTGGACAGTCTGTCCAGCAGTCTGAGACTATAGTAGCATAACTAAAGGGATGAATCAGGAGAACCTGAGCTATGTTTGAGCTGATGCTAATCAAAGTACCTGCAGCTGAACTAGCCTCAATAAATGAGTCATCAACTCAGCAAAGTAACTAAAGACAAATTAAGCAGATTTATTTAGCAATTTTCAGGATCAAAGGAAAGTGAATTATAAAATAAAAAGTTTTGGTAATCCAGCTGTACCTGTTTTAACAGGTCTGAATTTACAGAAAATGTTCTGTACTTTCAGTAGTTGTTCTCCAGAGAACAGTAGACCCTCACTGTACCGGTGCTGGTTTTCAGAACCTTGTTTACCTTTGAGTCCGGTCTCAGGTCCACGTTTCAGCTGGTCTCAACGAACAACACGACATTTCTTCATGCTTAAGAATGAGAGCCTTGTGCACCCGTGTTAAAGCAACCAGGAGTGGACGTGAGAGCTGGGAGGGTACAGTGTGTGTGTGTGTGTGTGTGTGTGTGTGTGTGTGTGCTGCTGAGGCTGGTAAACTGAAGGAGGGAGAGAATGAAAGAGGGAGCATGTGATTCAGAGGAGAGAGAGAGAGAGAGAGAGAGGGAGGGGACCAGCAGCAGCCAGACAGTGTGTGTCAGCAGTGTCGGCCACATGGCTCTAACCCAGTGTGGGACATGACAGCCAGAAACACACTGTGTGTTTGTGTGTGTGTTTGTGTGTGAGACAAGAAGAGACATTAAGCGAGAGACACAAGAAAGAGAAAAGCTTCTTCTTTGGATCCCAGTCACAGTTTGCTCTGCTTTGTGCTTTTTGAATTTTCGTGACTCTAACTTCGCCTCTATGAGCAGACGTGGACTGTTGCTCTAATCCGTTGGTTTTACTGGTCGGCCTTGCAGCACACAGCGACTCACAAGTCTGTCAGGTAAACACAACTTCTCACAAAATCCAGACTGAAGGAGCACAGTGTGTGTGTGTGATACCCTGTTCTTTTTATATGTGCTGTGTACTCAGTTACAACCTTAAAATTAACAAAAGACGTGTTTTCATGTAAGAAATTTGTTATTTTTACATTTTACCAAACTCTGTCATGATTCCAGTCAAGTGTAAGAACATACATCAGGTTCAGAATCTCCCCAAAAAACTTGGTCCAATATGGAGCCAAATCTGTTTTTAAATACCTGCCTGTATTTTTACAGTAAGTCAGGGTTCGACGTCTGGAGCGTGTTGAAGCTGATAATGTTCTGGCTTTTTAACTTTACGTAATGGACGGTGATGTTTTCTTGGCAGATAGTGACATTTGATTATATTTTCCAGCTGGCATGGAGCTGCACGTTCTATCAGGAGGAACAAAAATAAACAGTGAACTTCATGTAACAAATGACCGATTTCATAAAGTTATTCAGGTTTTAGTAAACGTGCAGGTTGATGGGTTGGACTGGAGAACTTGTGTATTCAGTCACAAACAGAATGAAATGTAAACATGTTGCCGCCTCATCAACGATTATGATCACCCACCACCAATTATTTATTTATTTATTTACAACATTCAACATATTTACAAAGAACTTTTACATTTTGTCGTATGTTTGAAAAGGAGAAGTACGAAGTTTATTCCCATCCCAATTCTAAAATACATGACAAAACAAAATAAGTTGCTATTGATTGAAGACGTGTTTTTCGCAGAACGATGATTCCCACTGCCACACTGTTTTCACCATTCTGGGTTAAAAATATTGTTCTTCATCTTTGTATGTAATGAGAGGTTTGTGTTTGTTTGTAAATTTCCCACAAGCCACTGCAGCTGGGTAGCTGTACATCTACAACTGCTAACCTATCAGTCCAACTCAGTGTTGTTGCCAGTTAATCAACATTAGCAAAAACACACAACATGTATCTTTCTGTCAGTTTTAAAGATTTTGAGCTACAACTTCACCTCAAACTCTTTAACAGACTGCATGAGACCTCAAAGGGTCCCAGTTCCAAAAACAAGGCACCCTAAGCAGCCGAACCACTTCAGACCAGTTACCCAGACTTCCTATCTGATGTAGACCTGATATAGACCTGATGTAGACCTGATATAGACCTAATGTAGACCTGATATAGACCTGATATAGACCTAATGTAGACCTGATGTAGACCTGATGTAGACCTGATATAGACCTGATGTAGACCTGATATAGACCTGATATAGACCTAATGTAGACCTGATATAGACCTGATATAGACCTGATATAGACCTGATATAGACCTGATGTAGACCTGATGATGTAGACCTGAAGTAGACCTGATGTAGACCTGATATAGACCTGATATAGACCTGATATAGACCTGATGTAGACCTGATGATGTAGACCTGAAGTAGACCTGATGTAGACCTGATGTAGACCTGATATAGACCTGATATAGACCTGATGTAGACCTGATATAGACCTGATATAGACCTGATGTAGACCTGATGTAGACCTGATGATGTACAGTGGGGCAAAAAAGTATTTAGTCAGCCACCAATTGTGTAAGTTCTCCCACTTAAAAAGATCAGAGAGGCCTGTAATTTTCATCATAGGTATACCTCAACTATGAGAGACAAAATGAGGAAAAAAAATCCAGAAAATCACATTGTCTGATTTTTAAAGAATTTATTTGCAAATTATGGTGGAAAATAAGTATTTGGTCAATAACAAAAGTTAATTTTCAATACTTTGTTATATAGCCTTTGTTGGCAATGACAGAGGTCAAACGTTTTCTGTAAGTCTTCACAAGGTTTTCACACACTGTTGCTGGTATTTTGGCCCATTCCTCCATGCAGATCTCCTCTAGAGCAGTGATGTTTTGGGGCTGACGCTGGGCAACACGGACTTTCAACTCCCTCCAGAGATTTTCTATGGGGTTGAGATCTGGAGACTGGCTAGGCCACTCCAGGACCTTGAAATGCTTCTTACGAAGCCACTCCTTCGTTGCCCGGGCGGTGTGTTTGGGATCATTGTCATGCTGAAAGACCCAGCCACGTCTCATTTTCAATGCCCTTGCTGATGGAAGGAGGTCTTCACTCAAAATCTTATGATACATGGCCCCATTCATTCTTTCCTTTACACGGATCAGTCGTCCTGGTCCCCTTGCAGAAAAACAGCCCCAAAGCATGATGTTTCCACCCCCATGCTTTACAGTAGGTATGGTGTTCTTTGGATTCAACTCAGCATTCTGTCAGGTTCAGTTACCAGGTAGGGGGGGGTTGAACTGAACTCCAAAGCGACCCAACTCCAAGACACACACACGAGAACCAGGTATCAGTGAAAGTGAGTTTATTATTTATATGCACAAGACAACAGTACAGTGAATCTGAAATGTGCATGATGAATAACCCCAGGACTGGACTGCAGTGGGGTGGAGACTCGATCCTGGAGGAGACGTTAGTTAGTCACACATGAACAGCCCGCTGCAGTGTGCGGGGATAGTGCTCTGGTACTCACGGTGACGCGGTGACTGAAGCTGCGTATGGTGAGATCCACGGGACACTGCAGCGGGGGTGGTGCTCCAGGAGTCGAGGCAGTACGGTGAGGTCCGGGACGCGGTGCTGTCGATGCCTGCGTGGGTCCAGCAGGGGAGGCAGCAGCGCGCTCACCGGAGAGGTGTGGATCCAGAGGCGACCAGGGACAGACAGGAGCCAGAGGGGAAGAGCCAGTCGCGTATCTCCGCAACTGAGCTCTAATTCTTCTGTGTCAAAAACCAGTGCTCACGATAGGCGGGTACTCACCACGCAGAGGCACTGGCTCTGGAGGATGCTCCAGGACACGGGTCCGATGACGGGGAAAGGAGAGCGGGTCGGAATGCTCACGACC